>JAINUG010000151.1:2157186-2645765 GCA_029706075.1 Aldrovandia affinis | reverse complement strand
ACACTACAAAATGGCGTCCACACATAGTAGTGTACTATATAGGGAATAGGAGCGGTTTCGGACACAGCCTCACCCTACGTTCTAACAGCGGGCAATTCGGCAACGATACTAGGCAATACATTGCCCAGTGGGCGTTCACCACGCTTGACTGGCTTCCTCAAAAATGCTTCCGACGTGCTTACAATTTTTTGGCATCGTAAAACGAATAGTTCATCATCGGTTTGAGAATCTTTATTGTAAATAGTAGTTGGCTAGCAGTATTGTTTCCTTCTATTATGAATCGTAAAGTCAAACTCAGAAGGCTTTTAGTAATTGCGGCTTTTTACTTGCGCTGCAAACGCCGGAGGTCCGTGTGTGGGTCCACAGAATTTTGCAGACCCGCCGGCAGCATGGCGAATATCACAGGCTGGTGCAGGAGCTGCGGCTGGATGGAGAGAGGTTCCAACGGTACTTCAGGCTGGACCGTGCCCAGTTCGATGAGCTGCTGACCAGAGTGGGGCCTCGGATAACACGGCTGGAAACAAATTGGCGGAGCCCCATCAGTGCAGCGGAACGCCTCGCAATTTGTCTCCGGTAGGTTTTTCCAAACGTACCCATGCGATAAGAAATTGCTTTTAACCAACACAAAAATTAAATAAGATGTATGTAGGCCATATAAGTTTAGCTAGCTATAAATATTTATGCTTTTAGGATTAAATCAATTATCAATAATGGATGTGTTGAGCTAATGTACAATTGAGCTACTAAACAATGTAGTAGGCTAGTCTACTTCATACAACTAATAGCATTCTTTTATTTTACAGTTACCTTGCAACTGGGGACTCATACCCGGTCGATTGCCTACAGCTATCGTGTAGGAATCACCACTGTGCACTACATCATCCCAGAGGTGGCCACTGCAATCTGGGAATGCCTGGTGGCTGAGTTTATGCCAGTCCCAAAGAAGGAGGATTGGATGTCTATTGCTGAGGAATTCCGTCAGCATTGGAACTTTCCCAACTGCTTGGGCTCCATCGATGGAAAGCATGTGGTTATTCAGGCCCCCTCCAAATCCGGCTCTCTGTACTTCAACTACAAGGGACATACTCCATCGTCCTCTTGGCAGTTGTAGATGCCAGGTACCGTTCCGCATGGTGGACGTTGGCGCCTATGGGAGGAGAAGTGATGGAGGGACCCTGGCCAGCTCCAAGTTCGGCAAGGCCCTGCAGAATGGCAGACTGGACCTCCCTGAAGACAGGCTGCTGCCAGAAGCAGAGCACCTGGGATGCCAACCCCATGTCTTTGTGGCAGATGAGGCATTCCCACTGCAGAGACACCTCATGCGCCCATTCCCGGGTCCAACCTCTCCAGAAGGAACAGGGTATTCAATTACCGACTCTCTCCAGCCAGGATGATTGTCGAGAACACCTTCGGCATCCTGTCAGCACAATGGAGGATGTACCAGCGAGTGATTGGGACCAGCCCTGGAAATGTGGAGAAGTGTGTGAAGGCAACCTGTGTGTTGCACAACTTCATGCGTTGGACCATGGAGAGCCCAGCAGCTGAGAGACCGGCTCCTAAACCTGTTGATCTCCAGCCCATCCGCCGAGTGGGAACCAACAACGCCACAAGGGAGGCCATCCATGTGAGGGAAACACTTGCCTCCTACTTTTCTGCAGAGGGTGCGGTCCCATGGCAAGACAATGTTGCATAAAACTGTGTTTTTATAGTTTTTTGATGCAAAAGAAAAGTTTGTACATATCTAATGATATTGCAATAAAAAATTATGTTCTTGAATTAATTGGACCCTTTTATTCAATAGTTTAACTTGGGGTATTTCTGACTCAGTCAGTCTTTTTGTATATAAAATATGTTAGTCACTTGAGGGTTAAAAGAGCTAAACCTCCATTACTCCAGATTGAAAGATAAATGTACACATTTCTTACAACAGCTTTTTCCAGTTTACACAAGCACACAAATGTCTATAGCAACAACTACTGTAGATGCAGTTAACACAAACATTCTGTAGGCAGACGGGTAAATCATATCACAATTACAAAGGATCTGTGCGGCCAAATGGAGACAGTCATTGACATATGAATAGGTGATTGAGAGGAAGAGACATTAGCAATACAATAGACTGAATAAATCACACACTAGAGTATTCTAGAGCCATTGAGTTGGGAGAAATACATTCAGACAAACTCGGCTGAGTCCAGAGTGCTTGCTGATATTCTTGTATTACCTGTCATTTACTTTGTCACTGTCGCTAACTAAATAAAACCTTCATCAAGATCAGAGCGCTGCCATATTTCTTACAATATTCATATTTAGAACCATCCCTATTCAAATGTCACATACAGCCACTGTATAGCAACAACTAGTTGACCCATGTCCCCAATATTATATAACAATTAGGATGACTTGAAACTTTTTAAAAAAAAAGTATTTATTGTTTTGCAATGTAAAACACACAACCATTTATACACCATTCCAAATACACATCTCTGTTTCCCACCTCAGAAGAACAAAGCCGAAAAGAGTATTCTTTAACAAATAAATAAAAGGGCATCCTGTAACAAATTTTAACATAAAAACAAATGAGGGATGTCTTATAAAAAAGTGTACATTCGTGTATCTGATAGGCCGGTCTAATCATCAGCCTGGCTGTACTCTGCCTCAAACACAAGCTGGTGAATTTTCACTTTCAGTGCTGCTCTTCGGGGACCAGAAAGCCTCTTAACAGATGGCAATATGCTTTTAAAGAAATGCATATCCTCATCATCTCTGGGCGGAATATGTGTTGTCTTCCTGTGCCCCTGTAGCATTGATAGCCTCAATGAGATGACGTTCAAATCGGGACATTGACTTCTCTGCCACCTTTCTCTTTTTGACTTGAGTTGGTGTACATGGGCCTGCCACCACAGTAATGTCTTCTCTCCATTCTCTCTGTGAGCCCTCTATTTCTGGCGTGGTGGCTGGGGTCTGACTTTCTCCCTCTATCTCAAGCACTGCCTCTGGTGACTCCTGCCTGTTTTCCTCTTCTCCCTCATCATCCTCCATGTTCCCACTTGTTTCCCTTTCCTGAATGAAAGGGTGAAGGAAGGACATCACTTCGGTGTAGCGCCATGGCCGCTGAACCACTGCTCCAGCCCCACTCCTCTTCTTCATCTTCTCCTTGTTCATCTCCCTCCTGTAGATGGTCCGTAGGCTTTTCCACTTTTTAAAAACATCAACTGGAAAAACATTTTTATATTACTGTATGTTTAGTCATGAACACTTTATTCAGTCATTGATATACTACAACTTCACCATCTTTTTTTACAGTACACCATGACAGAAGTATTTATCTATACAGGTAGGAGCATATCAGATCAACATGTCATAGAGAGAACGGAAGAGGGGATTATGGCGTTACACTGTACTGAAATGCATTGAGGGAAAGGAAAGCAGCTAGCTAGCTACCCAGCTAACGTTACTACCGGCTAGCTATTGCTAACATTAGCTATGCTGAGTGCTGGATAGCAGCAAGCTAGCGCAGGCTAGATTTGTTACACTGTATGATCAGCTGTCTTTATATTAAATATTTTCTACCTAGCCTACCATGTCTCGTCTTTTCCCGTTTCTTTTGTTTTAATCACAAGTAGCTAGCTAGCTAATTTGATAAATCTACATAGCTCAGTTATGGTATATAATTATAAACACATCGTTATTGTAATATGGGTGCTAGCTAGCTTAGCTGCACTGGTATATGACATCCAAAACTATGTGCGACAGAAAAATGTCTGACAGCGAGAGCAGCCTCACATAACTGTGCATAACTTTTGCCTGGCTAAATAAAGGTTAAATAAATAAAATAAATAACGTTTTACTATCATACAATCTATTCCAAACACGTTGCTGCAATGGTTTTGGCTAATTACAAGACCTTCCGTCACTCGCGTATGCCTCTATAGTCGCATCTATAACGTTACCAATTAATAAAAAGGAATTGACTTGAATTGAAAACTTACCAGGGAAACAAACAACTGCTGCCACCGCTGTCCAAGCGTCATTTTTTTTGTTTTTGTCCCTGTACTCCTGCAGAGAAACATTGTATAGTATGGGAGTACTGCAGACCGCTGTTATCAGTTTCTCCTCCATGTTGAATTGTCGGAACTAGGAACAAAATGTCGGTTTTGTGTTTCCACGTGGAAGGTAAAAAGAGCAAGACATGAATTAGATTGGCTCTTACCGGGCAACGTTGCCCGAAAGTTCAGAAATTTGAACTTTTCTGGGACACCGAAACACCGACAAATCGGGAAATGGGACATGTTGCCCACAGTCGCCGGAAGTCGCTCACTCTCATAGAGAATCAATGCATTTCCGATAACTCGTTGCCGAATTGCCCGCTGTTAGAACGTAGGGTAAGTATACATGAAGACAGACAACCTACTGTAAGAGTATGAATTAGGAGTTGGCTCTGGCCGGGAGTACCATCGGGACAGCAATTGGCTGTCCGCCCCAGGGAGGGGGGAGGGAAGCCGACACAGTTCGCTGTGCACAGGAGTGGTTCTGGGTTACCGTAATTACAGACGATAGCTCGGCGAGTGTCTCGGAGGAGGCAGTGCTTCGCCTTTGTTACTGCCGGTCACAGGACTACGGCAGCAAACTACGAGGGAGGGGATTGAACTAAGCACAGTGGGAGTAATTGGCTACCAAATTGGGAGAAAAACTGAGTAAAATCGGAAAAATATATATATATTTTGTTTTTAAAGAGTATGAATTAGGCTGTTTTGAGAGGTTTGAATCCTAAGCAACCTACCCTACTTGTTGTTTGAAGTAGGCCTACAATAGACCAACATAGCTACAGTAATTCAGTAGGCTACAGTACAGCAGGTGTCAAAGCTGTGTGCAGGAAACCTTGTTGGTGCATATGTGAAATTAAAGGTTTTGATGCTCATTTGAATGCCCTCTTTTTCAGCTTTTGATCAAAACCTTTAACTCCATTTCAATAAAATATCTGATTTAAAACGGGTTTTCATGTATTGTTACTGATTTTTTTAACAGGGCAAGGTTCGATTTCATGCTCACCTCTGGTTAATTTATTGATGTTTAGCTGTACAACACCGGCTTTCCGGCTACCAAAAACTGACTAGTGTTAGCCCGATCGGTCAACCACATTTCAAAATAAGCGTCGGGCCCTGCCTGTAATGTTGACATTTGGATTAAAATGGAAAGAGGACAAGTTGTTTTGAATAAAGGAAGGCACTGAAGTTTGAATGGAATACTAAACGATTATTGGTAGGTGCATTTTGGAAAGCAAATTAACATTAGGTATCACTAGCTGTCACTATGAAAAATGAGTGCTGTGTGTAGCGGAGAGATGAGTGCTGTGTGTAGTGGAGAACTGTATATATTTTTTTTATTGTTGTAGGGTTGCTCGTAATGTTAGTAGGACAGTATTTTGAGTGGTACTGTGACAGTTGAAGCCTTATTTACCAACCAGTCAAAACAAATTGCGAACACAAGACTGTTTCAGCGTAATTTAGCTATAACGAGCACAGAAGACTGTTTCAGTGTAACTTCACTATAGTGAGCACAAAATACTGTTTCAGCAATGAAATCAATAGCAAGCTACCTACCTAGCTATCCAAGTACATACATATATATACATGGAAATCCTGACATTAGATAGCTATTAGAAACCACTGGCGCAGTAGCTAGCCAGCAATGTAAAAAGTAGAACAACCAGCTAGCTAGCATTCGGCAGGTAACGTTATGCACATTAATGGCCGACAGAGGTAGCCAACTATTTGAATGATTAGCCTCAAACAATTCAAGACATGTCCAAAAGTAGCATAACCAGGTCAGTTAGCACCGGCGTTACTTTTTTTCATTGAGTGATGACATGCTGTCCTGGGCCCGGATTCACAAAGAATTTTATCTTACCACTAGGAGTACTTCTAAATCGCACTAAAACCTTTTAGTTAGGAGTCCCACCTTAAAACCTATTCACAAAGTTCCAAAGACCAACTCTTACTAAGGAATTCCTACAATTGTGAAACTAAGAGTGAGGGCGGGGTTGACGTCGTTGCTAAGGATGACGTTGTTTCTCATGAACGAGCTTACTCAGAATGCCCACAGTGATTGGCTGATATAGGGGATGGGTCTCTGCCCGCGTCTGGATCAACCCCACGGTTCGGCACGCATATGATCCGCGGATTAATAGCTAAATTGAACCATCATAGAGAAATACAAATACAGCCGCTGTTATATAAACCATATATGTTTTGGTTTGCTTTGTTTTTCATACTAAATGCCTTTCTGGGAGGCATGTTTTTAGAAGCGCGACCGAATTAAATAGAATTGAAACATTAGCGATCTTTTATTTTTTTATTAAATTAATTCAGGCATAAGACCACCCTAGTTACATCGCCTAAGGCGTACTGAATCTAAAAATGTATTTTGTGAAATTTTCGAATAAAGATTTGGTGAAATAACTTACATTGAAAAACTGAAATTATCATTCATTCAATTCCTTGAGAATAGTTACTGGTAATATTTGGTGGAAACGCGCCTTTGGTCCCGTTATTATTTTTTTGCTGATCCGAAAAATGATCCGATGCACCCCTATTATATTCTAATAAAGATTCTAAAATACAAATGTAGGCTACGTGTCACTGATTTAACATGAAACCAAGAATACTGACTAGTCAATTGGTTACATGTCTGCATCTCGTAAAAAATCAGCGGATATCTATATATAATATATATAATATTATATATATAATACCCTCACGATTGAGGCGGTACCTTTTTATGAGCTCTGTATCATTCAATATCTCCAGTGTTGACGCGATTGCGACAACGATTGCCGCCAGCAGCAGATTTTCGGATCGCCGTGAGTAGGTCTTTAGCGACTTAGAAGTCCTCTTGCCTGCTTCTAACTTCTCCTGGACTTAGGAGCTGTTTTTAGCTCTCAAACCCTTTGTGAAATACTCTTATCCCAAAAATTGAGGACTCCTAAATTTATGAGTGGCACGCCCATTATTTTTTGGACTTGCTCCTAAATTGCGGAGTTAGGACCAACTTTTACCCTTGAAATGCTTTGTGAATACGGGCCAAGTACTCTACTTAACAGGGGTTCCCAAAGTGGGGGTGCGAGATGATGTCTAAATTGGAAAATGTATTTACTAAAACCAAAGAGAAAACTTAAAATTCTTTGTGAATACGGGCCCTGGTCAGCATTATATGTGTGGTTTTATGCCAACTACTAGAGTAGTAGCCAGCTAATTTGAGCTTGTTGTCTGTCCGTCCCGTTAACCACAGTAGTTGTCTAGAGCAGAGGTTCTCAAACGGTGTAGGCTACCGTGGGAACTGGCCAGGTGTGCCGTGGAATTGGTCTTCAGCATGAAATAGCCTAATTAAATGATTCATAAATGTAATACAAATTTGAAATGTTCTAAAATGTTTTATGTAATAAATGTAATTTAAAAAAATGAAACAACTAAACCCATAAAGAGAAAATGAACCATGGTGCAACTAAATAAAACAAATAGGCCGAACGTTGGCAGGGCTCTCTCTCTCTCTCTCTCTCTCTCTCTCTCTCTCTCTCTCTCTCTCTCTCTCTCTCTCTCTCTCTCTCTCTCTCTCTCTCTCTCTCTCTCTCTCTCTCTGTTACTTTGATTCCATTCTCGCATTCTCGCGCCCTTTTCAGGGAAACAAACGGACTTTAGCATTGACGTTAATTAACAGATCCAGCTAACGTTAAGATATAGGTTACTCACAACTAGCTAGTTACCAAGTTCATATTTTTCCATCCTCATCACCTAACTTGGCAAACTTTACTTTTTGTACTGGCAAAACCCTGATATTTGATCCAAAATAAACATTTGCGGTCTTCTTGTCAATTTAACTATTATAAAAACCTAGCTGATTATGGTCAAGACATTCCCAATATTGTGCCCTCTCTCATATAGTGTGCATATACTCATTGTTGCACATTTTATAAATGTCTTAAAAGGTTTACTCTCCATCATTCTTTATTATTTCATTCAATGTCTTTCACTCATTTTTTAAAACATTTTGCCCAGGTTTAGCTTCACAGCGTCTTACAGCCACCAATCATCCTTGTACTCTGCTCGAAACAGCAGCGTGTCTGATGTATGGTGTGTCTGTCTAGACTCTCTGTATTACCATGCAAAGGCGCTCAACATAGTTGAGGAAGTAGTATTTCATGACTGTGCAGCTTGTCTAGATTACCCCATCCTTGAAGAAAGGGAGGGAAGGCTCAAGCTGAGACACATTGAGTTTCTGTATCTGGGGATCATCTTTCAACGTGTCACAGAGGCTTTGAAATTTGTAGATAACTCTCGGCCTCTAACCCTAACTCTAACCCTCACCTGCTCATCACAAATACATGCCATCACCTGCACAAGGCAGGCCCCCTCTTCCTAGACGTACATTTTGATAGCAGCGACATGGTGGTGGGGCTATGAGATATGTTTTGTGTTGTAATGTAAAAAAAAAAAAAAAGATCTTACCACCAAAGTGGCCAGTTGCTTGAGACACAGTGAGCCACTGTACTTCAAATGACCTCCAAGCCTTTAAAAACACAAACAACATGTGATTCTATCCACATCTCTTTCGGAAGAAAAAACCCCCACTCCACACACATACACACACACACATATGTGTACATGTACATATAAATATACTTCTCTCTAATTAGAGAAATTCAAGGTGTTACAATTGACCCTGTGTGTTTCTGCTACAACACTTATTTTTAATTTTAAAAGTTACTTATATTGTCATTGTAATAAAACATGGCAAGAAATCTAAAATTCTCAGGTTGATTCAAATTGTATTTTTTCCCCTCTACTGAAATGCCTACATCTTGGAATTTAACTGCTTTATTCCTGATATCTGAAATATAAGTGGATGAATTCCTATCCACCTCTGGTGTATGATAAGTTATAAAGACCTGACAGGTAAAGACTGATAGATTCCTCCTGTTTGCCATTACATTTCTCTACTTCTACTTCAGAATTCCCCTCTCCATTTTCCTTCTCTCTCCACAGTGTGTTTGGTAGAATAACATTGCTACAGTGACATACAGCCACAGATTATATGAGTCTCCTCCTGTTGCCCAGGCAGCACACACAAACAATGGATCCTCTGTAACTCAGTACCTCACTGGGTACTGCATGCAGGTTTCCTGATAGTGTTCTGCTGAAACTGAACACCACCCTGGCTTGGAGGACGCATACCTATGTTGGGTCACCACCTATGTCGTGATCCCCATCATAGGGTAACTTATGATGTCATTGCTGCCTTCAAGTTCAGCTGAAAATGTATTTGGCCATTGCTAGTTGTTTGCAAACAGCTAGCATGGCGTGCTTCCTCTATGTAGCTTGGCAAAGGAAACCTCATTTTTTAAACCGCAAGTTGTTCCACACTCATTTCGATAATTTACACAAATGTATGTCATCATTATTGCAGATGTGTATTATACTGTTGGTTAAACTTGTGCTTGCTTGATTATTGTTTGTATTTGGCACTTGTATTTTCCAGTGCATTGTCCTGTTTGCCAACGTGGATAAGTGTGTCTGCCAAATTATTTTATTGTTATTCCATTTTTAAAATTTCTGAACTAAAGTGTAAGTCCCACCACACAAATTGGAAAAATTGTCAGATTTAAAGTGTACCCGCAAAGCACGAGGTGGAAAAAACGCTCTCATGAAAACATCAAAGGCCTGGCTTCCGAAAATGGTCACAATAAGATTTGTGCTGAACCCCCATCTGACACCATCTGACATTGCTTGTTTCGTCTCAAAGTTTTCTTCTTCCCAGACACTGTTTGGTAATGGGAACCGTCTGCACACGTTTGGTTCTCATACATTTTCACATGCCTCAGATGGGAAAGCTACAATGACAGGGGCTGACATCCCTAGAGCTACCCATGATGTCTTCTATTTTTCCCTCTGGTTTGTGCTGAGAACACAATCCCTCCACCCCGCCTGTGTGCCCCCATTGTATTCCACTACAGTGATGAAGTACAATGCTTTTTGTGAGCTAAGGATATTTAGTGAGATCATGCATGCTGCACAGCTCAAGCTTGAGCTTGAGCCATGAAGTGCGATCCAAGGCTGTGTTTCCTCTCCCAGGATTCCTTTGTTTGTTTTGGGATATGAAAACACTTTTTGAATGTGACAGATGGGTCTGGCTCGTTGCTTGTTCACGAAGGGGTAATTTACTCACAAAGAGCCTCTAGGAGTCTACCCACAACAGTGTCTGTTTCTAATGTCTGAAAAGTTGCTCTGATTGTAGAGTCGGGTCATGTGGCTGTAGGAAACTCAGTTTGGATCACAGTTTCGATGAAAGGAGTTGCATAGCTGGAAGCTGATTTGCTGACGTTTTTGTATATTCAACATGTCAAATAACAATCTGCGGTTTTGTTCTAGCTAAAGTTAGCTACTAGTTAACGTTATCTAGCAAATAATTTGTCTTGTCTTTGAGATTTCAACTGTGAGATTTCAACTATAGGGCACTTTGTTAGGAAATAAAGGAGATCACCATCATCATCACCATCATCATATCATCAGAGCAGCAGAGGAAGTCAGATCCTAATTTGTCAATATGTTATTGAATGAAGATGGTAGGATTGTCTTAAATTATATGATGTCAGGCATTCAATATAAGGATAATCTCTATTTTGCAGGCACGCAGACAGCATCAGGGGCAGTGAGCACATCATCGTCATCATCATTATCACCAACATCATAACATCAGAGCAGAAGGGGCAGTCAGCATTATCACCATTCACCTGTTGTGGACCCCACCAGTTGCCACTGCAGTGTAAACACCTTGAAATTTCAGCCTGGGAGCATAAACGCCACTCCTCTGACATAGTGTCTCTTTGATCTGCTAAGATGATCTTATATCACAAACAGGAGTGTGAGAGTGTGACTGCACAGAACGTCAGGATCCAGCTGAGGCAGAAATACAAGGAATACGATATTTTCCCATAGTGATACTAAAGCAAGAGAAACTCACTTCATGGGAATATGTATTTATTTATTAACATTTACTTGGCCAGGGATTGGTTACACATTTGATTGCATCAATCAATTGCATCAAGTAGAGAGCCATTTGACACAACTATAGAGAAGCTTACCCTCTAACATCCCCCCCCCAAACAAACCTTCTGATGCCATACATTCAATCTTATGCAAGGTAAGATTTAACTTTTAGGAATGGAGATGAATGTTTATAGTTCCGTTTATTATGGCCCATCTTATTGCAAACAACCAAAATTCTCACTTTAATACTTCAGCCCCCCTACCGGCCTCTCACCCACCACTTCAAACGGAGTTCTCAGACTGGCCATTAAAGGGAGATGACATCAGAGCTCACTCCCTCACAGTACCTACGGATCCAGGAAATTCGTTATGTCACTTTTGAAGTTTGAAGCTTTTTTTTCCCCAAACCTGTTTTGTAGAATTTGGGATGTCCTGGCATTAAAGGTTTATTAGAGTGTTATTTCAGAGAGCAGCGATTACAGGGCATTTTAGAATAGTTAAAATGGGTCTGTAGGCTTTCATCACCAATTTCTAATAATCACTTGGGAGAACAGCAGAGCAGACAGGGTAACACTGTCACAAACTCACAAAATAAGCAGAACATTTTAGTGCACACATTATTGCACTTTTTTAAATTTATTTTAAATTTATTTAAATTGTTTCTGATTTTATCCCATTTTGGTAGCCAATTAGACCCGCTATTTTATGTCAATCCCCCCCTAGTAATGTGAGTTCGCTGCCGTAGTCCTGCGACCGGTAGTGACGAAGGCGAAGTGACGCCTCTTCCGAGACGGCACTCGCCGAGCCGTCGACCGTAACCCCGGTACTACAGGGCCACTCTTATACGCAGCGAACGTCACGTCGGCTTCCCTCCCCCCTCCCTGGGGCGGACAGCCAATCGCCGCCCCCTGGTGGCACTCCCGGCCAGAGCCGACACTTGGCGAGATGGGGAATTGAACCCCGGTCTCCGTGGCCAGCGTCGGACGTTGTAACCACTGGACCACGCGGGAGGCCATTATTGCACTTTTTACCTGTGATGGGAGATAGGCCTCATGAATCTCAGAATATACAAACACATACTATGTATTCTCATTGACGCACTGGTTAGAACCAACCACAGTGTTTTGCTATGAAGAGAAAAGTGTCTTAACTTGATCATATGAATCAGTGACTGACAGCATGTGGTTGAACCCTCACTCTCCCATCGTCTACACACAACTTCCGTTAGGCTTCATATATACATATCTATATGTTCATCTGGTGGTTAGGAATCTCTCGTAATCCAATACCCCACAGAATTTCTCCCAGGTGTAGTGGTCAGGAATGATATCTCCTGTCCTGGCAACAGATTCAAATTAATGAACAACATATGGACACTGTGTCTGCTGTGACATAACTGTTCTGTAAAGGATGCTATTAAAGGAGTCCTGCTGGAGTCAGGGCCAGCAGCTCACAATATTCCTTCCCTGTTTGTGAGAAGCCCATATCACCCAGATATGTCCAATAAACACTCTACCCCCTGAGTAAATACAGTGAGTTAAGACATTCAACATTGCATCTAAAAACACAAACCCCAAGCAGCATTGACTCACAAAGGATCTGCACAGTAGCACATTAAATACAGGGATGCAGTGGGTATAAAAATTATTTTTCACATTTGATTTTCTTAGTCCACGGAATCAAAATTGATTTAATTGGGATTTCTTGCTACTGATCAACACAAAATACTCTATAATGTCAAATAAAAAATTCCATAAGTATTCACCACTTTTGCTAAGACACACCTAAATAAACTCTGGTGCAATCAATTGTCTTCAGAGGTCACATAATTATATGATTGGAGTACATCTGGGTACAATTAAGGTGTTTCAAATTAAATACACCTGTCTGTGAGAAGTCCCACAGTTGGTTTGTGCATTTCCAAACAAGAGCTTTGTCAGGAAGACCAAAGAACATTCAAAGCAAATCCGAGTAAAGGCTCTTCAAAGCACCAATCGGGAAGGATATAATATATTAATATTTGAATGCATCTCATCTGAAAATCAGCTCTTGTCAGATGTTTGGCAGTTGGGAATGGCACATGGCTTGTGTGTTTTGTGGTCCAATGGAGACAAGATCCAGAGTAATGCTAATTTTCATTTCATTGTTTTCTGTCTCTGACAAAAGAAGAACATGCTTATGTCCATCTGTTTGTTTTGACTCTACAATGCACATCACTGCACAAGTCAATTAAAAACCACCGCAACCCAGTTTGACTGAGAACAATGTGGGTGGCTGACAGCATCCTTGTAAACATGGATCCCTCTACAGCTGTAAGCTGGTTCTTGTAGCTTTGGTCACATATTCATCTGCATCTTAGCAGAAGCTGTTATTCTAGTAATACTGAGGCAGCTTTGAATAGTTTTCCATCTTTTGAACATTTTAGTCCCATAAACTGGAGAAAACTATAAGGCGCAGTACATTTAACAGATTGCTTAATGAGTAGTTTCTCTGCAATTTAAATCTCTAGTCCAGTCAGGGCTAGTTTCACAGGATTAGGACAGTCTGCATCTGCATTAGATAGTACACAGCTGGAGCTCATCAGGGTCTCAATTAAAAAAATAAATCTCCAATTTGAATTGAATTGCCACCCACACCCATGGAAGGAGCACTGCAACTGCATTTCAACTCACCCCTGATGCATTTCCCAAACTACAGGCCACACAGCATAATACAGGAGTGCTAGCACAGGTAAGAGAAGAGGTCACTGATGATAACAGGTTATTTGGGCACCAGGTGTGGTGTTGGGAGTAGCTTATATAGTAGGAACCTGAGGAACCCTGGCCAACTTAAAACCACCCTACCATTGATGAGATGAAGACAATTGTGTCCCGCTGCTGTGGACTCCCCGTCATAGTCTGCTAATAACATCCCCAGACTTGAACCTGCCATCTCAAGACTGTAGATCCCAGCATGCACTTGTGGCAAGTGCCTTTACTGACTGAGCCACTTTAGGCTGAATTTCCCATTTATCCATCCATTTTATCTTCTCAAAATCCACCAGCTTCTGTATCACCTTTTCTTCACGAGCAGATTGGTTAGTTTAAGAAAGAATTATATCTTTTTGAGGATTGAATAAAAACATGGAGGAGACTGAACCTTTAATTTAATCTGAAAGGTCATCTCAAGAGGATGGAAACATGATACCAGAGCACATTAAACTGCCATCCTTAGGCCTGCGGCTCCTGTCGCCGCTCATGTGCAATCATCATCAGTGTTCGCCCAGTGCTGAAAACACAGAAAAATCCAATATGCCGTGGTCCCTTCATTCGTCATTACACCCCGGTTCTCCGGCACTTCCGCAGCCTGTCAGAGTCTGGAGCCACAGACATGATTGTGGACCAACAGCTCAGAGGAATGAGAGAGGAAACTCTGAGCCACCTCCAAGCCATTATATAACTGCAGAGGGGTCTCTGTGTTCTGTGAACCCCAGCACTGCACTGCTACAACTGTAAAAAAACCTTTTGAACTCACAGCCAAGCCACAGCCAAGCCAAGCCAGGTCAACATCAAAGACCAGCACGTCCATTTCTTTTCTAAGAGGGTAGACAAGCTTGGAGGGGAAATTAATTAGCCGCATTCCTCAGACCTCCAATAGGGGAAACTCACAGAGTGGAGAGTGAGTCTCACTGCCGTATTTATGATGGATTCAAGCAGAGGACTGAAATTACTACTCACAATAGGCCTGACAATAGACTTGCAATAAACTGATCAATATAGCATTTATTTGTCACTGAAAATAGTTTAGAACATTTTCAGATGAAAACATACCCCCCCTGCATTGTATCAGGTAAAAATGGCTGCAATCAACAATAAAAGCAATCATGTGGAACTATACCCTGATGGACTAATCTGTTTGCCAGCTGTGATGCTGTTCTATTTCTGTTGTTGTGCTCCTGAATTTGTTTGCAAGTCCTTCCTTTCCAACTGGCAGGATATGATAAGCAATGTTGCAATTCTGAAAAGAAACAAAAAAATTTCTAAAAGGTGGAGCAGCAGTTTCAGCCCTTGCATATTTCATTTCATTTCTCAATCAGATTCAAAAGTTCATCCAGTGGAACCCCCATTGGTCAGGGAGGGTCCCTCTATCATGCAAGGGAGGAGCTCAGCTTGATTGCCTTTTAAGGAATCAGGGGAAGACTTTTCCCACCAACAGGGATAGATGGATACTTAACAGGATAGTTGCTAAAGGTCACAAAACAGCTTCAAATTTATGACAGAACTGAATCTAGACCTCCATGACCTAGTTAAAAAAAAAACGATGTCGTGAGCTTCAAAAAGCTGATATCTATAGTAGGGCTGCCATTCGGAAACATGTACACAAGGCTAATGTGCAACAACGCACATCCTGGTATAATGAGCACAAAACCTGGACTTCTGAGCAGTCGAAAGTAATATGGTATAATGGGTCTTTTACTCTTTTTCCTACATCTGGACGGGTTTATGTTTGGAGAAAGCAAAGGAAGCCTTCAACCCACATTGTTTGGGTTGAAGGCTGTTAAATGTGGTGGTGGATCTGTTATGGTATGGGCCGCCATCTTGTGGGAGTCATTGGGTCCACTTATTACTCTGCATGGTAGAATTATGGCCAAGGAATACAAAGCCATGTTAGGCAACAAGGTGCACCCAATAGTGCAAACAATAGGGATAATGCCCACATACACACTGCTAAATGAATTCAAGAGTGGTTTCATGAACACCAGGATGAAGTCAAACACCTCCCATAGCCTCCCCCATCACCAGATCTAAACATCATTGACCTAACAAACATTTTTAGCAAGTTTTGAATGTACAGTGGAACTTTTAGAAATTGTAGAACTGCACTTTTTACATGGAGTAATTATGGATTAGGGAGATACCATCAAAGTTGGGAAAAGGTTCCGCTAAACAGGTAAACTGACAACCGCTGCATTGCTTCACTACAGAATGACTTGACTATGACTAAAAGAAAGCTATAACCTTTGGTGCTCCTTGTCATAACCTAATGGCTTGACAAGGTCCATGGCAATCCTTTCAAAGGGTACTTCAATTAACGGAAATAGCGCATTTGGGATGGCTGCTGGATTTAGTTTTTGACGCTCGGGGCACACCGTACACCACCGATGGACGTCACCTCGAATGCCCGGCTAATAGAATCAAGCCATTATTCAGTTCAGTGTTTTATCCGGTCCTAAATGATCTGCCATTGAAGTATTATGAACCACCTGGAAACCATTTCCCAATGGCTTTTGGCCAGCAGTAACCACATATTTTCTTCTACTGTGTAGGTGTCCCGACTCACCCAATACAGTTGATCCTGAAAAATGTCACAACCCATCCCACATTGAGCAGCTGGCCATCAATCTTAACCATTTAGTCCGCTATTCGAGTGAGCGTCTCGTCTTGCAACTGCTTGAGAGAGAAGTCTGCCACACAGGTGAGCAAGAGAGTTGGTGGCCTCAAATTGACATTTCAGTCTCCTTGGGTCGCGGCGAAGTCGTTGGTCCCTACCCCGGACCATCGTCATCAGTGACCTCCCTGGTCGCTACAAGACGACAGTGAACACATCCCTGCTGCTGTTGAGCCTCTTCTGCAATCCTAACCCTAGCGAAATCCTTAAATCCTGGCGAAGCATGTCCCAAACACAGCGGAAGGGGAGTGTGGGGAGTAACCCATGCCACCTGAAATTTACCACCATCAGGGGACAGTCCTGACAGAAGTGGCCGGGATATCCACACTGCCAACACTCCTGCCCCGACATTCCTGATGGCCCTGAATGATCTAGAGCAGGAAGGGGACAGTGGTTAAATGTTGGGGCTAAGGGGAGAAATAGGTCTGTGACGAGACTCTAGGGGGGTGGGGCCCAGGGTTGGAGCCAGGGTTTGGACTGTGGAGTGGCTGGGAAAGATGGGGAGAATGGGGTCTTGAGGAAGGGAGAATATTTAATATTTTCAATATTTTTTAAATACAAAATTAACAAACATTTTTACTTAATATCCATTTTTTTTAAATACCACAGATAGAGTGGCATTTTAATTCCATGGTATGTCACTTAGACTGAAATGTTTTGTTTACACCGGCACTATCTATCGCCTCACACACTTGAAGCGGTCAGTGGAAGCTCAGCCAATCGCAGCTGTCTCTGGGTTTCTATGGACTTAATGTATTTAATGGAATAACGTGATGGGTTTTGGGGAATTTAATTGGACAATATTGACCCGCCTGGAAGCTCAGATTCCAAGCTGTACATCCAATCAGATTTTGACATTCCTCCGTCAGTCAGGATCAGACTCCATCCCTGTCCAATAGAAGATAGCTACAATATTTGCGGCTTGGGCACAGAAGTTTTTGGAGAGTGATGTCTGTTACAGGTGAGGTTGGCAATAATTATTTGGTCTTTATTCCTCTATTATTGTAATTCGGTATGTTAATTGAACTGTTAATGTCAATCTGCTAACTTGCTTGGGCTAGCTTAGCTAATGTTTGCAGTTCAGATCAAACATGAGATTTTAGCTTGCTAGCTAGTTAGCATGACTAGTTAGCAATGTTAAATAATAAGCTGCGGTTTTGTTCTAGCTAAAGTTAGCTACTAGTTAATGTTATCTAGCAAACAATTAATCTCTTCTCGCATGTTTCAACTTAACTGGGCTAATGTTAGCTAGCTAGCTAACTGCTTGACATTGAGGATTGTGAAGTTGGAGAAAAACCCTTGCGTGAGATTGATACGATAGGGCACTCTGTTAGTAAATGAAAGGAGATCACCATCATCATCATCATCATCATATCATCAGAGCAGCAGGGGCAGTGACCAATATCACCAGAGCGTCAGAGATGGTCAAGGTCAGATCAGCTCCCCCCTCCCCGCCCCCAGTCGCCACTGCTTCCGGGAGACCCAGAGCCAACTGCTCAAGCCCCACCAGTTGCATAATCTCATCTGGGGTGAGGAGCTCTGGCTGGAGCTGAAGTCGGGGAGTCGAGGAGCTGCTGGGCGTGAACAAGAGGTACAAAGCTACACAAACACAATGTAATTATATGTATACAACCTAGCTAGCTACCACTGAGGCTAATTTAGTTTGTAGAGCCATATATTAATGGTTATTTCTGTGTTATCAATCATACGGTATTTATGTTCCCACGTTCTTATCAGCGCTCCCTTTATTGTTAAAGAGCTCCACTTGCAGGTTGTTTAGTGTAGTTTCAAGGCCTGAAAGGCGTTGGTTGGGAGAGGGCAAATGAAACACAAGCTGGCAAACCTTCTTTCTCGTAATCCATTATCATTTTGAAGACTTGCATCATAACAGTGGGACAACAGCCTTTATAAAAACAGACTATTATTGTATTTATTCTTGTATTTTGAAGCACTCATTGCTTGTTTTCCAGTCTGTTGGATGCATTTAAGCGCCCCATAACGAGAATGCGGATAAATGACGCAATGCAGCAATGGCTTCACATGATTATGTCCTTGAAGGCGTGGTCACGCAACCAGTCTGCGTCTTTGGTCGCAGTTGCTTTCGTTTTCTCTCTTGCCATTTTAAAATACTAACTTGCTGGTTTTGTACAAAATGCATTTTCGATGAAATCATGCACCAAATCATGCAAATCATTTATAAAGCTGGAGCATATCTCCTTCAATCTATGATGAGCAACCAGACCTTTCCAGTAAAAATGTTTTACTGTTCTATATAAAGATGAAGGGTGTGATTTATTGGGAAATCACAAAGGTAAAGGGAGTTTTTATTCTTAATGCAGCTGAAGTCAGCATGATGTCACTTACAGATAGCAGTTGCAGTGAAGTCCTAAACTGTGAATCCTTTTTCTGTGCTCAGAACTTGGCTTTAAAAAACCTGGAACAGCGTCGGAACAAGGAGGGATGGAAGTGAATAGTTCCAGACACCCAAACACCATGCTGTTCCAGCCGAAACTGCATATTTGAAATGAATGACCTCATAGCTCATTTGCAGATCACTGTGTTTACAAGCACATTTCCATGGCAACTGGGCAGTGTGTCAGGAAGTGGTTTGAGAACTCAATTTCTCAGTTGCACAAAGGATCAGTGGACAACATTCACCTTACATCACCGTCAGGCCTCATTACCTTACGGTTACTTTGGTGATCATGGAGTTTCCCACACAAATTACACAATGCATTACATGTATATAAAAATAACTGACATATTTTCCCCTGAATTAGCATATTTACAGCTATGTTCAGCCCAAGATGAGGCCTTTATTTTTTGTGTTCACATTTCTGGTACTGGTGATCCAACAGAGAACATAGGGCCAATAAAAGTTAAGCAGCAGTTTTGAATTTCCACATCAGAGAAACAATTCATCATGCAGGGGCTCTGTCCCATTGCAATGTGATGAGGGCGTGAAGCTCCACTGCAGCACTACCCTGCATAACAAATACATGGACTCCTGGGACCATTAATTATTCATAAGACTTCCTCATTTCTCATAAGTAATGTTTCACTGCAGCAGTTTGGGGGAGGGGGCTTGAATCTTCTCCTGTGCAACTGCACTTCATCTAACTGGCTTCCCTCCCTTGAAAAACATACATCACTGTTCAATTCAGGGCCTGTAGTTCTCAAACATCTCAGAATAATTCCTAGGAATCACTGTAAAAGAGAGTTTAAGAGATTAAAGAAATCCTAACTCAGAGTAGGATGTGGGATGCTTTAAATCTCCTTACACCTACTTCCAGCGGGGAGTATGACTGATTCCTGTGAGTGTATTCCTGTCTGTTTTCGCAACATATGGAGTGCCGTAAACACGTGCTTGTGATGACATCTCCCTCAGTCCCTGCCCAATGTTGAAAAGAATATAAATCAAATGCAGTTGCACAAAGCAGTGGTGAAAACAAATCGAAATCAGTTGTGTTCAAACATTATGGTTCTGGGTGGCTCAGTAGGTAGAGCATGGCAACACTTGTGGGTTGTGGGTTGTGGATTGTGGGTTCGATTCCCATTGGAATGAATACTGAAAAACGTATACATTCACTACTGTAAGTTGCTTTGGATAAAAGCGTCAGCTAAACGGCATATATTATTATGAAATGCAACAACACACACACAAATACATACACACATGCCTATACATTATATAACTATACTCAATGATCAATAAATATTTATACTATTTGTCACTGAAAAAAGCCTAAATGTAATTATTTTAATATTGCTTGCGGAAGGCTGCACACTAACTTCTACCTAATCTTTACTTCTTATTGTTATTATTCCAACTCTTCCGGATATATCTCATCCTACAATTTTAGCTAGACACACCAAACTAGTCTACTATAAACTTCCTTACTCCTGTGAGGTTGCTTCCATTTTGTTAAGAATACAATCTACACTTTTTAAACTATAAAGATTTGAAAACTGAAACATCTCGATTTACTTAACATTGTGGAATTATCTTCAGGATTCCAAAGGTTTCTGTTAAACAATGGTTACCAAGTAACAGCTGGCAGTATCCTCAGCTCATCTTTATAATGAATGAAATACCCAAAACTACATTTTCATTGAGAAGTTAAAGGTTTTTATTTTAAAAAGGCAGACGAAAAAGTCAGGAAATCAAAAGGTTTTGAGCATTAAATCTGTGTGGCTCAGTAGGTAGAGCATGGCGCTAACAACGCTTAGGTTGGATGTGGGTGCCAAAGTTTACTAGAATTGTGAAAGTCAATGGGCAGGCATCCAATAAATTATGATTTGAATAAAAAGTTTAATAAAAAGTAAGAGTCACCCTAGAACATCTGTACCAACATGAAATAGTTTGTTCAATTACCTGGCATGCTAACTAGCTGAAGGCTGCTACCTAACATTCATGCAAATTATTTATGTATTGAATTCACTTAATAGCCACCTTTCCTTATTTGCTGGAAAAACTATGTGGAGCCAAGTTAACTACAGTAAATTAATATTCACCTGCTTAGCTAGTACTTAACTAAATTGTATAGCTAAGATGGTAAACACCCTAAATAGATTTTGTGGCTTAAAACATAGTATGTTTTATTGAAATTTGAATCTGTGATAAAAGAAAAGTTTGTTAACATTAGCAGAGGTGAGCGAATACTTGCCTAGCTCATTAGGTTAATGTTAGATGATCGCTCAAACCTGCATGCAAGTGTCTACCATAAAATTGAACCACTACTGCTGGCTATAAATGGTATGTTAAACTCCCAAAGCATGGTTCATTTTGATGGCGGATTGATAAGTAAATACTTGATAAAAGGCTTTAGGAGCCATTCCCTGAGACCCTTTGATGACTAACGGGCCAGGTCTTTGTTTCATAAGGTAAGAATTTGCAATCAGCACATTCCTCACAGGGGGTTGGGGAAGGAGGTCATTGACAAATTGTTTTGTGGATGCTGCAATAAAATAGTAAATATTTTTCTATGCACCAATAAAGAATATGAATGCTGTATTATAAGTATGACACCCTCACAACAAATTAGAGCACTGCCTATTTTAAATGCTGCTAGATTCACAATATTCCATATGAACTTTGACCATTTTATTGCACCATACACATGTTTGTTCTTATCCTCGAGTACTCAAGCTTACAAACATTCAGCAACAAGTGAAGCGTAAGCCCAGTCTAACAGTCGTAAATGGTAAGAACACTTACCATTGCTTTGGAAAGGTGTTCCCAGATGAAATCATAACAATTTCAGAAATCCAAGCCTTGAACAGTTGCAGACCCCACAGTGGTGGGGTAAGCATAGACAGAACCATGAAAACAGTACACATGGTTGTAATCAATGAGGCCTGAGGCATTGGAACATCTGTCAGATCATTAGAATCGCATGGTTACTCCAGGCACAAAGGAATGCGTTTGTCAACATCTAGGGTTACCACCTCTGCACCCACACCTGCAAGACCACAACAATCTGAATCAGGACCAATTTTCTATTTCATACGTGTAAATAAAGGGTGAGGTTCTTTGAGTCTTGGGCTCAAGACTACATCAAACAGACTATTTTAGGTCAGTGTTCAGGCCTTCGCTTCACAGCATATCAGAAAAAAAATCTAGATTCCTTAAAGATGTATACAATGATCAAACAAATTGATCAAAATATGGTAAATCCTTCATAAGAACAGCAATTGCACCATGTAGGTCATCATTTTCACTTATGAGCATCACTAGAAAAAGCATGCCTCTCAATACTTTGAATTACAGTATAAATATGTACAGGCAGTCCCCGGGTTACGGACAACTCGTACTTACGAACGGACTGTCATAAGGCCTATTATGTTAAAAAAAAAGTTAAATACAATGGTTCGTAATAACGAACGCACGCACTACTTTGTAATATACGCCATTTAGCAGACGCTTTTATCCAAAGCGACTTAGTCATGAATGCATACATTTTGCAGTATATGTGGTCCCAGTGGGAATTGAACCCACAACCTAAGCTTTGCCTACGCTGTGCTCTACCTACTGAGCCACAGAGAACCACAGAGAGCCACCACTTTGTGATGCTCATGAAAACATTGCACGGTTTCAGCGGTTCGTCGGCTCAAGGAACAGAGATCACCGTCCGTTATTTTAAGTCAGATCACGGTCTCGTTTTTCTCTTTCTCTTACCCTTACATACGATGCCTCCAAAGCGTAAATCCAATGCAACTGCTGGTGATGCATCAGAGAAAAGGAAAACAATCAATGGAAATACTTACAATGGAAAGTAAAGTTGAAATAATAAAGAGATCGGAGAGGTGAAACGCCATCAGCCATTGGGAAACATTAGGCTACAGCCGGTCAACAATCGTTTTTAAAAAAACAATTTAAAAAGACAAAGGGAGAATAATGGAGCATGTATAAGGCCATGCCCCGATGAATGCCCCGATTATTACCAAGCAACGCAGTGGTTTAATTATTGAGATGGAAAGGCTATTGATCATTTGGATAGAAGACCAAAATCAGCATAATATGCCTATTAGCCTTTCTTTAGTGCAAGAAAAGGCTCGAAGCGTTTCTTTAATGTTTTTTTTTTTTTTACAGTACAGTATTGCATGTCATAGTTACTTTTATTATTACTGTGTTACCATTATTCATATTACAGTATTGTTATTACTACAGTAGTATTATGTACTGAATGTTATGTGTAAGATGTTTTATTGTATTGAGGTTTTTCTTAAGTGTTTTATATGCACAGAAAGGTAAAATAAATACTATACTAAGACAAACATTTGACTAAGTGACGATTAATAAGAACTGTATGTACCTGTTCCGACTTACATACAAATTCGACTTAAAGACAGACGTAAGGACGGATCTCGTCCGTAACCCGGGGACTGCCTGTAATTCAAATGGATTAATAAAACATGTAGTTGCTGAACAATAAGAAACCATTTGGTTGTTTGTTAAAGGAATTAGTGGGACTGAACACCTCACATTACGCTCTCCATGAAAGATTCTGTAACCCTCCGCCTTTTGAACACTCCAGGTACCATAAAATGGTATGATCATGTAACCCTGCAGCAGGGGAAAGCTGACAAACTGGAAGCATGCACATTGCACACCAATGATGCGTGGGTGGACTCCAAACCTGCAGGTAGGGTGAGTTTCGGGTAAAAAATATTTAAATACAATATTGGTTTGGGCAGGTGAGAGGTTTAAATCCAAATGGAAAAGAGCAAAAGGAAACAAGTTCCCAAATGTAGGCATTTTGATATTTATGAAATTAATATCCTAAATAAATCAACTTCATTAACGGCTGCATTTACAACATTTGGACTCTAATTACAATTAATAGTTCAAGCAGTAGCCTATTGCGGAATTAGCAGTGAATTCGCAGGACAAGCAATAAGATGTAACGTGATAACGCAAACAAAAACGAGTACAGCTGGGATCAGAGCAAAACGGCGATTTAAAAATAAAGAGAAGAGAGGGCTAAAAGAATCAAGCATGGTATAAATGTGGCAAGCTTGTCAGTGATGAAAAAACTAGCTATAGGCTACTAAATTTAACTAGGCTACAACATTAACAAGACAGGGACTTTAAATAGGCATATGGCTAGGTAATGTAAGCATATGCATATCGCTGCCTATTGCTTTGTTACAGTTGCTCTCGTGCCTGGGCAAGTGGTTTCTCTTCGCACACTCAAAGTACTCATTTTCTGTTGTCCCGGATTCTCTGCCTGAGGAATTTGGGGGAAATTCAAAGGGAATAGGTTCCGACAGGGAAAATTCGTTTTTTTATTTTTTTTTAAAGCAAATGTGCTTAACTGGGAGCACACTTTTGTATACGGAGAACCTAACAAAGCAATTCTGAAAATACTGACTCAATGAGACAGAAGATTAATTTATAATAAACTTTATTTGGTAGTTAACACTATTTACAGAATTGAATAAAAATGAAATTATATTATGCAGGCCTGAAAGGGGGTAGAGGGGCTGTGCATGTACGCTTGTAAAAATTCATACCAAAGGGCCACATGCACACAAGAAAATAATTTAGGAAACAGTCGAAGAAAACAGTCTTGGAAATTTTCACCTTCAGTGTCAAGTTAACAGGCTAGGGATGCACACTTAAGCATTTAAACACATTCTATACAATTGTCTTTACATAATTTCACCGTCTAACGATAAAACTCAATGGTTCATTAATTAAGGCAGCACCATACAGCAGCATCACCACATATACGGTTTACTTCAGCGCCAGCACCCCCTATACCCACACCATTCTTTACAAGTCTTCATAGACCACATACAAGCACAAACTAATTTTTGGACAACAGATCAGATATTTTGTGAGATTCTACAAATCTCACTAGAGGGGGGTGCCGATGAATATAGTCCATCACAGTGATTCAATCATTGAATTAGAAACTATTTTAAAACATTGACTAAAAAACTCCAATATTCCAGTACTGCCCACAGGCACTTAAATGTTGGAGAGAAAACCTGACAGTCCACCTTTCTGACCGAGCTATGAATGCCAAATGAGAGGCTGACACCACAGAACTAAAATTCCCCACGACAAACGTGAACTCAGCTGCTTCCTGAACGGGCGTTGTTAGCAAGTAGATGATTGAAACAAGTCAGAACAGGAAAAATAATTAAAGTAACAACCAAATAAAGCTAGGACATTAAACAAATAGTGAAGCGTTAAAAAAGAAAAGAAAACAAAATTGTAGATTTCTCTCCATGCAGTGTGTGAACAATGCCAATTTACATGGAATGACTGGATGCGATTTAAAAAAGGGTTGGAGAGGTCAAATGTCAGACGTTGTCCATGTGACCATACTTGAGGCAGTTCGAGTGGATAGAAAGCCCTGCAGAAATGGCACCATGACCCTTTTTTGCGGTGGTGCAGAGGGTGCTCCTGTCGTCATTGGTAGAGCAGGTAGTTCTTGAGGGAAGCGGGTAGGGGCAGTCTGTGAATTTCGCCAAGGCGTTCCCTCCCCAGTGCCACTCGGACTGAGCGCCGGCACAGATCCATCAGAGGGAGGGGCTCCGCTGTAAGAGAGGGAGAGGATATTCAAAAATATAACTTTATTTAGTGGGTAGGACCTTGAGTGACCCATTTGGAAGAATTGGTCACTGGTCTCACAATAAACAGGCAACATTTTTTGGCTGAACGTCATCCAGACATTGTCCAGTGCAGGGCAACACCAGTACAGACAGCCTTAAAATCACTGCTAGTGTTCCTCAACCACCTGTATTCACAAATACACACTAGCCTCTTCAAACCTTCTACAGGACCTCAAAACTGAAGCAATGGATCACTGAGGGTGGTGACCAAGCACCCAGAGGAGGAACCTCCAGACCAACCAGCAGCAAAACCATTGTGAGGTTATAGCCTTTTGTACTTCTGAGCTCACAGCTGCATCCTCTTCTGCCAAGACATCTAAAAGTAGACATAAGGTCAGACAGTAAGCTGGGCTTGAGTAACTGACCAAGAAAAAGAAAAAGTTCCATCTCTTACCAGTCTCACCATTTGTGAATCAGCCATGTCTGAATCACCCTTTTAAAACTCAAAAGTCCCATGAGCTGAAGCCAGCATGTTCAGCTGAAGTGCTTGGTGCCATGCCACTGACTAATATTCTGGCTGGGTGCTTCATAGACCGCCCACTGGAGGGGAGAGAGAGGGAAAAAATGCTCCTTGCAAGAAAGGAACACCTGCATCCTCAGTTAGCGTGTATAAGTTGTGTCTCATTACTAGTCCCTTCCTGAGGTCAGACTGAAACAGCTATCCTCATTCACATATAGCCTTTGGCACCCATGCGATACATTTATTTTGAGCCCTCTGCAATAACATGCACAAAAAAAAGAAACATTTCCTCATGCCTAATAAATTGCCAAGCGCTCTACAGCTTGTGGACACATCAAACACCTTAAGGATAGTTCCATCCCCATCATTAATATGAGTCTAATTATTGAGATTTTAAAACTACCCAGACATTTTAACATTGTGATATTATGTTAATGAGTCTTGTTACACAGCACCTCAAAATGAAAGTCAAAATTAGCAATATGGCTTTCTAGACCAGCACACGCTCTCCTCCAAAACGAATGTCAGCTACCGCTTCTTTTCACACCGAAGTTAATCTTGCACAGACACGAGTCGGAGGAAGAACCTTCATGTGCAGCTTTATACAAGCAGATAGTGGGCGCCGAATTGACCAGCGGGGGGGGCTGGTGTCTGACTAGACATGGACAACCTGGCCGACAATCTCTTCCTCACTGGGTGGTGCTACCACCAATTACGCTGAACACAACCAGCACTGTCATGATCTGAATTCAATACCAGACCATGGGGCTCATCCAACAGTGCCTTAACACTATGAACCACCCAGCAGACCCTGGATGGTTATTTTTCATTGGAAGCTTATCCCATCTCCAGAAAGCTGCTACTCGGCGGTTTCATATCTATGAATGGCTCAGAGCGACTTTGACAAGGGCCAAATTGTGATGGCTAGATGACTGGGTCAGAGCATCTCCAAAACGGCAGGTCTTGTGGGGTGTTCCCGGTATGCAGTGTTTAGTACCTACCAAAAGTGGTCCAAGGAAGGACAACCGGTGAACCGGAGACAGGGTCATGGTGCCCAAGGCTCATTGATGCGCGTGGGGAGCGAAGGCTAGCCCGTCTGGTCTGATCCCACAGAAGAGCTACTGTAGCACAAATTGCTGAAAAAGTTCATGCTTGCTATGATAGAAAGGTGTCAGAACACACAGTCCATCGCAGCTTGCTGCGTCTGCGTAGCCGCAGACCAGTCAGAGTGCCCATGCTGACCCCTGTCCACCGCCGAAAGCGCCTACAATGGGCGCATCAGAACTGGACCATGGAGCAATGGAAGAAGGTGGGCTGGTCTGATGAATCACGTTTTCTTTTACATCATGTGGATGGCCGGGTGCATGTGCGTCGTTTACCTGGGGAAGAGATGGCACCAGGATGCACTAGGGGAAGAAGGCAAGCCGCAGGGGCAGTGTGATGCTCTGGGCAATGTTCTGCTGAGAAACCTTGGGTCCTGGCATTCATGTGGATGTTACTTTGACACGTACCACCTACCTAAACATTGTTGCAGATCAAGTACACCCCTTCATGGCAACGGTATTCCCTGATTCCCTCTTTCAGCAGGATAATGCGCCCTGCCACACTGCAAAAATTGTTCAGGAATGATTTGAGGAACATGACAAAGAGTTCAAGGTGTTGACTTGGCCTCAATTCCCCAGATCTCAATCTTATCAAGCATCTGTGGGATGTGCTGGACCAACAAGTCCGATCCATGGAGGCATCACCTCGCAACTTACAGGACTTAAAGGAACTCCTGTTAACATCTTGGTGCCAGATACCACAGGACACCTTCAGAGGTCTTGTGGAGTCCATGCCTCAACAGGTCAGAGCTGTTTTGGTGGCACGAGGGGGACCTACACAATATTAAGCAGGTGGTTTTAATGTTGTGGCTGATCGGTGCAAATACTTAGATTTAGCTAAATACAGACATGCAGGTCTCAAATCCAAATTTGCCTATGCAAAACAAGGTTAATTTCCACATTTTACTGTACCATTATAGAATCGAATGAAATTATGAAATAATCCTTCCATCATCAATTAAAACTCAAGTCAATTTACAGAACTGAATGCTGACTTAAACCAAGCATACACACAAGCACGCAGATATGTTACGATTTAACTCTAGCCTCTGATTCTTGTAAAATTTCAGCTGGCATATGATGGATTTCAACATTGGCTTAACACAGCCGATTGTGTTGCGTCAGGTGCTCACAAGCAACCTTGCCAGCACCTACAAGTAAATTTACTAGCATGGCAGAAATGTTCCCCAGAATCAGTGTTGGTTATCAGCAGCCCAGCTAACAAGGATGACTGCCAAAAACCCATGAAGGTTGGCCAATCAACATAATGCAATTGTGTTTTCTGAACAGTACTGCACAGATTGACTGATCTTTATAGTACCAGGATTGGCTGACAAAATGAGCTCAATGAATAGTGGACTGAATGATTATGATGAATACCCATTTTGGGTCAAAATGCTCCAATCATAATGAAATTCGTTACATTGGGATCCACATTATATTTAGGCTTTTTCCATTAGTTTCTCTGTATGACTAAATACCTATAAAATGTAGTCAAGAGACAAAGATCAAGGGCCCCCAGAGTGGCACAACTGGTAAAGGCACTCGCCTGGAGTGCAGGATTTGATTCCTGACCCGGGAGTCCCGTTCAGGGGCGGTGTTTGGCCGTCTGCCCCAGGGGGAGGGGGAGTCAATGTTTAATAGTTAGTTTGCCGTGTTCTATACTATAAAATACAAACTATGAATCATATCTACATCTTGAGGTAGACACACTACAATTACCTGATGTCACAACTTGTGTGGCATGTTAATGCACACACCCAACCCCCCAACAAACTCCCTACTATTCCACAGCACTGTCTACAAATTTTAAGGGTTAAATCACCCCCTGTACTGTGAAACAAGACACCAGCGTACTGCAAATGCTGGTCTGGTGGTTATGCTCTGGTAGAGCTCTCCGGTAACAGTTCATCTGAGGACTCTTAAAATATTCACAGTGCACTTAAAAGGAACCTTTCAAGCACCTAGTATGCCTTGTTCATACTGCATTACATTCAGGTTAAAAAGGTAGATCACAAACCCGTCCCCCGAAATTCCAACAAGCAAGCGCTGCGCCACATAACTAGGTCTGTAAATTGGAATTTGAGTTTAATTTTTTTACAATTTGCTCCCCAGTATAGGATACATTTCATTTGACCATTTGGTTTTAATGCCTATCCGGTTAACCATTAAGTATTTAATAACCAGTTATGCTTAACGATTTGACATAGGTCTTATGTTGATTGATGATCAAAACACACAGCACGCACCCCAAAATGACTATCCCTGAGCACAATGGGTCGCAACATAGGCAGAATGTATGCTACTGTACAGAATGTTCATGATGGTAACACGAATTACGGATCAGTGACTCGTTTCACAAAAACGTGACGTGCTAGCCAATATCTACAAAATGCGATCGTCTCCTTCGGGTTGCACAAAGAAATCACAATTTCATTCCACACGGAATGCAAACTTTGCCAATTTCCATAGCCAGAGGTGCAAATCCAACACATGCACTGCTAGATGAGTACCATTCAAGGACTAGCCTACCAAATAGGGTCCTAGCATAGCCTATATTGATGGGTCGTTTGTGAGTGAACGGGTCTTTTTGAACTGCTTTTTAGTGAACATAGGGAACCAAATCACCTCCGTTAAGAGCTGATCATTCGGCTCCCGGATTTACACATTGCACAACAGCAGATCCAATGTCATTTTCACCTATTTAAGCCCAAACAATTATGGATCGTATCCAGACTGGAAACATGACAGACAGGGAGTGATAAGTGGCATGTTCATCATCATGCACTGCGCTCAGCAAGAGCCACCAGACAGCGTACTTACACACGCCAATAAACTATCTGACCTACCATTTAAAATAAATGTATCCCTTTTCTTTCACAGGAAATTACATAATTTGTTATGGTTTTAATAGATTTTCAGACTTATCTTCCCAAAATAAACACATGCACTTTATTCTTCATTTGTAAACAATGCCAGCAAAAATGAATAATTTGATTTGAGTGATTCGATGTGCATGAGAACCAAATCAGAAGTTATTTTGATAGCTTTGATATTTAAAAAATAACCCCCCGCAAGAAAAAAATAAAATAAAAAGAGGAAATACTACTGAATGAAGAGCCAAATGAACTGGCTCACCCAAAAGAGCCAGAATGGCCATCACTAGGAGCCTATTTGGATACGTGCATAATTCTAGATTAGGTAAATATAATACACAGCATCAGATCTCTAAAACAGGACAACATGAGTGCAAATACAATCCACAAGCCAAAACCATTTTATTATCCCTGGCCTTATTGTAGCTAGCTTCATGCTGCCCAGATGAGTGAGGTCTTGTAGTTGCTAGCTAGCCAGCTAACAATTGCGCTCTCTTTTTTAATCCCAAATCCTCCTGGACATAAATAGTGTATTTTTAAACATGGTAGGTGTAGCAACAGTAATCAGATGCATTCATTTCCTTTTTTCTTTGATTGACTACTGACAACATAGAACTGGTTATGTATCCATGGAAAATTATTTGTTTTTGTCAATGTGGTTAGGGGCCAAATAGAACAAAATGTGTTCAAACAGACCTGCAATAATTGTAATGCTCAAAATGGAAAAAATAGATTTTTCTTCAATTAAATGTTTTTTTTGTCATTGCATAATAAAAAAATGTTTAGTAGGCTATTTTCAAATGAATAATGACCTGTTAGTAAAAAAGTAACTAACCAGTAGCTAAAACAGTTATTTACATCCCTGATTCACACAAGTCACTGGGTGCTGCATTTGAGCTGGCAGCCTTCTTCACCTTTACATCAAATCGGAACTGGTTCTGGTTACAGGCCTCATGTAGGCCATGGAAATCTCATTAGCATGATTCTGCAGGGGTTGGCTCAAACCAGGAAATCACAAGTCTTTCAAGAACGTGTGCTCCTAAAACACTCAAAACAAGCCCTGGAAGAAAAAACAGCAATTTTGTTTGAATGGATTGATGCTCCTCTTGGAGTCACACAGAAAACGGAATTGTTTAGGGAACAAAGTGTTCCCAGAACATAAGAAAAACAAACTGCCACTAGTGTCTCTATAATCACACTTTACAGTACCAAAGGCAAATCCAATTATGTTCAAGACACTCATTTCATTTCAAGTTAACTTCAATCAGACATCACTGAGGAGGGGCCTCCCGCGTGGTCCAGTGGTTACAACGTTCGACACTGGCCACGGAGACCGGGGTTCGATTCCCTGTCCTGCCAGAGTCGGCTCTGGCTGCGAGTGCCATCGGGGCGGTAATTGGCTGTCCGCCCCAGGGAGGGGGAAGGGAAGCCGACACACACAGTTCGCTGCGCATAGGAGTGGTTCTGGGGTACCGGAATTACAGTTGACGGCACGACGAGTGTTGTCTCGGAGGAGGCAGCACTACGCCCTTGTCACTGCTGGTCACAGGACTACGTCAGCGAACTATAGGGGTAGGGGGATTGAACTAAGCACATGGGTAATTGGCTACCAAATTGGGAGAAAACAGGGTAAAACCGGAAAATAAAATTATTACGAAAAAAAAGACATCACTGAGGAGAACCAAAACACACCATGTACGGATTGCTGCACAGAGCCTTTATGGCGGTACAGTACATTCAGACCAAACAGAGGGTACTTACGATCAAGTCCATTAATGTAGCGTATTCGGATCTCGCAGTGTCCCCACACTGCGCTCACTACAGGGTACAGCTTCTTGCCCTTAAGTCCTCTGAACGCCACCCCCAAATACTGTCCATCCACAATGAAACTCAACGTGCCCTCATCCATGTCTAAAACCACGAGAAAGGAGTCAGGCACAATGAAGGTTTCATCTAGCTCCAGGAAAGTGGGGTAAGTCTTACTTGGTTGGTTCTTTCCATCATGATACAATTTGTTCCTGCCCAGGTCCCAGCCCCAGGACTCGCCGTTGTTACCTACGAGTGCTGTGTACCCTACAGAGTGAAGGGGGGCATCGTCTGTTGCCACACCCACTACTGCATGGGTACCCCGTTGGCGCATCACCCAGCTGATCTCCCACACGTGAAGTCCGCGGGTGTAACCCACTTTCCCCCGTATCCCATCTGTGCTCTGAGCCACCGGATGCCGGTGAAATATCAGCTTGTTGTCCTCCTTCACGAAGATATTGAGTGAACGGTCATCATTGTTCCAGGAGTGGTGGAGCTGGACTTCCGGCAGGGCAGGGGGCATGTCCAGGAGCATGTCCAGCCGAGCAGGCTTGGTGTAGTCCAGGGCCTGCAGCTCCAGCTTCAGGGGCCGAAACGCCGGGTCCCGCATGTCCACAGTCTTGATTCCGCCAGGAACCTTCTGCCCCATGCTCTGGGTGGTTTTATGCACACCTTTTCCCCCCTTTCCCCCCACCAAAATAAAACAAATTCTAAGTGAAAACAGTAAAGAGAATATCCTTGGTTGTGACCCCGACCTCCTCTGCAGCCTCGTCTACCAGTCAGGTGGCAGACCCAGTCCTGTGCAGGCCGCAGGGAAACCAAGGTACAACAAACGCTGGTCAAGCCCCACCTACAGAGATGGGAGGAGAAAGAAATTGATAACATAGAACAAGCACTTCTCCCCTGGATATGGGCTTCTGGCAACTCATGTAACGTTATATTGTTATGTTAGTCATTACAAAACAATTAATTTAACTGGTCTAGACATCTCTAATAAAATTAATGTGATAGTTCTGGGGGAAGGGGAAATGTTTAAGACCTATTGTAATCAACATTTTAAAAGTCCTCCACAACATGCATTTCTCCTGACTAGCATGTAATTTTACCTTCTAATGACCATACTTTTCAAAATCAAATCCACTCAGAACAACTTTAAACATAAAGGGAAGGAAAAGGAGCATACATCCATACATTTTAGAAGCTAGTCTAATCAAATAACAGGAAAGGCAATAATAAAATGTCTGAATATAAAGAGAAAAAAAACTGCACCTGCATCCTTTTCAAGGAAAGCACAGCAAAATTGGGCTTGTTGCCACAGATGGTGAATATTACATTGCAGACCAGTGTCACATCCCATACAGCCCTGTACAGCATTTGGGCAAAAATTACATCCCCCTGGCAGATATCTCCCAACACTCTGAACAAAGGGCCACCACTACCCACCCAGCAGAACAGCTATACAACGGCCGCTTTTAGTTTGATATGGTTTAGTTTTAGAACTGGAGATGGACCAGAAAAGCACCACGTGCACCTACACCATACAATATTAATGAGTTCTTATGCAAATTCACATTACAGGTTCTCTGTATTAATTGAATCATGCAAGCTCTACAGTGTGACTGATTAGAGAGTGGTTTGGAAAAGGAGCGGAGAGAATGAGGTGTACCAGATGGGCTAAATTTGTAACACTTTCTGTTTACATAAATCATGCACCATCTCTCTGAGGATTGCAACCATAAACACAAGAACAGGGAATGTCCAGGGAGCGAGTACATTTCCCTTAGATCATGAAATGTCCGTTGATATAAAAAATATCCTTCAAAATATGGATACGCTTTTGCAACCAAGGAGGATAAATGACCAGGTGCATTTGTTAAAAGATTGTGATTGCGCCAGACAGGGGATAACTTACTACATTTTGCATTGTGTCCAATGAATTTACTAACATTGAACCATAAATCAAGAGAATTTGATATGATTGGTCAAAATCGCATTCTGGCCATTCTTAGCTTTATACCGGAAAATAAAACATCCTGTAATCTAGAAGGGCTAACCAGAGCTTCTTGGCTTTATACCGGAAAATAAAACATCCTGTAATCTAGAAGGGCTAACCAGAGCTTCTTCTACCTGTCGCCAGGGACATTTGGGATGTTGGAGATTAGCAAGACTAATGCAAAGTTTTTTGCCATTCCAAATGAATTTTGATATTAGGGAGTGGAGGTCATAAAAATATTTTGTAGGCGGCGGTATAGGGAGCATAGAAAAAAGAAAATTCAGCTTGCCAAGGACATTAATTCTGATCACCGACACCCTTTCCTGCAATGAGATGGGTAGTAAAGACCACCTCTGAAGATACAAAGTAATATTTAGTTTGGCCTTAGTATGATTCTCTTTACATACAAGGGTAAACTTAGGGGAGATGCATATACCTAGATAGGTAAAAGCACTATTATGCCACTGAACAGGTGTTGCGGTTGGTAAAGCTAAAGTTCTATCTGGCCTATTCAAAGGGATAAAAATGTACTTTGTCCAATTAACATTATAACCAGAGTGTGCCGAACTGATTAAGAACCTTTAAAATTTGAGGGAGTGATTCATCTGCATATAGTGAAATCGTTTTTTTGTGTTTTTCATTTCAATAGGAAAAATGAAGGGGTCCTGTCAGATTGTTTGAGCTAGCGGTTCCAAAGAAAGGGCAAAAAGAATAGCGGGCACCCTTGACGCGTACCATGCTGCATAATGAAAGGTGGTGAGAGTTGATTTCCTGTTTGAAGGGGAGTTATAAAGCATTTTTTATTTTTTTTATTTTTTTTAATCATTCTTATAAAACCAGGTCCAAAACCAAAATGTTTTAGTACTGACCAGAGATGGACCCATTTGAGCCTATCAAAGGCCTTTTCAGCATCCAAGGAGAATATTGCCGCTGGATTCTGATCAGATTCACAAGCATGGATAATGTGCAATAAACCTCTAATATTGTCAGAAGCCAGTCTTCTTCTGAACAGTCTGATCAAATCCTATCAATTTCCCTACAACAGATTCCATTCTATTAACAAGAACTTTCACAAAAAGTTTGAGTTCGGTGGAAATGAAAGATATTGGTCTGTAGCTGGAACATTCATGAGGATTTTTATCCTTTTTAAGGAATACTGAAATTAGGGATACATTCTGGTCTCTATGAAAAGAGCCATTGTCAACTGCATAACTGATTGAATCTAGGATAAGTGGGCCTACAATATCCCATACCTGTATAAAAAGTTCAGTGGGGAATCCGTCAAGACCTGGGGATTTGCCTTTCCTCATTGAAAGGATTGCAGTTTTCAGCTCCTCAAGGGAGATTGGGCCATCAAGTGACGGAGTTATGAACAGCAAGTATAGGTCAATTCAAATTTGCCAAGAACTATTGACCATAAGTTCTACTATCTAGCTAGCCAGCTGAAATCTAGCCTAATGCAAACACTTAAAATACCAGCAACACTCTATTAGCCAGTTAGCCCAGCAAAACAGCACTAACGTTAACCTAAGTACTTCTTATAAATGCAGATGTAAATTCAAACATAGTCAAACTATATTTAAGTAACAAGTTCAGTGATTGTAACCGGCCACAACAGCCGGAGAGGTGCCCTTTTTACTTACCAAACTCACAAGAGATAAACAAAAGGTTTCTCATCCTTGTCTTTAACCACATGTCAAGACATCACAGTGTCACATACTCAGCTGGAACTGTAATTTACTCGGGAGTAGTTGTGTCGATGCAGACAGCGGCAGAATCTTGTTCATTCAAAATGGGTTTCGGATCCGCATTCACGTCGTGGGGTTGGGTTATGTCCAGAAGCGTTTTTGGAGAGGTGCCCTGATGTGCAAGAAACTCCTCGGCATCTTTAACTGTATGGAACTGGCCATTGTGGTGTGTTTTAGTATGGCGGGATAGATGAGGAAGGGTCGAAGTCCGCGGGGAAACATCTCCTGTCTGACCGCTGCGAAAGCTTTTTTCCTCTGCACCGTCTCGTTGCTAAAATCTGGGAAAAATCTCAGAGTGCCAACTCCATGCTTCGGTGGGGATTCCAGAGCTCGAGTATTTTCGGTCTGTCCTCATAACGGAATAAGCAGAAGATAAGCGTGTGTGGTGTCGTTTTACCTGGGGTGGCATTGTTTTACAGCCTGTAGGCCCTCTGTATCTCAATTTTATCCCCCTGCAGAGAGGGGATCCATTTCGGCAGGTTTTCTTGGAGGAAGGTGAAACTTATTTTTCGTTGGGGATTTTGAGTCATGGTCTAGTTTTAGCTTTTGTCCGTGTGCTCCTGCCATTCTGAAAGATGTTTGAAAATTGAAGGTGATTAAATTTCAAGTAAAAACATAAAAAATGGAACTTGAGAGCGTGATCTCAGGCTTAAAGGTGCATCTCAGCAAGGTCAGAAGGTCACCAGAAGTCCCAAATTAATTCATTTAAAAAAAAAATCTATCAAACACCAGCATCTCTATGCACAGACCAAAATAAGAATTCCAACCCACAATGATGGCGGCATGCTAAGCCCACAACATGTTTCCTCCCTGCATATCGCAGTCATCCTTCTTGCGGTTATTAATCAGCAAGCAGCCGGACAGCCATGCATTCCTGTAACCTGAACTCAGTGCAACTGCAGAGCAATTGGTCTGAGGAATATCAAGCTAAGAGCGATCACCAATGGCCATGGCCTTCTCATGCACACATTTCCAATCATCCACACAGCAGGGAAACAAAATCTGAGGGGATCATGACAGTGCCCATATCATCAAATGTAGAGAGGGAATAAAACAATGTGCAAGCCTAGTTTTCTGTGGTGTATATGGGAGAGGAAACTGTTGGAATTCTGCACAGAGAAGTGTGAAAATTAACATCTTGTTTTCTCCAAGACCTAGACAGCCATTGAAAAAGTTCCTGTTTACATTCACAAAGTTACCACCCACTGCTTGCTTGCTTCTTCCCATTGGTGCAGAGATATGACCCATTTAAAATAGCTGCCATCAGATCAAAGGCCAAAACACTGCTTAATGGACTCTTGTCTACAATTCAATTAAACAGAATGGTCTTTGCAAGCTTGGCTGTTTACACAAAATGCATTTCATACATACAATAAATGTATAAAATATAAATTAAATTACTTTTTAAATTTTACTAAGCACAAAAGGGAAATGAGCACAAAGGTTTTGGCTGCAGCCTTCAATTAATTATTTTAAGTGCGAACCACTTCTATATTTATTGTAAAGGTAAACGCACCAAGAAAACAATTTCAGCAACAATTTCTCTACAGTACATTTTTTTTCAAACAAACTAGGAACAAATCTTGAATCCAGATGAAATTGAGGGTTTAAACAGAATCAACTGAAAAACATTGGCAATTATTATTGGTGTGATAAATATTTGCGAAAAGCAAAAGGTTTAACTATAGTACTACAAGGATTTTCACTCCCCAGCATTACACAGCTGTAAGAACTCCATTTGTGGGTCTAAGTATAGGTAATTACTGTTGAAAATCAGCAATTGAACATCACTATCAAATCAAATCGCTATTGAAAATCTGTGTCAGTTCTTACATACCAGAGGGAATCTAAACTGGACTTTAAAGCCCATGCCTAAAAAAGGCAATGTTATAAAACAGCTAAACTCTTAACTTAAACTTACCATGAAAAGTTATTAAGACAATGCTTTACCAATAATGTAACAAACATGTAGAAAAAAAAAAAAAAAAAAAACAGTGAAAGAAAAAAATAAGCAGAAACAGTGATTTCATATGCATGCCTTTGGTGTACTGTGTGGAGTTTACTGGGTAAACCCAGGATTACAGTTGCACAGTATCTATGCACGATGCAGTAAACACTTTTTGGCTCGGCTGCTTCACGTCGCTTAGGATAGCAATCTGCGCAGGAGTAATGGGAGAGCAGCCGAAAAACAGATTGCTCACCCACTGACTAGACAGATTCATTATTGTTCCATTCCTCTCGGGTGGAGGACCTAACTGAGACAGGTGCCGCAGAATGGGTCGGCATCGCCATGCAGTCACTGACTGAAGTCTGTCATCACTACAATGGGCAGACGAAGCCGGGACTGCACACTGACCAGTCTCCAAGCACGGCAGCACGTACTGGTAAGGGCCCATATACTTACTGTAGTCTGCCATTACAGGAATCCACCAAGCATGCAGGCTTATGAGTGGGACATGTCAGTTTCCCAAGTTGTCTGTGTCCACAGTGGAACGATTTCCTGAGGAAGACTGAAGTATGCGACACCAAGTACAGATTACCAGCAGACCACTGGTGACCTAATGTGACAAGCAACACACCAAAAAATGTGCTCGTCACCAAAAGTACATAAAGTAATCCTCACAGATGGAGACCTGCTGTGCCTTTCCTTCACCCAAAGGGAAATGCAGCTTGCCTGCAGGAGCGACTTTTTAGGTCTACACACGTCACTCCATGCAGCAAATATCGAATCTTCACAGTAAATTATGACATCTTTGGAAAACGAAACCTTGAAGTGTTTGCCTAGTCATGCTAAGACGTACTTATTGACTCAAGTCTCATGGGGGAAGCTTTGATATTTTTGGCTGCTGAAGTCTGAATAGCTCAAGGCTGCGCAATGGTTGCATCAAAGGCTTATGCTCTTGTTACATTACATTTGCAAGGCCTGACAGGGCAAATCACCACAGGATTTCACCAAAATGTGTTTAAAATGGAAATGGCAATGGCATAATCGCACAAGGAGGCAGGGGAGGAAGTGGTGGGGGGGCAGGGTCTTTCCTGGACAGCACATGCAGCAATCCAGTCACAACAAGACAGTTCAATGGAAGTGCAGTGACGACACTCACTTCCTGGTAAGGCAACAGATTGTGCAGAGGAGCGAAATGGTCTTTAAATCGGTTAAGCCAGGACAGTTCAAGGACGGTTCAGTCTGGACTGAGGAAATTTAGCATTTTAAGCCAGTAATACAGTACTGAAGCTTCACAAACCCCAGACCTACAGCGTCAACCAGTGGTCGGAGGACGCCATTACACAACTGCAGGGTTCATTGGCCTGCACAGACTGGGACATTTTTGATGGCAACTTAGATGAGAGGGTCTCCGTTATTACAGACTACATTAAGTTCTGCATCGCCACAACCATACCAGTTAAGTCATTCAAAAAATATCCAAACTCCAAACCCTGGATTACCCACCATATTAACCACAGGTTAAGGGAAAAACAGAAAGCCTTTCTGGGTTTCATTCAAAATCATAAGCCACCAAGTAAAGAATGACATCTTCAAGGCCAAAATCAAATACAAAGAGAAACTTGAACAGGAATTCAGCACCATGAACACTAGAGAAGCTTTTCAAAAAGTAAGAACACTCACTGGACATGAACCAAAACCCAAGTTAGCTGCAATAACTGACCCTGCCTCATTTGCTGAAGACCTAAACACCTTCTACACATGGTTTGACACCATCAACTGCTCAGAGGAATGCAAGGTGCTACTGGAAACCCTACCCATGCCGGAGACAGTACACCCTGCTCCCTTCACAGTGGAGGATGTGTGCCGGCAGCTGAGCCGGTGCAAGTCAGGCAAGGCGCCAGGGTCGGATGGCATCCAGGCGCGGGTGCTCAAGGACTGTGCCACAGAGCTCTCTCCCATCATGCACTCAATCTTCTGGGAATCCTACAGGACAGCTTCAGTGCCCATACTGTGGAAAACATCCACCGTCATACCCAAGAAACCCCGCCCCCTCAGAGCTAAACCACTATCGGCCAGTTGCACTCACCTCAATACTCATTAAGTGCCTGGAAAAACTGGTGCTTAACATCATCCTTCCAATTGTCGGACCACAATTGGACGGCAACCAGTTTGCCTACAAGGCCAAAAGAGGGACTGAGGATGCTGTGGCATGCCTCCTCCACTCCCTTTTACAACACCTGGAATCACCCAGTAACTTCACCAGACTCCTCTTCATCGATTTTAGTTCTGCTTTTAACAACACCCAGCGCCACCAGATGATTAGGAAACTCCACCACCTGAATGTCCCTCCACTTCTCACTCACTGGGTACACAGTTTCCTCAGTGAAAGACCACAAACAGTTAGAGTGGGCACTGTAACATCCTCAACCACCATCACCAACACCGGAGCCCCACAAGTTTGTGTCCTGAGCCCCTTCCTGTTTACCCTCTATAACAATGACTGTCAGTTCCTCACCCATCACTGCATACTTCAAATACTCTGATGATACGGTCATACTTGCACTCCTTAATGACAATAACTCTGTTTTAGGCTACCAAGACTCCATCTCCCATTTTACACAGTGGTGCAGAAACAATTACCTGGAGCTGAACGTAGCAAAAACTGGGGCAATCCCCACTGGGGCCACATATACTGAAAATGTATGCATTCACTACTGTAAGTCACTTTGGATAAAGTCTGCTAAATGGCATATATAAAAACAAAATAACTGTTCATTACTTCCAGTACACACAGCACAGCCCACAACTCCACCCACAACCCCACCTGTATCAACAATAAAGCAGTTGAGATGGTGGAGTGTTACAAATACCTTGGACTCACCCTGGACAATAAACGGAGCTTTGATCAACACACCACTGACATCCACAAACGCGGCCAACAAAGACTCTCTGCCATCCGCAAACTCGGAGCACTTTCTGTTGCCCCCCACCTTCTGTTGCTGCTTTACCAAAGTATACTTCAACCCATTCTCCTTTACTGTTCCCCTGTTTTTTCAACATGCGAACTGCTTCCAACAGGAACAAACTCACACGCATTACACACAATGCCTCCAAAATTATTGGCCTCCCCACCCCCAACCTCTCAGACCTCAACAGCAGAGCCACTACACGCAGAGCATGTACCATTGCACATGACCCCAGCCACCCCCTCAACCCATTCTTCACACTACTTCCATCAGGTCGCAGATATAGAACCCTTGCCTGGAAACAGGCACGCTTTGGCAGGAGTTTTGTCCCCTCTGCCATAGCATCACTGAACAAAATACCTCGGTAATGATCATGTGTATGTGAATATGACTGTGTATGTAGGCACAAATGTGGATGTACCCATGTGGGCGCATATTTAATGTATGTATATGTAATAGTGGTGTGTATATTTGTATTTATGCAATTTATGTGAGGCTTTTGTACAGACTGGCAACACATTTCCTGTAAAGGACAAAAAGAATCTACCTAGCTATCTAATGCTGTACAGTCACTGCTAAGTGTGTGTTAAGTTGATGAAATTGAGATAAATATCAGACCACACCAAAATCACAAAGCTTCTCTGAGCTAAGCACAGACCTCAGGGGGCCAGGCAAACAAAGGCTTTTCACGCCACAACTTCAAAAGAACATCTGTTCTTTTGTGACGTTTCCCCCCACTGCAGGAAACCTCCTTCCCATTGGTTTATGACCAAGATTTGCAGAAACACCCTGTTCCATCTTCATGTTGCCCCATAGCTCCCATTACCTGTAGGTTAACGCCCCATTACCTCCCTCTTGTCGCTGTTCCCTCCCTTTCCTTTGTGATTATTATAAATATCAATTTGAATTTAAAGGCGGGAGATTCGCTGTCCTGCGTGACACGGGTCTCCGTGCAGCTGTTCGTAATTAAAGCTTTAATACCGTTTAAATAAATTATCTTTGATCCTACGGAGTTTTAAGTGATCGCCGATCATGATCATTCAAGATTTTTTTCCGACCACATTTCTTCCTCGAAGATGATGGTTCACCACTATCCTTCCAGGTTTTAATAATGCGTTGGACAGTTCTTAACCCAATTTTAGTAGTTTCAGCAATCTCCGTAGTTGTTTTCTTTGCTTGATACAGGCCAATAATTTGACCCTTCTGAAACAGATTAACATCTTTTCCACGACCACAGGATATGTGTTCCGACATGGTTGTTTAAGAAATGAGAAGCTACTCACTGCATCAGTTAGGGTTAAATAACTTGTTGCCAGCTAACATATTAATCACTGCAGTAATTATCCAATGGAAGGCTCTTACCTATTTGCTTAATTAAATCCAGGTGGTGACTTTTCTTTTGGTCAGGCAGTGTATTTAATTAACCAGGTTGGTCTCATTGGGTTTTAAAATCTCTTTTGCAAAAAAATAGGCTAACAAACGAATGATCACACATAGCCTAATGTCTTAAATTGTAGCCTAAAGCTGAACATAAAGTGGCTATAGCCTATCAAAAATAACTTCCTCGAGTCGCAGACCATCCGATGGCCTACTCCCCAGTCGTTTCAGGTTATGGCACAGGAACACTAGCTTGTCCAAATTTTTTGGCAAAAGGCTGCTCCTCGTTTTATTAACGATAAATCCTGCCTTGGAAAACGCGCTTGCAAAGTTTACATTCCACTTTTTTTGGATCGTCCGCGACTAAAACGAAATGCTGCCATACTCCAGATTTTTTCTTTTACATTATGTTCTTAGTTATATCAAAATTAGTAATTAAAGACATCTAGGTGTCTCATGCTGCGTGGAGAATTTTTAAATTATTATTTTTTCCGCACGACTGCTCGACCAAAACAAATCTTGGTTGACCAACAGCCCATCGACCAGTCGACTAAATGGGGTCAGCCCTATTAATTTCCACAACAGAGGACATCGCAAATAACCACAACTTGTGAGTTTCTACGTTCAGTTTGTCCCAAATTGTATACTCATGGCATAAGGACTTCAGTCAACTTCATTGATATATGGCAACGAGTACCCCACTGCAGTAGGGGTGCACTTGAAGGTGGAGGGGGTGAGAGAGAATGTATACAAAAGCCAGTCTTCCTGAGTCAAACTTCACATTCATCCTTTATCGCCTCCTGGGTGGTCTAGCGGTTACAACGTTCGATGCGGTCTGCCCCAGGGTGGGAGGAGGGAAGCCGATACAAGCTTGCATAGGAATGGTCCTATGCCCATACTGGAGTCACGGCTTGGCGGGTTCATGCACAACACTGCATCATCAATAGGGGGAGCAAATGAACCATCCACTTTGTCAGGAGGACATGGTCCAAGAATTTTTTTAAATCAATGCTGCTTTATGCCCATTCAATAGCCTGTGCTGTAGGAACAAACTTTCCATTTTGGGTGAGAGACATCCACCAATGCAGCTCCTCATATTACAATTACATTGAAAGACATCAGTTCGCCTATCAAATGGATGTTGGATGTCGCTACAATACATTTGAATTATCTTAAAATAAGTTGAAATCTGTTTTGCTTCTTACTTTCTGTTCAGTCTGTCTTACAAAAAGATGTGCAACTGACCACAGGGAAGAGCTGGTGGAGCCCTGCTCGCATTATAGCCCTCCATTATAGCCCTCACAATACATGCTTCAACAAGCTTTCTAGACACAGATTCCCCACAGGGAATGTATAGAGTCCTCATCACACCAGTAAATCTACACATTTCCCTGCATGATGGAGAATGCATGGATTCTCTGGGGGATCTATACATTTCATGATTTTACACATTCGACAGAACATATACACCTGCCAAACAGCTATTCAGATTAATAGCAGCAACTAGCACATACCCAGACTGCGACACACAATGCACATTTACGTTACAGTATTCATTTTCCAACAAAGTCTCCAATACCTGCTAAAACAACCAGTTACCTACCTCACCAGCATCAGCTGCAAGTTTATTTCCATTAAAGAACTGACGCTACACATACACATACACCACATACTAACATTCTCCCTAGCTAGCCAAATAAATATCACCTTCCGTAACATTCAACCATAATGTTAAAGTTGGACAATATGAATATACCACACTGTATCCTCGCCTAATGGGATGACAACCGCTTAATGGGATAGCAACATTAAGTAAGGGGGAGGAGGAAGCCACCAGGGCTTGTCTGCATACCAAAAAACTGATATCAAAATTATGCCAAGTTACAACTAAACTTTCTTTACATTTCTTTTCTGATTTTATCCAATTTTTCTCCCAATTTGGTAGCCAATTACTCCTGCTATTCTTAGGTCAATCCCTTCCCCAGTTCGCTGCCGTAGCCCTGTGACAGGCAGTGACAAAGGCGAAGCATTGTCTCCTCTAAGACGGTACTTGTTATGCTGTCGACCGTAACTCCAGCACCCCAGAGCCACTCCTGTGCGCAGCGAACAGTGTCGGCTTCCCTCCCCCCTCCCTGGGGTGGACAGCCAATTGCCGCCCCTGGTGGCACTCCCGGCAAGAGCAGACTCTGGCCTGGACCGGGGAATCGAACCCCGGTCGTCGTGGCCAGCGTCAGACGTTGAAATCACTACACCACACAGGAGGCCCCTCAAGTTACAACTAAACTTTAACCAATATATTTCACAGAAATATAACAAATCTACTTATACTATATAATAGCTTAAATGTGCCCCATTGCCTTCATACCATCACACAAGGCCATATGATGCAGAAGAAATTCTGTTCCAACGTTACAAAAAATATATCTTGATTGTATAGCGATTCATGTGGAATATCACCTGGTTCAGGTCATTTTGTCATTGTAAATGAACGGCCCTAAAATCATTTGTAGAAAATCAGTAGTACAGTTCACGGAGAGGCTGGGGAAGGGGGGACCCCCAGAAATACACATACTTGCCTGGCCAGCGCCACTACTGTGACAATGCTTAGAAGTTGTTAATGTTGTGAGATGTGTCTTAAGGGACACTGAACTAGTATAGTCAGTAACTATAGTATAGTATAGTCACCATTATTAGGGAAAACATTCACAAGGGAAGACAAGCGAACACGAGTCCTAAATCATGTAGAGGGGAGAATACAGCGGGATGAGGCATTTATCATGTACAGATGGATCCTGGCAAGCAGGTGAAAAAAGTTTATTCTAGACCATATTAAAATTGATCAACCATAACATTCTCACTGAAATTAAGCACAGACCTCCAAGCTCGTTTCATTTGCTGACACACACATGCAGAATGACATCACTGTCTGGGGGCCTGCAGTGCTGCTGTATCACAGTGGTCGCACACCGCTACAACTTCCCCGCATGGTGTTTGTAGTCACCCGGGTGGCAGATTCTGACTGCTCCAAAAAATAAGCCCTTTTTAAAAGCGGCCAGATACCAATGATGTCATTCATTAATTCATATTACTCAGGATCTGATGCCAAAGTCCTGAGCAGAAAGAGCACTAATCTTGCATGTTGGAATATTTCAGGGGTTAAATTGCTACCAAGATGTTGGTTGAGATTTTCTTCATGATTGAGAGATTGCTTAGAATGGTTTCCACCCTGGGCCTGCAATTTCAGCAGTACAAGGTAAGTAAAGAACAAGAAAATTCTTCACACACATATTTGGAAGAGTTTTCTGGAGAACCTCTGGGGTCTGTTTCCAGTGGCTGGTGCACTTTATGCACACTGTAAATCAATGACCACATTACAAAATGCACAGCAGCAAACTCAGACTGCCCGACTCCTTTCCTGGGGGAATGCTTTAATGGCAGGGAAGAAGAGGTGGGGCACACTGTGCCCTACTTCAGACAAGTACTGAATTATGGGGTGCTCAGGGGCCCAGATTAGCAGTCGTCCTATTGTCTCAGACAACTAAAAATTAAGAAGGACGACCTTCGATTTCCAAGTGATCGTCCTGCTGACAACTGTGAATTTCGGATTAATTTTTTTATGAGCTAATTGGAACCATTTCTGTTTTACACTCACATCGTAACAAACACGTCATGCGCGGATATTCAAAAATATTTCCGAAGTTCCAAATGGGAAAAGCGGCACATTGTCACTCGCATGCAGTCTGTGCTCACCGCGTTTGTTGTTGTTGCTATGCCAGACTCTGCAGCAGTCAAGCCAGTTCGCGGATCGCGGCACATAGCCACAACAGCGAGAACCAGCTAGTTAGTTAGCTAGCTAACATTGGAGTTCACGGACATTGGGTATCAATATCTGTTGTTGCTAGTTGCTTGCTAACACAAGGCTTAGTAAGTGATCATGCATTTATCACTTACCAAGCCTTGAATTAGCAAGCAATATCCATGAACACTAGTTAGCTAGTTACTGTCTATATTCAGTTCAGTGAGCCCTCCCACCAGGCTGAAGAATCGCTGAAGATGTTCCTACAGTCAAACACAAATCATTCCCATATCCCTGCTCGGTTAAATCTAGGAATTATTAGTTAGCTATTACGTTAGCTGCCATACCACACTCTAGTTGGGAATGGAAAAATCTCTCTCGTTCGAGTCCCAACTAGAGTGTACGTTATGATATACTGTACAGTCAGAACACTAGTCGCTAACGTCACCTGCGGGCACCTGTCAGAGCTTCACTGCTACACAGTCCCATGAGCACACGCAAGTAGGACAAGTAACTTTTAGGAAGGACAAGCATCTTTTCTAAGATACTTGCCCTTTGACAAGTATGACTTTTACCCTAATCTGGCCCCCCTGGGTTGTGCATTTGAGACCCTAGGGCGCTCAGCATGTGGAGAATATGGTTGCAGGTTGCAGCACATCACACTGGCTTTATTGTGCTCTTCGTGCAATCTCACCAAGTCCAAATATTAGCCAGCTAAGATTAGCGATGATTAACAATCATTTGAGGGTACACAATGTACATCCAATGATGTTTGCTGCAATCCTCCCGAAAGGATCTACTGCAGGGATGAGCAAATTCAGCCCTTGATGGCTGGAGGATCCTGTAGGCTATTTTTAGATTAGCCAGGATGTAAATGTATTGAACAAAGTTTTCATGAAAGCAGGGAAACTCCTGTACCTTCGAACTTCTTCAGCCAATCTTTCCTGAAGCTGGTTCATTTTATACCATGTTGTACAAATTATGCTAGCTATCTATATCGCTAGCTACTGTTAGCAAGCTTTATTTGGCTGTGATACCAGGTTGCTAGCTAGATAGATAGATATCGATAGTTTTGCTTAGCTAACGTTGACATGGATATATACAGGTATGGTATGCAGCTGCCAACAACAATGTCTATCGCTGTATTACTTCACTTATCTCGTGCGAACTATGATTGTTCTTACCATGTATTAATGCACATCTAGTAAATCACTCTGGATAAGAGCATCTGCTATATGCCTAAAAAAATGTACATGCACCCTGCTCTTTGTTTTTTTTTTTTAGTTGAATATTCTTCACATTAAGGTGTTGTAGTAACATGTTACATTTATATGTAATCTAAAGCACAACACAAAACATCTGGATATTTGCAACCTTAAATATATAATTTAGAATGATGTGAAGACCACAGTCGATCCTTCGTTGTTTGCAGAATCTCCGAGTTGAATGTACTGTCAGTAGAATAGACTTTAAAACCTTTGAAAAAAAGGAAGTAGCCTATGCCTGTCATGAAAGCAGCTTGTGTGCAAGCAACTCAGCTTTATAGCATTAAAATAATAGAGTAAATTCACGTGGAAAAGGTCTTTTTCTGTCTTTTAAAAATCGCTGCTTTTATCTCTCTCCCCTAATCTGGATGTCGCTCTGGATAAAAGCGTCTGCTAAATGCTTAAAATGTAAAATGTAAAAAAATGATGTACTAGCTCGATGAACTATGACCATGACACCTCCGCCTCCATTCGCTAACCAGCCAATCAATGCTGTGCAACACCTACACGACATGTTGCGAGTTTGATTTTTGTGCTAGGTACGCGATATCCTCTGCGACATCCTCTGCAACACCCTCTGCAACATCAATGCAACATCAATGCAACATCAATGCAACATCAATGCAACATCAATGCAACATCAATGCAACATCAATGCAACATCAATGCAACATCAATGCAACATCAATGCAACCTCTGTGACGTGTTGCAGAGAATGTCGCGTCGCAGTCGCGCGAGCATGTATAGGCCTTAACGTGTCTGGAATTTACCATCCCAGCATACATGTAGAAACATTTGTAAACACCATACCAGTTGAGGACATGGCCTATTCAAATCAAATGGCACATTAAACGGTATTGAAAAGGGTGCAGGGACCAGAGTTGGGTTTTTAAGAGTGTGTTCACATACACAATTAGGAGTTTGGATGGAACAGCAATTAATCTCCAGTCTTGAATTCTGCAGCATTTGCTACATCCAACTATGGATCAATGTTGATGGAAATGAGGGAAGCCATTTTGATAGAAAAGGTGGTTTTCTAGATGGATTCTGGGTTTTACATATGGTGACTATACCCTTGACTAGGACTACGTCCCAATCTGCCAATTTCTCCACCCTCAACATTCACGACCGCACTGAAGAGGAAAAGGCTATTAAAAGTTATATGGTGACAGTGCAGTACACTGCAGAAGATAGCATTGACTACAATGGAAAGAGATTGCTTTTAATCACTCATTGGTGTGGAAGGCCAGTAAAATGTACAATGAAATGCAGTGATCACAAATGAACCAGTGGAACTGCCACCCTAACATAGTATTAGTAAACATACATTCATATGGAATTTGGTTCTTTAAAAGCCTTCAGCAACATGCTTAGAACTGTTATTTTTTTACTGCCAATTTGGAACACACAAATCATATTTGCAAGCACTATTTTTTGCTCTGCAATCCAGCCGAGCTGCACAACCATTTCACTTGACTACTTCTTACGTAACTGGCACAAGCACACCAAATTCCCTGCTAATGAAACCCTGCCTCCCTGGGCACCACTATGGCTAACAATGACTCACCCCTGGGACTCCTGGCCTCAGTATGCACCGGCACGGCCAGGATCCGTTTCCCAACTGTGGAGTAATAATAATAATAATAATAATAAAATGCCATTTAGCAGACGCTTTACTCCAAAGCGACTTACAGTAGTGAATGCATACATTTTTCAGTACATGTGGCCCCAGTGGGGACTGTATCAAGGAGTAGAGCTTTAACTGGACATGCTACCAGGGAGGATAACCTTTAGCAACATGAAGCAGACTGTCAACAGTCTGAAGTGAAGGGATATGGAAAGATATTTTAAAGAGCTTTTATGAATGAAAGCTTCTTGAATAATATAGTTTACAGATTGCATATTGGATTTCAAGAATGAGGTTGCAAAACTGCTGAAGCAGCAAACTAAGACTTTGCCAAAGACTACTTTGAGGCAAACATTTTGATGTGGAGAACACCCCCTTCAAAGCGTTATTAATGGAGTGAACAGACTTCAATACTTACATTCCATTCAACACTGCCATTTTTCATTCATCTGCCCAGTGACCACAAATCAGCTGACTCACATCTGGCCCTTTCAGCAGAATGTCCCTATATAAACAAGCCTATGCTACACTGCAAAATGGCTACATTCAAAAATTGTGTCACCTGATCTACAGCTATTTGGAACACACACACACACACACACACACACACACACACACACACACACACACACACACACACACACACACACACACACACACACACACACACACACACACACACACACACACACACACACACAAAGACATGCAGTTAGTGCAACAAAAGCAGACCTTCCTCTTTGAAGAAAAAAGAGCATATGGTCAATTTAATTCAATAGTTTAAACCAAACGCTGATGTGGATTTTACATCATTGCAAGTTATCTGCTATAAATCTTTTAAAAATGTGTGATGAGCCCTATTCGTGTTAATGGGGGGAAAAACTAATGCAAAGACAGTTGTCACTACTGATTTGTTAATATCAGTAGCGTAAACATTCCTGGGTCAAGGTCTCAATTAAGCCTAATTGGTTGTTTAATTACTTGAACTACAAAATCTGTACCACCATTTGAGGGCATAAACCAATAAGGGGAAATACCTGTACTTTTATTTGTGAATATGTTAATCTTTGAATATGCTAATGTATTGAATTTACAGCCAATAATTGTGAAAAACAGGTCAAATCCAGACATGTAGCCGGTTTAATAAACAGCTTAATCCAAGCTACCAACTTGAGCTCAGCTAAAGTGGAAACTACAATGGTGGCTTTCAGGAGTGGGATCACAAATCAGTTATCCATTGGGTTAAAACAAAACCATTTCCATCCCCTCAGAACACTGCCCATGGTCTCTCCCTTAGGATAAAAATGCTTCAGTGCTGACTTGGACTGGGCACCTCTGTCAGATAGAGATATCATTAGGATTTATATTGTTCAGGCAGCCAGACAGATGGCAATGAACACAGGGCCACAAATCCATCATGGCAGCCATTGTGTGTGCATTTGTGTGGCCTGAAAGAGAAATGTGTTCTTAAAAGATAACTCCCATCAAAGCCTTGCTGTGGGCTTACCCTTTTAAAAGGGTCATTTTGGGGCCTCCTGGGTGGTCTAGCCTTTACAACATTTGACGCTGGCCACTGCGACCGGGGTTTGATTCCACCAGCTGCGCCAGAATCGGCCCTGGCCAGGAGTGCCACTAGGGGGCAGCAGGGAGTGGGGAGGAAAGCCGACATGAGTCCGTTGCATATAGGATTGGCTCTGGAGTATGCCTCTGTCACAGGGCTATGGCAGCGAACTCGCAATGCGAGAGGGGGATTGACATGAAAAATAAAGGGTGTAATTGGCTACTAAATTGGGAGAAAAATCTGAAACAAATTATTTTTAAAAATAAAAATGTCATTTATGGAATTCAGATTGCAAAACATTATCCGCCAAAGCGAAATTGTCATGCAGCTCAAGTAATGTTGAATTTGAATGCAAATTAGCCTGTGCATGGGTGGCAGAGGAGCAGCTCTAAAAAGCTTCCGAAGCAAAACACAAACACAGCAGGCGTCTTCCAAGAAGAGGGCTTCAAAACTAAAGGCAGCTAAAAGCTGATGTAGCCCCGACCTTGGCACAGTGCCAGTCCACATAATCAGCTTACAGCTGTAGCGGGCCTTGTTTGATCTCCCTGAGGAGAGGGCTGCTGCACCACTGCACGGGACAGGACTCATCCCTGCAGCAGATGCGGTGCACGCCCTTCCTCTTGCAGCATAATCACGGGAAGACAACTGGTAGAACAGAACAAGGAGGTCAGGAAACCCACACCAGACCAGACAGACACCACCAGAAGGGGGGGGCGCTAGAGCACTCGTAAAGCCAAAACATACACAATAAAAATAGGTTACAAAAAATGTCCTGAATAAGTTCCATGTGGTGTACACACTTGATAAAAATCTAAAATATTCACTTCTCTTTTAATATAATATTTTGACAATTTGGGTGGAAGATGCTGAAAAAAATAAAATAATAATCTAGCTGCACCATGAAGGATAAATTTAGATTCATCCTCAGCAAGCCAGACATCTGTATAAAATGTAATATTTTGGTGTGTTGCATTTGCAGTCAATGTGAACAAGGGGTGAAACGAGGCAGTACAAACCAAGATCAGATGCAACAGATATGTTCTACATGAACAACCGGGGCATCAACATCTATAGGACATCGACAACATGAACTGGCTTTCCCATTACAGCAATGTTCATGCAAACTAAGTCCTACAAAAATTGAACTGTATTTGTGGAACTCTTCTCAATGAGTGGTACAGACATTACATTTTACTTGAGCTACAGTTTACATTATCTTGTGGCAATAGTATTAACTGCAATAAAGAAACTGGAAAGTTGTTCTGTACAACACAGCTGGCGAGATGACGAATCGATCCATTCACTGGTCTGATAAAATTCACCTGGACGCTGAAGACTTGTCCCTCCAGGCAAAAAAGTTATCAAATAGATTTTTTTTATTGATGCGCTGCAGACATTTTCTGTCACCAGATAATGTTGAAATTAATGCATTAGGATGTATGCAGACAATTAAACTGGGAAATAGCCTGATGGCCAGAGTCCAGGGAACAGCCTCTGCCTCTTTGCAATCAATGGCACGGAACCTTAATGACTGCAGTGAATTGGTTTACCATCTCGTCCAAAAGACAGTGCCTCTTACAGCAGACTTCACAAATTCAGTGGACCAAAGCATTGGTTTTCTACTTGGTCCAGAGGGGTGACTGCCTCCTATTGGCCCACACTTGACATCACTCCCAGCAGCATGCAGTTCCCATACTCCATACTCCATACTCCATACTCCATACTCCATAAATACAGCCTCACAAAGCTTCAGCAGTTTGTAGAAGATACAGTGTTGTCTGGCTTAGGGCGACCAGGCGTCCTGGGGCGTGTCCTGGTATCCCGACAAAATGCTGAAAAATGCCGAAATGTCCCAGTTTCCAGCTTGCCCCAAGTTGTAGTAATACATAGTAACAGCAATTGATATATTTTTTTCTGTCCTGGTTTCAGATTTTGAAAATCTGCTCACCCTAGTCTGGATGGCATAAGGATTCTGGGTTAACCGATGCACTACAATATATTAAAACACATTTTGAATTCGGTGCCCATGCATGTTTTCCTGCTATATTCGCCTTCACCTGCGGCAGACATACATTTTCATGCATGTTACTTAAACGCCAAAATCCAACCGGTGGTGCAGTTTATTCCTATACAAACTTGCCATTTTTTGTCTCAATGAAGAAACGAAACGTGGGAATGGAATGTGAAATAAGTGAGGCTTTAATAGCCGTATACAGTAGACGATCGCTTTTGAGTTGTAATTCTGCAGTCTGTTGGTTTAAAGTAAATTCTGTAAAACAGTGGTAACCATTTTTCACGTGATACGCCACGAGTGCTGACCTCATCACTTGATACAACACCCAAATGAAAAACGAAATACATTCAATGGTACGGAATACACACTGACCACTGGAAGTCGGTTTCGTGTAAAATAACGTAACCGATAAGACAGTAGCCTATACTGCAACAGTCAAATTATTTTTTGAATGGCCAAGCACATTTCTAATCAATAGAGCTTCTCCAAAACTAAAAGCTGGTCTGCATACCTTTGTTAATGTTATGGAAATCAAAGACATGCATTACCACATTACAGTATATTCTACACTCGTTCACATTAATCTTTGTGATCATGGTAAATTCGTATTTGATGTCGATTATTTGGGGCGCAAGAAACGAAAGTATACATATGTAGTGGTATTCGATTATTTGAGAACATAAAGCATACAATAACAAGTAGCCAGAATTTCGACGTAGGCTGCCCCCTGCCCACAACTTGAGGTTATACAGCGCGTGCTACCTTCTGTTTTCACGGATAGCCATATAAACAGCACACCAAAACTAATATAATTTAATAGAATGTCAAACCGAAAGTAGACCGTTTTTTTTTTTTTTTTTTTTAAAGGGAAGTATTTTTCACAACAAAAACTACAAATGAGCTACATATACAGATTTTCTTTTTTTATTATCTTCCATTGTGTGGTGGAAAATGTTTAACTTAAAGTAATTTTGATCAACCCTCGTGTTTCGTACATGTCATGAACAACACGGCCAAGAATCCTAATTTCGCTAGTTACTTTTGACCGGACCTCAACTGCAAACTGGCAGATCACTAAAGTACCTCATTGTTGGCATGGGGTTTTACATTTACTGCATTTCGATTTTTCCCCTATGCACAAACATGGAGCATTTCTCGCACAAAACAGAGTTATAGCCCAATGTAGCCCAAGGTAATTAACCTTAAAAAGAACACGAAGTACTTCCGTTTTAATACAGGATACCATTATTTACGTTCGGGCACGGCAAAGCAATTCGACCGTTTGAATTAAAAAGTAAAAATCGTAATTTATTTCACGATATCAAATTGACACCCCGATTCGTAAGCAATCTTTAAAATCGCTTGCAAACTATTCATTGTGTATCTCTGAAGTGGAAACAAAGCACGAATACAAACGTTACACTGAAATTATACTTTACCTGCAAAAATCACAACAATAAAAAATCCAAACCGAAGCAAAAGAAAACTAGTGCACTATTCCCTTGCTAGTCCATGGCTTTTTCTTTCATTCCGTTGCCTCTTCCTTTTTCCGAGTGGATTGGTATTGAGTGAAATGATGGCTGCTACTGCAAGAGAAACATTAGACTTTCTCTTGTCACGTGGTACATATAGCTCCCAGCTGCGAAACTGCACCTCCCTGTTGCAATAAACTACTTGGGGGATTACCATATTTCATTGGGCATAATAACTCTTAAATATGTAGTTAATCTGCGAAACGACATGCCTGTTTCAAACAGTGACACACTTATAGCGTCCGTTCTAGACTTTGGTTTTTGAAGATACATGGACGAACAGAACAGATCTTGCACTTTTAACAATTTAGACAGCGTGGTTTTTCACCGATGTAACGTACACAAATAGGACATTTCAGCCTTTTTTGGCTTGCCGACAATAAGACATGCAACCTCTCTCAGTAAAACGTGTAGAGTAACATTGGCAGCTTTGGCTTTTTCAGCCAAATTGTTCCTGAGCAGAAGTAGCTAAATTGGTTTCCTCAGGGATTATTTTTGTTGTAAGAAGACAGTAGGCAGTTTCATTTTTTAAAACCTTTTTCCAAAACGAAAGGTGTTGGGAGCATTGACCTTTATGTTAGTCATGCAGCGTCATGACATCACTTTGACTTGGTATTTTAAAATGAGCATGGTAGCCCTAGTTTGTAATGACTTTATACCTTTAGGTGCCAAGTGAGGCCTACCACAGAAACTATGAGTAAAACAATGAGCAAGCCACTGACAAGCTGTACAGAAAAATGCAGTATGTTTTTCAAAATAGAGGATATTTTAAATCCATATCATGCCAGTGCCAACTATGGCCAGCAACCCCATGAGAGGATGCATAATTGGCAATAGCAACGCCCAGGGATGGAGGGATTTGGTCAGCCGGGTTGTTCCATCTTGTTGCACACCAGCAACCTCTGCTGATCAATCAGGCACCCACAGTCTGCGGTATAAAGCCGCACATGAAGTGTCTTCCTCCAACTTATGTCTTTTTTGAGATGATTCACCAGTGTACTCCCCACCCCCACCCCCATTTTGTGGTTTATCAGCTCAGGCTGGGGGTGTTGGGGGCTGGCCAAACCACTGAAGCTCAGGGACAGTTTCGGCTGAGTTTCTGCCACGCACCACTGGTGTGATGACTACCCCCGCGGCTGTCTTGCTCGACCTGTCTCGGGCCCTGGGCACGGCTCCTTTGTGACTCTGAGCTTGTGCCACTGTTGAGTCAGCGGGCAGCCTGGCACCGTCTGGAGATGCAGTGAGGTCATCCTCCTATCTGCAGGCCTCGTGCGCCACACCCTGACTACAACACAGTGTGCCTATTCACAGACACCTTGCACTTTCCCTCTTCTACATTTTTTGTTTGTTCTGGAAAGTCGCAGGACTCTACATGGATTACAGCTATCTGGTGGGAATAATGAATATGAATATTCCCTCATGTTTATATTGGATGTATCACTTCCTTTTCTTTAATTCAGGTGACTGCCCTGAAATAATCAAGCACACACACACACACACACACACACACACACACACACACACACACATACAAAACAGACATAAAATAATACAAACACAATCAGCAAATCACAAAAAACTCATGTTCTTTAGAGTATATGACTGATGATGTTCTTTTGGTGTAGGTAGGATGTTCTGGAAGAAACAATACATTAGCTCACTGCAATAACAGTTTGAATTGTTATTGTTATTAATAACAATGTATTTTTTGGTAAGTTTCTGCCAACTTTGCACGCTGGTTGATTTTCACCAACTCTTCGGAGAATAAGTTGCTTGGACATTTTCAAGTTGTGCCACAGATTCTCGATGGGGTTCAGGTCCGGATTTTGACTGGGCCACTCAAGGGCATTCACCTTTTTATTCTTGAGCCACTCCAATGTAGTTTTGGCCCTGTGCTTTGGATTGTTGTCCTACCAAAAGGTTGATTTTTGCCCCAGCTTCAGTTTTTGGGAGACTGAAATAGGTTTTCTTGCAGTATCTGCCTGTACTTTGCTCCATCCATTATTCCTTATATTCTGGCAAGTTTCCCAGTCCCTGCTGAAGAGAAGCATCCCCATAGCATGGTACTACCACCACCATGCTTCACAGGGATGGTGTTACATGGGGCAGAGGCAGTGTTAGGCTTGCGCCATACTTAACACTTTATGGTCAAAAAGCTTTATTTGAGTCTCATCTGACCACAAAACCTTTTCCCACATCTTAGCTAGATCACTCATGCGTTGTCTAGCAAACTCCAGGTGGGCTTTGATATGTTTATCAAAGTGGCTTTTTTTCTGGTCACCTTGCCATACAGGCCAGTATTATGCAGTGCTCTTGATATTGTTGGACGATTCTCAGCCACTAAACTCTGTAGCTCTTTTTGCTGGCCTCACAGTGACTTCCCTCACAAGTCTGCTCCTAGTTTGATCACTGAGTTTGGAGGGACTGGGTGGTATGAGGCAGCTTCCACTTCTTGATTATTGAACCAACAGTGATCACCAGGATATCCAAAACCTTAGATATTTTTTTTATCCTTCTCCTAATCTATGCCTTTTGATAACCATCTCCTTCATTTTTGGGTCTTTCCTTCAAATTCACTACCCCACCAATGATCCTTTTATTAATGTACGGTCTATGCACTTTGATGTTGTTGATGAATAATGTTGCTTATTGCACTTTCCCTCTACTGCACTAGTACACTGTCTGTGTGTTTTCACTGTGTGATTAACGGTACTGCAGCAATACCCTTTTCAATATTTTACAAATGTGTTGAATAGGTCGTATTTATAACAGATATTAGTTCCTAAATTAAAGTGTCAAAAATAAAAGCAACAAAATGTGACAATTGTGAAAGGGTCTGAGTACTTTTGCAAGGCATTGTGTATATATACTATATACTGGTAATTACTGTTATCGGTATCGGTCCAAAAATCTATCAATATATAGTAATACTGTATAATTTTTAGGCCATATCACCCAGCCCTAATTGAAATGAACAAAAAGATTAGTGTAAACAATAATGGGGGATATCTAGTATAGCTTTTACTTTGTTCCACCGATTCATAAATTAGCAGCAGACAAACAGAGTACGTTATTCAATATGATATGTAAAAAATAAAAAAGACAAACTTGTTTATTTAATTTATTTCAAGATGTGAAATGTTCCAATTTGATAGCCAAAAGTCAAGGACATATCACATGCAGGTTAATATTTCTTCAGCTCACAAGCTTACACAATCATTTTTAATAAATCAGTTAGTGTTTAGACAGCTTTCAGAAATGACAAGGAACCCATTTTGACGTGGATTCAATCAGTGACTCAATTTAAACATTGCAATCAATAATAATAAATAGTATCAAAATTAATGCAATCTTTCTCCAAAGAACGGCTTTAGAAGACATGGCTTTATAATAGAAATATTTGCATGAGCTGCAAAAATGTATATGGATCATTTACTGGACTGCACTTCAGATTAAGAAGCAAAATTTCAATTAAGCTACAGAAATATTTACTGCCCCTCTAGAAAGGCACTTTAGTTCACAGATATGGAGGCGCTGAATTATTATCATTATTTATTTCTTTTAATCACCACACTCACTTCTTCAATGATAAGACACAGACCCTGCACCTTCAAAAGCAAATCACTGCACACAGTAAACAGGTGGCGTCCAGCCAGTGGTCAGCGTGCAGGCATCGAGTCATCCTGGGAACTGCTGGACAAGTAATTATAAGAAACTCACTCAACTCAATTTCCTGTAGTGGTAATATTCCTTGTCCTGACGTGAGATAAAGTGCACCATTTGGATATACTTTTCAGTAGTAAAACCAAGTTTCTCAGTGCGTGGCAATTATGTACCCCAAAATCCTTTCATACAATATCATGTGGAAACAGTCAATTTAGAATTAATCACTAAAAGATTTCAATATGCCTCCCAACGCTAAACTTTTTATTTTCAGAGCTCCCAAAGTTCATAAACTACTGATAAGGTCAATGCTGGTGTATAATCATCCTGGCATGATGTCACTTAGGAAGCAATTAAATCAAAGTGCAAAGTAGAATAGCCACTTAACTGAATCATCCCTTTAGACAATGTATATCGTTAATTTATTTCAATTACCAGCCAGACCATTTAACCACCAAAAACCTAAAGTACACATTTGAACTAGTCACTCAAACGTACAGATCTACATAAAAATATTGAACATTTAAACTGGCAGAGAATGTCTGCTGTTCGGAGGTGATGCGTTTGGTCAGACACTGTTTCACAGTGATAGTGAGATAAATTGTGCCCAGAGCAGAGGCCGCGGGACTCCTTACCCAAGGAGAGCGTCATAGTCAATGTACCACACCAGCTTCCCCATGGTGGGCCTGACACCGGTGATGGGCCACCTCTGTGGATCCTCCTTTACCCGGCTGAGCTGGGTGATCAGCTCATGCTTGCCCCTGCCCGTCACCAGCACACCCACCTTGTGTGCTCGATTTATGGCAGCAAGGGTGAGGCTCATGCGCTGGTGGGGCTTGTTGGGGCTCTCAGTCAAGGCCACCAGCCTGTCCCCATGGGCACCCAGCGGGGTGTCCTGGAAAAGCGAGGCGGTGTGTCCATCGTAGCCCACACCCAGTAGGATGAAGTGGAAGCTGGAGCCGTTGACCAGCCGGGCAATGTCCCTCTCGTATACCAGTGGGCCACCATCCTCCTCCACGCACAGCCGCTGGTTGAGGTGGATGGGCATAGGGTGGATGTTGAAGTAGGGCAGCCGTACGTGCTGCAGTAGTTGGTTGTGCAGGGCATGGAAATTGGAGCCGGGCTCTGTCAGGGGCACGCAGCGCTCGTCCACCATCCACACGTGGGTGTGGCGCCAGGGGAAGGTGTAGTGGTGCAGAGTCAGCCGCTGGAAGAGTGCAAGTGGGCTAGACCCACCCGACAGTGCCAGGTGAAAATGCCCACCCTCCCTCACTGCCTCCTCAGCTGCTGCCTGCAGGTCTACTGCCAGCCGGTTGAGAAGCTCCTCCGCCCAGGCCGACACCATGTCCGAGCTACGAAACGTTCCCTGCATCACCTGGAAGCTCTCGGAGGCTGCTGCTGCTCGGCCGCCGACTCCCCCGTCCTGCGGGATCATGACTACTCCCTCGCTGACAAAGGTGGCTTCCCATCCGCATACCTGGAGGTCCAGCAGGTTACCGTTGGCAGCACCCCCGGGGTACAGGCGAGGGAACTCCTGTGCCAGAGTGTCCAGCAGTGGTGTCCAGAAGCTCCAGGAAGCCAGGAGGTTCTCTGTGCTGATAAAGTTGTCCTTGCGGCCATGGAAGATTTGGGAGATGAGCAAGGCGTAGGCCTCCCTCGGTTCCGTGGGGGTTTGGATGTGGTAGTCAGACAGGGCCAGGCCAAAGAGCCTGACATCATTATGGTCTGTTACCTCCTTCCAGCCCTCCGCCACAGCAGCCGGCCTGAACAGGTTCTTGCTGACCAGTATGGCTGGGTACTTCAGGTCGCCATGCCCAAAGTAAAAGACAATCTGCCTGGGCTTGCAGTGGATGCTGTCCACGCTTTGGACACAGACAACCTTGTTCTTGAAGAGGATGCGGGCATAGCCAACGCGCTCGTCCAGCATCTTCCCTGAGATAAGGAAGATTGGGATGCTGTCGAACTCAGCGTTGTCCACATGCACCATGACACCTTTGAGGGACAGAAGCAAAGGCTGTTCGATCACATTTTGAGACTTTCTGTTTGAGAAATCATGTTGGCTAGAGGTGCACCCAGGTATCAGTCAGATATCAGATTGGGCCTGGTAAATGGTATAGTATATTTTACTATACTATTTGCTATTATAAATCAATATTTCACCGCATCAAGCACAACTCACATGTAGCCGCAGCATTAATTGTACCAGTACAGGCTCACATACAGCCATGGCTATTTCTGACTCATCAAAGATTGAGTCAACTGCACATGTTAGCTTTTTTAAACAGAAAAATCTATTCAATACCAAATTGCTAAGAGAATGACACAAAATGAACAAATGGGAACCTGAATGGATCCTTGAGGTACAATTTGTCAATTTTGTTAAGTGCATTCTTTTGTTATAATATTTGTTTAAGTTTGCATATCTTTCATATCTGCTTGCTCATACTCTAAGCTGATCCACAATGTCACTGACATTAAAATCAGAGGTAGAAGAATGTGGCTAAGATCAAAAGTACATACACAAAGTTTCAAACTAAGACCAAGGTAACTGGCATGTAAAAAGGAAGAAACACTCCTTAAAACAAAACAAGAGGCTTTTAATGTGAAAGGCACAAAAGACTAAGTTAGCAAGCAGCAAGCAGCTAACTGTAATAGAGCATGCAGCCGTCTCAACCAATCAAGGCCTGAGCTTGCAGCAATGCAGAGGTGTCCAAGGGAAGCCCTGACGTTAGCAGTAACGAAAGAAAAAACGCACAAGAGAGAAGGCTATGAGAAAACTCTAGGAAAGCCGGTTCCATTTCACGAGAGAGACATTTTGCTGGTCTGGCTAATAGTAAAAGCACCCTTTGTTGGAGTGAAATTAGACAAGCAGACAGTCACCGGATATTCATCGCCATTTGGTGGTTCTGAAACTTCTTCTGGACATTTGGTTTTCATCTGAAGGGGCCTTTAAAAAAAAAATTTCTTAAGAATTAGTTTCTAATTTTACCCAATGTTTCTCCCAATTTAGTAGCCAATTACACCCTCTATTTTTCATGTCAATCCCCCCCTCGTATTGCGAGTTCGCTGCCATAGCCCTGTGACCGGCAGTGACACGGGCGAAGTATCATCTCCTCCGAGACGGCACTCGCCAAGCTGTAGACCGTAACCTCGGTACTCCAGAGCCACTCCTGCACGCAGCAAACTTAATGCCGGCTTCCCTCCCCACTCCCTGAGGCGGACAGCCAATTGCCGCCCCCTAGTGGCACTCCCGCCTCTGGCGCGGCCGGTGGAATCGAACCCTGGCTAGCATCAAACATTGTAACCACTAGACCACCCGGGAGGCTGAAGGGGTCCATTTTAAGTGGTTGTCCACCCCTGGTACCAGTCTGCTGGGCCACCGTTGCTGTACGGAGTGAGGGCAGCATGACTCATTCTGAGCTGGACCTTTTCCCACAAAACCTTCCAAAAACATTTCAATATCACTAGCTGCCGTTTTAGTTTTTTTACCTTTAGCATTTCTTTTACATAATTTTTTCCCCTGAAAGTATAACCGAGTATAGGTCAAATTAAAATGAACTGTGTTCAGTTCGTTTTTTCTCCTAGAAGGGTTAACCCCTGTTAATTGTGGGTGGTGGCTTAAACACAAACGCAGTGAGTCACTCCACTCATGGTTTGATGCTTACCATACGGCCCTTTAACATTGGGTGCAAATTTTCCAAATTGATTCAGGGCACCATCTCCTGCTATGGCATGAATAACGCCCTGAAAGTGGCCGAACAGTTACCTCAACCCTTCCAGACGCTGTTTATCGAGCAAAAAAGTGCAAAGGTTACTTTGCATCATAAATCTGTCAGGCTCTAAGAGAGTGTTTTGTTCTGTTCGTTCCTTGTTCCGCATGGCCGGGTGATGGGTTGGAAATGGCAACCGCAGGAGAGAGGGGAAAATAAGCACCACACGAAGGCCTGTATTTGAGTCATATTGAATCAATTTTACAGAATTGCACATTAGAGGAAAAAGCAGCCCAGACTGTCCTATTCCTTGCATGGTATTTTACAGCACATTCCACTGGTGCTTTGTGTACATGCACAGCACTGTGTCGATCACTTGTTTGTTTGGATCATGGCTTTTTGTCGTTTAAAACCCTGATGACCCTTTTAAGCAGTTGGGTCCTCAGCAGAGTGAACCTCCTTCCAGGAACTGGACTGACGAGGGAGAGGGGAAATAGGGTGAAGAAAACCGAAGCTGGACCTGCCAAAACATAGCCATTTAGCCCGATTTGGAACAAATCCTTCCGGTGATGTGTGGCAGAAGGTTTTTCCCGTGTGAAGCTCGGCCCACATGGGGCAGTACCTACCAGCGAATGTGGGCGTGATGCTGATATGGTCTTTGGTCTTGTTCAGCTCCTCCCGCACCTCCGCATTGTAGGCTTGATATTGACCAACAACGGCGCTGCCCTTGACCAATTGCTGCAGGGCACCAAAGACGGCCAGCTTGTTGCGCAGGACCTCCTCGCTGCTGGTCAGGTTGACTGGGACCCTCATGGTCAACAGGGTCAGGACCTCAGTCAGGTGGTTCTGCAGCACATCCCGGATGACCCCGTACTGGTCATAAAACTGTGTACGGCCTATAACACAACACAGTGAACATGTCAAACACAGTCTGCCTGTGCCATGTGTGATTGTAGATGCTTAGTCGGGTCAATTTAAGCATTTCTCATCTGGCCCTCAAAGCCTGCTGGTCTTTGTTCCTGACAGGAAATATGATATGCCAAATCTAATGACCTGTTCATTGATCTCTAGTATGAATCGCCCATTCAAAGTGAACTGTACTATATGTATATGTGTAATATGTTTATCGACAGACATGCTAGTCAATTGAATGCCGGTTTCTTTAGAAAGTCTAAATGCTGAAAGTGAGGACACCTGGTATTTCAACCAGCCACCTGCCCAAGGAACACAAAGACAATGCAAATGGTAATGAGCCAAAGACAAAACCATAGACTTTTAAATGCACATTTTCAAGAACCACAGTTGACAATGAAATTGACTGGAAGGAAAACCAGGACACAGTAGATCCGCAGGACCGACTTTGGGCAGCCCTAGCTATTGTGTGCCCAGGTGCACAATATCCTCCATCTATTCACCGGGCCAGAACAGCCTGCTGGGATATTACCAGTCAGTACTAGCAACACTCAAGAGGCCAACAAACATTCTACTGACATCTTGTGGCTGCCTCCAGTGCTTTCAGTCTGGGAGTGACTTCAGCCATTCAGTGTCATCAAGAGATCGGTTTTGGTGATTTTGGTGCAGTTCAGCCAGAAAATATCTTCAGGAAGGATATCTTATTACCCTTGTAAACTTGATGTCAAGAGAGCAGTGTAGGGCAGCACAACTATTCCAGACTAAAGGTTATTCTATTATTTCTCCATGATTTATTTATGATTTAAAATGGCCCCACTTCCACACCCACAGTGCAGCTTCTCGGGAGCTTACACAGACACTGGGTCAGAAGGGTAATGATTCAGCCTTTTTTAATATTAAAAAGTATCAAAATATATGAAAGATAATCCTTAACATCTGCAAATTGACACCAACTGCAACAATTTCTGCTCAAACTTTCCAGGTTTCAAGCTCAATTTCAATAAAATGGCCACAAACTTACACTGCAATCAGTGATCTGCAAGGTTATCACAGTTTATTTGCTCAGGACTGGTTTGCTCAAACAGATATTTTTTTTGCAATTCATTTAATGGGATGCAATGGAGCCTTTAACTGACCACTCTAATTTACCTCAATAATTAATTCTGCCAAGACTTGAAGGTGCAAGGTCGAACAGGGCAGAAAGGAAATTAGACTCGTTTCTGCAGCGCTGGCGCTGCTGCATTAAACCACTTTCCGCTCAGCAAGCTAGCGCAGTGAAATTAGCTGTGCTCCATCACAGCAGCTGCAGCAGAGTGCGCTGAGGCACGCTCTCTCTCCCCAGGGAGAGTTGCAGAGAAAACGCTGAGAAATGTTGGGGGGGGGCATTTGAGCATGGACAAGCTTTCACTTTCACTTCCTGAACTACCCTTACAGCCCAATGACCTGGGGTGAAGGGGCTGGACTGTGGTAAGCCCATATTTCATGAAGCAATTTAAACACAAAGAAAAGGTGTCAAATGTGATTGCATTCAATTTTACTGTTTAATGTTATAATTTAAGGGCATTTCTTATGTGATGTAAATCAGAAGGATTTTAAGCAATATCCAATAGCACACAAGACCATGTCATTTTATTCTATAGGAGTTCTTAACTCCTTTAGTTAGCATACAAGTAGTATCAGTTACAAATTATTAGCTTTACAAAATTTCAACTGCTAAAATAAAATAAAAAATAAAATTAGTAGACCTCTCAAACTGGTGAGGGCAAAGGCAAGAAAAAACTATCAAGAATGGGTAAGGAGCTGGCTGCACAATATCGCAGCCAGAAGTGATTGATGCAACGCATATGTGCACTGGACATTGAATGAGCTTAGGTGCATGGTACACCACAGACCGAGTGCACTTGCTGTTGCACAAGGCATTCTGGGTTTATTTGCAAGGGACACAAATTGCACCCAGGGATAACATCAAAATTATATTTGTCACAGGAATCAGGATAAGCCGAAATCCTATAAGCTAATCAGGCTCAGAAACAGCTTCCACAGATGACACCATAAAATCACTTCACCTGGACCTGCTGCTCTTTACGGTTTGGTCATTTGGTGTTCCGGATTTACCCATTTCAGGTGGACTTTTGTGTTCGTAGATGAGAAACAAGTTGGTAGACCTTTCACATTATCCATTACCTTTAGCATCTAGGGTTTCCTTCAGTACAATTTCTATTCTCTCAATGTGATGCTTGTTCCAAATGGGATCGAGGAACATCCGGTTTTCCTTCCGGAATGGCAAAATCTGGGAGACCACCTTTTACACCGATGAGCAAAAAAGGAAAAAACAAAACAAAAAAACAGAGCTTAACATTCCCCTTTGGTGCATTGTTCTTGCTAAAAGTGCGGTCACTGATTGTGGACTCAATTGGCCAGCAAGTACTGGAACACATGCATGCACAGGCAGAAATAATGGGAGACTTATTAAAAATAGTGAATACAATAATGAATGTTCAGGTTAACACGAAACAAAATAATATTCAGGCTGGTGAATATCTAATTCAAGTTAGACATTAAACTAAGTTTGTGAAATATTTACTGGTTGCTACACTTAAATATGTAAGATTCAATCTTTTGTACACTAAACTATATTTTATATATATATATATATATATATATATATATATATATATATACACACACACACATACACGCACACATTTGAGTGTCATTGGGCCATATACAAATGCCTCAGTCTGTATGTAGTGCAATGGTCATACAGTCCCGGGCCAAAAGTTTTGTCGCATGAGTGGACAAAAGTGACAATTGCTAATTACCCAACTCCTAATTAGCTAATAAAGTTAGGAAACAACACAAATTAATCATAAGTGTCTAAAGTTTATTTAGATACCATCAAAACAAAAATATTTAGAGATGCTTATAAGGTTTATTGCTTGATAATGATGAATAAGCCAGTTTCTACCTGGACAAAAGTCTTGTCGCAAATAATAATCAATCAAATTATAATCAAGAAATTGTATCTTTCTCAAAAAGTAAATAAAATAACAAATGAAAAATCTGTCTAGTATTTCATCATGGACTATAAGTTAAGAAATTAATATCTTGTATGGGTTCCTTATGCCTGCAGAACGGTTGCCATCCGGTTTGGCAGAGAGTCGTAGAGCTTGTTGATGAAGTCGTCGGGGATGGCATGGAAGGCCACCTTGCAGGCATCCCAAAGCTCCTCCAAGTTCTTCGGCTTGGTCCTCCAAGCTTCCTCCTTCATTCTTCCCCAGATATGCTCAATAATATTCATATCTGGAGACTGTGCTGGCCATCCCTGAAGGACCTTGATCTTCTTCCCCCTGAGAAACTTCATAGTGGAACCTGAGGTATGGCAAGGAGCTCCATCCTGTTGAAAAATCTGACCCCTTTTGTAGTTGGGAATGTACTGGGAGGCAAGAATCTGTTGATATTTGGCACTGTCAATGTTACCATCCACCTTACAGATCTCCCTGGCACCTCCGTATTGGATGTAACCCCAAACCATAATCTTTCCACCTCCAAATTTGACTGTCTTCTGGGTGAACCGTGGGTCCAGACGGGCCGTCGACAATATTGGCGGCGCTTCGGATGGAGCTCAACTGACGATTCATCTGAAAAATCTATTTTTCGCCACTTTTCTGCTGTCCAACCTCCCGTCAGGCTATGGGCCTTGGCGTTTCTGGGCAGCAATACGACCGTGGAGACCATTGCGAGCAAGAATCCGACGTACAGTTCTTGACAAAACAGGCGTTGCTGGTGTCCACTCCTCCTGGAGCTGTGAGGTGGTTGACATGGGGCTGGCTTTTGACAGTCGGACCAGCAAGCTGTCGTCTCGAGCAGTTGTCTTGTGCGGTCTGCCCGACCTGGTCTGTCATGGATGTCGCCAGTCTCTTGGTAGCGCTTGCGAATCCTCTCCACCTGCCGTTTAGACACATTGAAGATGTCTGCAACTTCAGCAGGAGACTTGGACTTGAGATTCTTGATGATCAGCACTTGGTTTCTGGTTTGATCTTGGGCATGTTGACAGAAGCAATGTTGAGCATGAACTGATGGCTTAAAGTGTCAAATTTCTGCTTTTATAGCTCAAAGTTACCTACATCTGACTAATCAAGCCCCTTGTTTGTTTCTTCCTTATTCACTGTAGCCTAGAAATTGGAGTTGGCCATTGCGACAAGACTTTTGTCCGGCCAAAACTGGCCTGTTGATCATCATCAAGCTATAAACCTTATAAGCATCTATGAAATTTTTATTTTGATGGTATCTAAATAAACTTTAGACACTTATTAATTTGTGTTGTTTCCTAACTTTATTAGCTAATTAAGAGTTGGGTAATTAGCAATTGTCACTTTTGTCCACTCATGCGACAAAACTTTTGGCCGGGACTGTAGGTTTCCTGCCACTGCAGCAGACAATCACTGAGCTCTCACCTGCTTTCCTAGATAGTGATCAATCCGATACATCTCCTCATCCTTCAGCGACTTATCCAGCTGGGAGGCGAGGACCTGGGCACTGTCAAAGTCGTGGCCGAAAGGCTTCTCCAGCACTACTCTCAGCCACACACCCTGGGGAGGCCGGCAGCTGCTGTTGATCTTGTCAGCGATGTCGGAGTACGCAAACGCCGGCACGGACAGGTAGAAGAGCCTCCCCGCCTCAGCCAGGCCCTCCTGTGCTGGCCACCGGCCCATGTCCTCCGAGAGGGCCTGGTAATCTTCCGCTGTTTTCAGCTTCCGAAACTGTGCTAGCTTCAGGAACTGGTCCCTCAGGAGTGCACACCTGTCCTGAGAGAGACCATGGGGGCACGCCAAGCCCTTCAGGATCTCAAACAGTGCCGGTGTTCCCTTCTCCGCCTGGGACAGCGCCCCGCCATAGAAGGAGAAGCTGTGCCCGCTGCTCACCTGGTCAGCATAGAGCTGAAAGAAGCCCTGCCAGAGGTACTTCCGGGCCAGATCGCCTGTGCCACCCACCACCACCACAGACACATGCCCTTTGGGCTCTTTCACCTGGCCCTCCTTTGCCCAGCCCTGCTGGATGCAAGCGCTGCCCAGGAGCACCAGGGCACACACAATCTTCCACATCATCCCTCTCTCTCTGCAACAGACCTCCTGCAGAGATGGGGGAAATGACAGACCACTTCAGCACTCTCCATCACTTTTGAAGAACTGCAGTCCTGTGTCAGGTAAAGTACATTTTATATTTTTAAAATGTATATATTAATTCATAAGCATTTACAGCATAAAGAACACAAAATGCATATTCCTTGCTTCTCAAAAACAAACAAAAAACTTCTGACAGAGTTGAGACTGATTCATTTCCCCATCTTTCCCAAAGGATAATGCACTTACAGTAAAATACAATTATTAAAACAGGAGATGGCAAGACATGGCAAGTAGAAAGGAAAAAACGACAGAACAGGGCCATACAGTGCATGAAAAGGAGGGGCTTGGAAACTAGCTCTGAAACAGGGGCAACTGCCAGGCAATTGTTTGTAGATGACCCATGTATATTCAGGGAGAGAAACACTTTCTTCCAGTCATACACAAAATCACATGTTATCAATACACCCACCTGTATATACTGTATATGATCTAAGAGTACATTTACCAATGCACCTTCAAAGACAGATTTGTTTTCCCAGTGACAAACTACTACTACTACTACTACTACTACTACTACTACTACTACTACTACTACTACTACTACTACTACTACTACTACTACTACTACTACTACTACTACTACTACTACTACTACTACTACTACTACTACTACTACTACAAATCTAAAAACAGAGTTTGTTAATTTATTTGAACAATATAAAGTCACCAAACACTGAGCAATGCTTACATTAGGTTGTCGAAATGCAAAGAACTGCAAAGAATCGCAAAGGGAATACTTGAGTGGGGAGCGGGCAGTTGAGAAAGCAGCATTTCAAAATCATACGGGCCAAGGAATATTTTGACGGTCAAAGGTGCCGAACCTTCACTGAACCAAAGGTTCTCTCTCACTCAGGTGATTCTCCCCAAAGAACATGGGGAACAGGAGTTTTGGTGTACATGGCTGTTGAATGGAGTGCTTTTCAGAAAAATGATGCACCACTTATCAATGAGGTTGTACAATCCTCCTTTGCCTTATCCAAGTAACAAAGTTAGACTTTTACTTACTTATACATTAACTAAAAATAAAATGTATACAAGAGGTTTTTGTTTGTCAGTGGGTGGACTGCAGACTAAAAAGAGATGGTAGCCAAATTGCAGGGACAGGAATGGCCTACAAACACAAATAGAGCATTCTAATTTAGGAGAAAAAGTAAAAACGGGGGGAAAAAAGAGAAATGTTTTGGGATCCAGGACCTTCTAAATGTGGGGACTCAAACCTGTGTGGAGATTTATTTTTGTTGTTGCCCTGGTAGCTTGCCAGGCCAATGGAATATTAGGGAAATGCTGCATACAGGTGGATGCACCTTAAAGAATTAAAGCCTCACGTTTCATGTACATGCAGAAGTGGTTGATCTGCTACAGCCATGCGGTTTGTACAAATTCACCACTATGCAGGAACTCATAGCATTTATTGCTATTGCATGATCACTGGCCAAACAAACAGAGCAGCTGCTAAGCACACTAAGCAGGGGGAGATGCTCATAAGCTCACTTAATTACTGTATAAATAAAGGTTTATTATATCATTATTATATATTACTTCACACAGCTGTCAGGGACATGTACATGGTACTGTAAATATGATTTTCTCTTGGCAAAACCCAAATCATCAAACACACACCCTTACTCAAACAATTTACTTTCCCCCAAACACATATCACACACTCTCCTGAAGGTTTTAATTACAAAACGTTTATTACAAAACCAGTGCTGATGCAATCATCCTGGGCTTCACTTCAGGGAAACCATTTAGGCCAAAATAGAAAAGTGAGAGATTTCCCCGAATGACCAGATGAGTTAACAGTTATCACAGAAAATTATTTCCTTTTTTTGTTTAGATTTGTTTTGATCCAGCCAAAACCTTCCAAAATGAAATAATGTGCAAGTCAGATAATATTTAAATCTTAATGTCTTATTATTAATGTATTTTCTACACTTCTCATTAGCCATACAGCATTTGATGCTCATTTTATTTGATTGATATTGCCATTAAGCAATTTATTGTAACATATACAGCACTTTTTTTTTAGGGCTGACCCCATTTAGTCGACTGGTCGATGGGCTGTTGGTCGACCGAGATTTGTTTTGGTCGAGCGAAAAATATATATTTTTACATTTACAAAAATTCTCCACACGCAGCATGAGACAGCTAGATTCGCGCCACAGTTCGGCATGCTTGTCAGTAGAATAATCCATTCTGGATGCTGCGGGTATGGCAGTGACAGTCCTTCACTCTTAACATAGCTAGGCCTATACATGTTCTCTTTAAATTATATTAGGCAGTTAAGGTAATAGCAATGTTGTGAATAATTCAGCAAAACTAATACAAGTAACATTTTATAATAAATGTGTTTTGCCAATTGTATGGTTTATATGTTTATAACTAACATGCGTAAAACCCCCTTTCATGTAGCCTATATTGTATCCTTCTTGTTTTAGGCACGGGAATGTGCATTTTAATTATAGCCTAAGATTTGCCTACAGTTAAGATTAGTGATATAGGCATACTTTAATTACTAATTTAGATATAACCGAAGAACAATGTCAAAGAAAAAATCTGGAGTATGGCAGAATTTCGTTTTAGTCGCGGACGATCCAAAAAAGTCGAATGTAAACTTCGCAAGCGCGTTTTCCAAGGCAGAGTTTATCGTTAATAGAGCGAGGAGCAGCCTTTTGCCAAAAAATGTGGACAAGCTAATGTTCCTGTGCCATAACATGAAACGACTGGGGAAGTAGGCCATCAGATGGTCTCCGACTCGAGTAAGTTATTTTCGATAGGCTATAGCCACTTTATGTTCAGCTTTAGGCTACAATTTAAGACATTAGGCTATGTGTGACCATTCGTTTGTTAGCCTATTTTTTTGCAAAAGACATTTTAAATCCCAATGAGACCAACCTGGTTAATTAAATAAAACATAGCCTACGCATTAGAATGTGTTATGGTTGTGGTCAAACAAAAGCATCAGCCTATTATGTGGCCATACCGCAACTTCACAAGCGCAACGGCAGAATCTGCAAGGGCAGCATGAGGAGGAGGCTCGGAACGAATACGTTTTTGTTTTCTTTCAGGTAATTTTGAACTCCGGCTCCATAAAGTCATTAGCCTATTGTTACTCATTTGTGTCATTCACTTAAGAAAGTTAAAGAACATAAGACAAGCGCAGTGTGCATATAGTTGTATTTATTAAAACAAATAGGGTGTGTCATATAGAAAAAAAAAGTTTAGACCAATTGGAAAAAAACGGACGACTGTTGGTCGACCAAGATTTGTTTTAGTCGGGGACAACCCTACTTTTTTTAAGCCTTCCTTTTGGATAGCAAACTTCCTTATTCAACACTGTAGGAGTTTCGTACAAGTAAAGAAATGATGAAAATTAATATTATCCTATAATGTGGAAAACAAAATCATTTTTTGTATTATAAAAATATTATGTAATAGTAAGTGCTGTATTTGGCTCATAATAAGTCATAATATAGTTTGGGGGATAAGCAGTGGGAAATAAGAGTTCTTTGCTGACGAAGGTGATTATCAACAACAAATATTTACACAAAGGTGATGAACCTAATTCTGGTAAACTCTCACTGAACAATCTTTAAAAAATAAACATTTCTCAAGGGACAGAATTATGGGGCCAATGGCATATTTGCACAGCAAAGCAAAGCAAACAGCCTTAACTTTGACTGTTTTACAAAGCAAAATCAATAAGCCTGGCTCATAAATAATTGACAGATTTACTGAAACTAAATTACTCAACATTTCACTCAACATGTTAGACCAGGAAATAAAAATGAAAAAATTTGGAAGAGTTTAAAAGATATTTTATAGACTGTAAAAAAAATTATTCAAGCGATGTCAATTGTTTCTAATACATACAGTAGGAGCAACAGTATTGAATAAATTAATGGAAAATGTGATAGTGGAACTACTAAAGTGTGGTTGTCAAGTAGGATGTGTGCATGTCTCAGTGGCCACCTGTTCAGAGAGCTGTACAAGTTTAGTAAAAATATAACTAGTCAGCTACCTAACCGTTTAATAACAATTTTTCACACAAATAGCTAGCTTAATAGCATCAATTAGCTATAACCAGCTAAACAAGTAGGCCCACTATCCGGTATCCAACATAGTAGCCACTTCATAGCTAGTTAACTAGTTAGCTAGGTAAATGGTAAAAATGGAAAGGAAAGCATAACTACTTGTTAAAAATCTTCAGAGAGACAATTATAGCATAAGCCACAATACATTTTGCAACACATTTCTACACAACGCTAAACAGAAGTTTGTTTAACAGTTCATTTATATGTTCTGCATTGAATTATTTGATGTTTTGGAGCTCAGTGGCCAACATTTTGTCATGACAGAAATTACACGGCAGCCCAACTTACCCCACCCCCCAGCAGTCGCTGCCAACTCAGCCCATGTCTATGGGTCACTCAAAATACTGTGTAAACCCTCAGGACTGAATATTGACTCAATTGTCAAAACAATCAATATAATCTCACTCACTCACTCACTCAAACTGTAATAGTTATATCTGCTATTAATAGTTATATCTGCTAGCATTAGGCAGCTAATTAACTAGCTGTTACAAAGCATAACATTGAAAGGAGGGGTTATTAACAGAGCCTTAAATGAAAACATTGAAAATACATCACCACTACCGAGATATTCCTATACCTACAGTGCATTCGTAAAGTATTCAGACCCCTTCACTTTGTCCACATTTTGTCATCAATCAGGCCTTTATGGTAGTGCTTGGCATTCAGGCCAAAAAGTTCAATTTGTGTCTCATCAGACCAGAGAATGTTTTTCCTGATGGTCTTAAGAGTCCTTTAAGTGCCATTTGGCAAACTCTAGGTGGGCTGTCATATGCCTTTTACTCAGGAGTGGCTTCCGTCTAGCCACTACCATAAAGGTCTGATTGATGGAGTGCTGCAGAGATGGTTGTTCTTCTGCCAGGTTCTCCCATCGCTGCAGGGGAATTCTGAAGCTCTCTTAGAGTGGCCATTAGGTTCTTGGTCACCTTCCTGACCAAGGCCCTTCTTGCCCGGTTACAGAGTTTTGCCGGACAGCCAGCTCTAAGAAGAGTTGTGGTGGTTCCAAACTTCTTCCATTTCACAATGATGGAGCCCACTGTGCTCCTGGGGACTTTCAATGCTTTAGCAATGTTTTTATACCCTTCCCCAGATCTATGCCTCAACACAATTCTATCTCGGAGGTCTATGGAGAGTTCCTAGGACTTCATAGCTTGGTTTTTACTCTGACTTGCACTGTGAACTGTGGGACCTTATACAGACAGGTGTGTGCCTTTCTAAAGCATGTACAATCCATTGAATTTGCCACAGTTGGACTACAATCAAGTTCTAGAGACATCTCAAGGATGATCAAAGGGAACAGGATGCATCTGAGCTCAATTTCGAGTGTCATAGAAAAGGGTCTGAATACTTATGTAAATGTGATATTTCAGTTTTTTATTTTTAATACATTTGCTAAAAATTCTAAAAACCTGTTTTTGCTGGTTGATGAGGGAAAAATGAATTTAATCAATTTTAGAATAAGGCTGTAACATAACAAAATGTGGAAAAAGTGAATACTGAATACTTTCCGAATGCACTGTATATGCAATCATTTGGTTTCTTCATCGAAATAGTTTAGCTACCATCTGGATATCATTTTGGTACATAAAACAATTAATATATTACATCATGAGTTTGCCCATTTAGGAAACTAGTACCTGAACCTCAAATGAATTAATTGCACCCTATTCACAGCATATTCTATATTGCTAAAAGCAGTAGTAACAGAAAAGACCAGGCCTTCAATTTTATATTTGAAATATACTGGATTCATATTGTATACAAATCATAATACATTTCATATTACAATAGTATTACTCTTAGTAAATACTGTAGCAAATCTACAAGTTAAAGAATATACTAAACTAGCTACGACAACAAAATTGTCTGTACGTAATTTGACCACAAGATAGTGAGGTCTGTACGTGCACACTGCATTCAGTTAGGCTACCTGTATCCCAGCGAATATCCCAGGCTGAGTTGCTACATAATGACGAACTATGTTCAATTTGCAACGAATTGTCCAAACAATGAAATAGCTTATTGGCTAGTTAGAAACAACGCGCGAGTAAGGGGAGCTGCAGTACAGGCACCATTCAAAATGCAAGAAATCCACCACCCGACCGATTTCCCATTTCAAAAGTTTTAGTGAATTGTCGTTGCACTGTACAGAACAAGCATTTGTAAAACATGGAACAACCATCGCTTTAGCTGCTCGCTCGCTCACCGCTCACCGCTCACTCACTCACTCACTCACTCACTCACTCACTCACTCACTCACTCACTCACTCAATCTGCTTACATTACAGCAGAATGTCTGATCACAGCGCCCACCTGTCAGCGAAGCAATAGCATCGCAAACATTTATAGCAACGCATTATCAAACAAAATATCAACGATCAAGAACTCTTTGTTCGTATCGCAAAAGAACATTCATACGTAAAAAGTAATTTTCAAGAATCCATTACCGTAGACTCTAAAGAGCCGATATGTGTATGATACAACGCTTACCTGCTCAAAGCGCACCGTTGTTCAAAGTGACATGCATGGTTGTGAGCTGGAGATATAGGCTTCCTAGTACAGTCACATGACGAGGATATCCGGACTAAATCAAGAGGTTGCCGTATTTACTATTCCAAATCGATTAAAGGTTTTGTAACTGTACCCATCAGACTGTCTAAAAAAATGTCTCGGTTTTGAGCATTTTTGCACCAACCATAATTCGATTATGAGACACGCCAATGTATTGTGATCCGGTTTGAAATTTCGAAATAATAAAAATGGTGCGGTCGGTGCCTTGACACAGAAAAACACGTGCTGGCCAAACTACCTGGCCAAATGTGTCACTTCAAAATGCCGTAATAGCAGGTCCAATGTAACGAGACGTATTGGCTTATTTAGCACAGTTCACCCATATTTATCAAGAATTAATCAGCTGTACAAACACAATAAAAGCTTACGGTGATTATACGGTTATTATAGAGAGAGAGAGCAACCTACGAGTATTTTAGATGATAGCGGGAAATGGGTAAAATGTGAACAAAACCAATTGTTAGCTTGTGCTATGTCTGTTATGTGCTTTAAAAATCGATAAAAGCAACAATAATAATAATAATAATAATAGTGGTAGTATTAGACACAGTGGGTGTAGGCCTAGTATTTGTTTCAGAATTATTAATGCTATTATTCCTGTTATTTTGTTAGGAATATTATTATTAAATATTTCAATAGATTAAAAAAAGAAAATGTATTGATCATCGGTCGTGTGTCTGAGTGGAAATGTGTTGATAATCAGTTGTGTGTTTGGACTCTGATCTTCCTTGTGTTGTTTCTTCTCTTGTGGTTAATCTTGATTTAAATTAACATAAATCTTGGGGTGAGTATCAGTCTTGGTGAGTGAATGTGTGATGTGTTGTGTCCCTTGTATATTTGGGTGTGTTTTAATCATAATTGTGATTTGTAAGAGTCTAACCAGTAGTCAACTTTCTATGCTTAGGCAAAGGGTATCGCTACCATGTACTTTGAGATGAGTCGTAGCACGCTGACCTACTGCTTTTCTCTGGTGCAGCCTAGAACATGTAGGACATTAATTGATAATTACAGGGTTTGTCTTTCCCCTATAACTAGGTGTGTTGAGTCCACCTCTGTGAACATGAGTTGCAGGTGGATTCATTCATTTCCAATTCATTTACAGACCTTTTTCATAACAATCCCAGTAGAATGTGTGTTATTATTTGAATCCATCTGAACGTGGACACACTCCTCTACTAGACCTTGCGCTGCCACATGTGCCATACACAAGCCAGTAGGATATGTCTCTATCAGTGGTGGGTCAAGACCACTTTAACAGTGGTGACTCAAGTGTGGCACAGAACCACACAAGGGGGGACATTCAAAATGTAATACATTTGAAAATATGTTATTTACAACCTAATAACCTATCAAGAGCCAGAGGAAGTAGGGTGGCACACCAAATTTCTGTGGGGGCAGGTGCCCCCCCAGGCCCCTCCCTGGACACGCCCCTGGTCTCTAGCCATCTAGTAAAATGGTCAACAATGACAAGCACATACTGTTCCCCCCTCAACACTTCTATTGGTATTACCTTAGATGTTATCGGTCACTCTAGGTCAGTTATTGAAACGGACACCCCTGTGTCCACCAATATAATATGATCCACTGCCGGCCTCCTAACAATGCTAGGGTCACCTGTGCTGACCGAGGAGGCTAATACCCCCTACCTCTTATCAGGTACTTTAACTGCCAGATGTTTGAGTAGGGTCGCAAACCTATCATTATCTTGATATTGGGTGTCATTATCTTGGGACTGAAAGCTTGAGTCCTGCTGTATTGACCCCTGCTCAATTTTGCCTTTTCCTTTCACCTGGCAGTCTTTCCAAAATGACCAGTTTTTGGAAAGACTACATACTAGTAGGCTAGGACAATTCTGGCTACATGTCCTTGCCCATTACCGTTGTAGCAAAGTATTCCATCAAGATTTCCCATTTTCCCTATTCTCTACATCTACAGCCCACTGCATAACTGCATCCCATGCGTTTCCCACCGCGAGGCCTAGATTCAGGACAACTTGGTGGGATGGGCCCATTCCATCCTTTAATAATGAAAGCATTTGTTTCCCATCTCTATTAGGGGGACCATGCCCCTGTGCAGCCACGTATTGGGCATATGCTGCATATTTGTGTGCTGCGTATTCCTCCACTGACTCCCCCGGGTTTTGTGACACCCCTATTACCATAGCCCAGTTAGCTGTGCCTCCGCCTACTTGGTTTCCCACTACCCGACGAAACTCAGTTTCACCATCTTCCTCTTCACTCTCTATGTCTTCAGCTGCTATGGCTGCAACCAGCCCCAGTGTAGCTTCTAATCTTTCTTTTACCTTCTCTTCCTTTCTTTTTACTTTTCTAATTTCTATCACTGTCCCTGTGACTGAAACATGCATTTCTCCCTGCCTCACAATCTACTCTGCCATCATTACACTTGCTTTTTTTCCTTTCTCTCTTTCCTGATCTCACCACCATTGAACCTGGGTTGGGATTGAATGATCAAGGTCCCAGCCACCCTTTAACATACCACTTCTAAGTGTGTCTTGCTATTTTTAACATATACTCAGCCACCTCTATAGAACCAGGGTCACCAGGGGGTTCCCTAGTTTCTTTCTTTACCTTACTCGTTGTATTGCTTTGTGTTTCCATGGTTTAATGATTTACTAAACCTATGTATAGTTTCGCCCAGTCACTATTGATCAGGGCTTGTTACACGCTTGTTTAGACATCCCAGCCCCCACCAGCCTTATCTCCGTGCGTATCTCTTGAGGCTTACACAGAGTCTTTATGTTTATTTTCTTTACACCCGCATTGCTCATAAAACTTGGACTAATATCATCAGCGGATTAGGGCCATATGTGTAGTGTTGTTTTATTGGGGTAGGGAAAATCTATGTGATTAAATGAGTTGTACTTATACGTTGTTTTTGGAGGATTTATAATCACCACTCTTTGATGTGCAAACATCAAGCTAGTGATTCAGCATTTCATTCTTATCAGTTGATTCTATTATAAATCATATACTACAAGGGACTTAATTTTGCTAGAGCATAGATGTCGCCAGATCGTTATTTTTACATGCAGGCTTCAGGGTGATGTACAAGGGCAGAGAGGTTGGTGGCTACTGACAGGCTATGGTCCATTGAACAAAAAATGTGTTGGAACTCTTCTCCTGGCACTGGTCCCCTCTTACACCCCTCTCTACTTACAGTAAATAGCTTATACTCGTCATATACTATGACACGCACCAGGGGTCTATGTCCACCTCAATGTTTGCCCTATAACTCTGCCATGTAGGAGCTTCTGGAGGGGTTGCCATGGGATATCTGTCTCAGGCACAGCCTGTGCAGGTCTTAGGAGGGAGTCAGGCTGTCCTAACCATTAATTCAAATCCCCAGACACCTGCTGCTCTCCTGAAGCCTGAGCAACATTCCACAATTCCATTACAGTTTTTCTCAATTGTTTACACACCAACACTGGCACTTGAGACACAATGACCACAACCTGTAACTCATGTACCAACTCCCTGAACCAATTCTGCTAAAATGCAAGCACATTTCCTGCTTTACACTCAGATTGCAGTTCTAAACCACACTTTTTTCATAACACAACACACAATTCTCTACATTTGGCACAATTTTCATGAATAAAATCTTGTGTTCACATGGAACACACTGCAATTCAAAATGCTAAACTTAAATTTCCTACTATCCACACTGACTCCTCACATGGGCAAACACATGTTGCACTACATAACATGCTCATTCCACCAGACCAGATAGATGGCCCAGAGCAGCCCAGGTGCGTTGTCATCTGGGACAACGTAAGTTTCCACCGGGCTGCTCAGGTCCGCAACTGGTTCATTGACCACCCACGCTTTTTAGTAGTTTATCTCCCACCATATTCTCCATTTCTCAATCCGATTGAGGAGTTTTTTTCTGCCTGGAGATGGAAGGTCTATGACCACAATCCCCATACGCGTATACCTCTTCTGCAAGCTATGGAAGATGCATGTGCAGATATAACTATAGAAACTTTTCAGGGCTGGATTCACCATGCTTGGCGATACTTCCCCCGCTGCTTGGCCAGGGAGAACATTGTCTGCAATGTTGATGAGGTGCTGTGGCCAGACCGAAACAGAAGACATGATGCAGCCTCATTTTTTATTTTTTTTACTGTATACAGTACATTTTTCTATTGCAGTTTTTCTTGATCGCTTACACACTATAACTGGGCCTATTAACTAAACATCCCAAACCATGATGCCATCTACCAAAAGACAGACCTATTTCCCAAAACTATAAACACCATTCCCCTGTTTTCACACATGATTCAGATTTGTTGAACCTTTTGTGAAAAACTCTACACACAAATCCCTTCATATATCACCGGCTGCACCATGTGCTCATTTAGAAAGCACTGGCGTTCAATATCATTAACTCAAGTGATCACAACTTGAACCCAATTACAGTTTTTGATTGGCAAGACACATTTCTTGAAATGATGCTCCATTTCCCAAAACTCCAAATACAAATGCATAACTGCACACTCATCTTCACAAACTTCAAACTCCCATGTCAAAACCAAACTCTCCACTCAAAATTTAATCTTACATCTAAACCAAACCTTGCCTTCAGATATCACACAATAGTCATCAAACACATACACTACAAAATAGCTATTACACACTGGTGAGATCAATTCAAAACACTAACGTAAAAACCTGTTACTGCAATGAATAATGGAGCTTATGGTTTTCCCCCAGAACAACCTCTTTACATGACACAACACATGCATACATTTGCACAATTTTTAATTCCTCAATGTACTGTAGTAAAATAAACTGAAATTGAGTGAAAAAATCTATGTACTGTAAAAATATGCAACTGATACATAAACATAGAATACAGTAAAATAATTTCCATGCATTTACCAATATAAACCAATGAAAAAACAAAACAGTTTGTACATAAAGAAAGAAATCACATTTATTCTGCCTCAGCATCCCGTCTCTGGTCTGGGTCAGGCCAGAGATTCTCATCGACATCACAGGCAATATTAGCCCTAGCCAGGCAGCAGGGGAGAAAAACCCTTGCATGCCTTATCCACCCCTGGCAAGCCTCAACTGTAATATCTAAATAAGCCTAAAAAAGTAGGCCATCATATAGCCTGTACTACAGTATATACTGCTGTAATGCATAACTGTACTCAAATACTTGATACAGTATGAAAAACCATACTTGCACCCAGGGGCGTAGCACACAATTCTGGGCCCTATACATATGCAGTCTTGTGGGCCCCCTTCCCCTCTTGATCCCTGACTCTCACGCATCTTTATAATTTTTTTAAATTGAATCAACAACTATACACATGAATCTGTAGTGGTTATTAGGGTAATCGCTGAATGAACTGCTTATACCACATTTAAACAAATAATTAGTAAGATTAGTAAGATTCTCTGGTCATAGTCCTGGGTCCTCTGGCAAATACCCTTCTGCATTCCCCTCACTTTTTTCCACTTCCTCCTCTGTCTTCTCCTCATCCTTCTCACTACCCTCAGAGCAACCTTCATTTTCCTTGCTCTCTTCACCTCCATCATCCTCTTCACTAGTCCTACTGCTACTCTCTGCCTCTTCTTCCTGCTCACTCTCTGCCTCGATCACATCTTCTTCCTGCTCACTCTCTGCTACAAGGACAGGCCCCTCTACAAGCATGAAGCATACAGGATTGATATTAGCCTCTTAACCTGCTTATAATATACAATGAAACAGGCTACAGGCTAGATTCTGCTTAATTTACAGTTTTTTTCGATTGCATAAACACTAAAATCAAAAGTATTACACAATTATCAAAACCTTACACTCAAGGAGCAAAACATCGGCCCAGATTTGCATCACTATAAGCACAATGTCAGCCTCACACTTTTTGCAAAACAATACATGCAGTGATATGCAAAACACTAAACACACTTGTATACATTAGACACAGAAGTATATCATGATGTCACTTCCTTGCAATTCCAAAGCACTGACTGTCAAAGTACCACACCTATGAGCCAATTGGTTAAACACAGCCATCAGGTGCGCAAACACATGATTGCTTAATTGTAGACACACCAATCAGGTTTAAGCACTATAAAAATGCAGTGCTTCAACCAAAATATAAGGAGTCAGAAGAAGAAGAGTGAGGGTCAGAGGGGGAATCCACGGAGGAGGAGAAGGAGGTACAGGAAGAGGAAGAAGCGGAGGCCGTGCCAGAGGTAGAGGCCGAGGTGGAGGTAGAGGAAGAGGAAGACCTGAAGCAGGAGGAGAACATGCTCAAAGAAGAAGAGGACCACATTTATCAAATGAAATTCGCACAACACTAGTTGACCATGTCGTGAACCACGGATTGACACTGAGGGAGGCTGGACTAAGAGTTCAGCCAAATCTTAGCAGATATACAGTGGCATCTGTCATTAGGACATTTCGACAAGAAAAAACAGGTTAAAAAAATCTGTCTACAGTTACAGTAATCAGCTGCTTATTGTATGCACCATATCAGCACTTTTGATACCGTCCTGTGACATTTTACAGTGGGTTACATGTATTTTTTCTACATAGGATTGAGGTCGAGAACGACAAGGAGGAAGGGGGCCCATATTCACGCAAGAACAAGAGAGAGAGATCATAAACATGGTTTTGGCCAATAATGCTATCAGGCTCAGAGAAATTCAAGCCAACATTATCGGTGACCATGCCATTTTCAGTAATGTCCATCAGGTCACACAGTCAACACTGGCACGCATCCTGAAAAGACATCAGGTTCAAACACTTTCAAACAACTTTATCGAGTGCCTTTTGAGCGGAATTCAGAGAGGGTCAAACAGCTGCGGCATGAGTATGTGGAAGTATGTATTGTTCACTTTAGCACTGTGATGTTGCATACTGCACACGTAACCTTTATACATGTAAATTTACTGTATACTAGATCTATGCTGAACTACACAATCTTGTCTTTCACTGTATTTCAGAGAGTTTTACAGATGGATGCTGAGGAAATCCCGCATTAATTCATGTACATTCATGAGGCAGGGTTCAACCTCACAAAAGCAAGAGGGAGAGGCAGAAATATCATTGGCCACAGGGCTATAATCAATGTCCCAGGGCAATGTGGGGGTAACATCACCCTTTGCGCTGCCATTACACAGAATGGGGTCCTCCTCCATCATGCCAATATGGGCCCTTACAACACACCTCACATTCTCACATTTTTGGACCGATTGCACAACATCATCACAGCAGTAAACCAAATGCACCAGATGCAATACATTGTCATCTGGGACAATGTGTCATTCCACCGCTCTGCTCTGGTCCAGAATTGGTTTCAACACCATCCACAGTTTACAGTACTATACCTTCCACCATACTCTCCGTTTCTAAACCCAATTGAAGAGTTTTTCTCGGCATGGCGGTGGAGGGTTTACGATCTCCCGCCCCAGGCTTAGGTACCCCTCATTCAGGCCATGGAGGAGGCCTGTGACCAAATCGACGCCGCAGCTGTGCAAGGATGGATTCGACAATCGACGATCAATTCAAGATGGTTCTTCCCACGTTGTCTTGCCAATGAGGATATCGCCTGTAATGTTGATGAAATTCTCTGGCCAGATCCAGCTAGGCGAAGAGATAATGTCTAGTATTTTCTGTACTGTATTTTCAGTTTTTTCTGAATTTTTTTACAGTTTTTTTTTTTACTGTAATTGTAACCTGTACTGGATACAGTATTTTATGTTTGTCTGATATTTGCTGAGCTTACAGTGTTATGCACACTACTGTAGTAGCATGAAAACTGGGACATATTTTGTTGTGATTATCCATGTTGACATGTTGACTGATTTGGGTATATGGAGAGAAATAAATTATATTTTCATCAGTCTGCAGCATTGGTCTTGTGTAGTGTTTGGTGAATCTATTGTATATTTGCACTTTCTCTGTGTACTTCACTTACAGTACTCTATTACTCTATCTACACTGAGAAGTAGAATTGCTAAAAGTGTTATAGGTTAGCAACAGCAGTGTGTAACTGGTTCAAACAGAATTAAGTCATATGAAACGTGTGTGTTTCATATGGTAACAAAATATGGTTTTTATAAATTAGTGTATAGTTTTTACAAGAGTGTTTCATTTTGCAAAGGATCTGAGGTGTTCTGCTAATTGGGTGTGTGGTTGTACTAATTGTGTGTAGTGTTTTGAAAAACCGGGCCCTGTTTTCAAAATCGTGCTTAAGCAATCGAAAAAAACTGTAACAGCTAGCTAGCTAACTATCATAATGTAGCTAGCTACGTTAGCTTGTCTTGTTATAGAACTGGATCAAATGAGTCTTCAAAAACAAAGTTTCAATGCATTTCACCATTACCAGTAGTATGTTTGCCCGCATTTGTGATTGCGTTCAGCCAGTACCGAGAGTGAAGCTGAAATGAGATTAATCGCGATTAAAAAAATGAACGCGTTATCCATTTGAAATTAATCGCATGCGTTAACGTGTTAACGTTGACAGCCCTAGTTCAATTGAAACAACATACCGATATTAGCTTAAACCAGTGCTTCTCAATTATTTTCTGTTACGCCCCCTAGGAAGAAGAAAACATTTACCCCCACTCTCCGCCGCGACTATAAATAGTATCATTTGTCTATAAAATTGTTATAAGTACACCTCTGCATAACATTGTATCCTTATTAACATTAAAGAAATGCTATGGTGTGGGGTTTTTGCACTGAGCAATTTGGTACGCCACCATATATGATGCTAACAGTGTTCGCTGGTTTTCTGAAGTAGCATTCACAAAGCGGGATGATTGTCGGCAATATTCGGCACGTTTTCGCTTAAAACCTCAAAGCGCTTATCAGCGTGATTGGGGTGTAATGTCTTTAAGTGACGCCTAATTTATTTGGCTTCATGCTGTCCGCTGCCAACATTTTAATACAGTAAACACACCGTCTTTCCTCATTCCCACTGTAGTCACAGTGAAGCCAAGCGCTACATACGCTTCTGTCATATTTCCTCATCTTAGCTTTCGGGTGACTTTTGTTTGTCTCATTATCTTTCTCTCTCCGCCTTTCTTTTCAACCCTGTTAAATATTTTTCCATGGTGTCTCTTGAGGGTTTGTTTACTGCACTTCATATCTGCAATTACACTTTATTCTAGTACGGCAAAAAGCATGTTCCCGGGGTCACACGCGCCCCCCTGGCATCGCACCGCGCCCCAGGGGGCGCGCCCCACTATTTGAGAAACACTGGCTTAAACCAACTTGCTAACAGTGTTAGCAAGTTGCTTACCTTTCTGTTGAAAGAAATTAGTGAGCAGTTGTTTTCCCTCAGTTTGCCTTTTTTCTCTTTCTTTTCTTTTTTGATACCCCGACTTCACTTTCTTCTGGAAAGACATGATTGACTGAAACTTGCGGGCTCCAGCATCAGCACCAGTCAGCGTGATTAGCCGTGTTTGGCGACGAATCTTAGTGTAGGTATGTTAAAAGAATTAAAGATGTTATAAATCTAGCCTGAATCTTATCCAGATAGAGCATGCAAATACCTTTAATTTGATACCTTATTCACTCTCATATCTTAAGTTTTAAGGACGTTATGGTAATTTTTACACTCGGAAATGTGCATATTGACCCCTATTGTTTTTAATGATCTTGAAACAAAAGCTGTGATTCAATAACATAAATGCCCATAACTTTCTTAAAAATAAAAGATAATTGCATGACATTTTCGGTATTGCAGATTGAAGCATTCTAAAAAAGATATGATATATCTTAATTTGAATGATCTGAAACTACATTACATAATCAATTAATCACATAATTACATGTTGCGCACACGCCGCGACACGGCAAAACCACGGCAGGCAGTGAGCATTTGGGCAAAGATATCTCACATTCCGGGTCAAAATATCGCATTTCGTGATCGACAGATTTCAATGAAATTTCACCAGAAACAAGATAAAATGTTAAGTTAAGTGTAGCGTATGACCAAACCGGCAATGTTTAATCAAATTTCGAAACAAGATGGAGGATCGAGTTTTCAAACTACGTTATATCGCAGACATATGGTGAAAAAAACCTGACAGCCCTTGAAAAGCCTGCATTTTTGGGGTGACCATAGTCCCTCGTAATCACTCGCACAGGGACACAGGCACATCTAGACCGCCGCTGCACGGAATTGTAACATACCTACCTGTGCAGGGGGCGGACTAAACCATTTGCACTTTTCGAGAGGGAGGGGGCCCAGAGAGCCTCCAATATTTTTATGGATACAAAGTTCAGTCTCTCAACCTATTTATTCAGCCAATATAATTGAGTAATGACACTAATTACTTAGAAATTTAAAATTGCAGACAAATGTTTTTTTTTGTATTCCAGGCTTTTCAAGGGCCCTCCCCCACTTGGGGCCCTAGGTAGTCAGTTCCCCTTTTCCCCCGCTACGACGCCCCTGCTTGCACCATCCTCTTCCTCTACCTTGAGGTCTTTGTAGATCCATTGTTCCAAAACAAGTGAACTGACCCATGGCCATTTTATCTATCTATCCATCCTGAGGTTCTGATTGGTGTGTGAACAATTTTGACTCTTAGTGTTTCCTCCTGGGGAATTGTGTGTTAATTGGGTTCAAGTTGTGATCACTTGAGTTACAGTTTTTCTCGATTCCTTTGGCACATTTTTCCATTCACAGTTTACTTTTTCAAAACAGCTCACACACAGCCCTTAACAGAAGACGAAATGACCAAAACACCATATGATGTTTGCAGAATGACACCACCTTCTCAAACTTGTCACACACCCATCAAAACCAAACATTTCCATCAAAACCTACAATTTGTGCTCAATTGAACATGTATGTTTTCTCATTTATTTAACAATGGATAACACATTTGAAACTTCAGCTATCAATATCAACCTCTACAACCATCACTTCAACGTTTGTGCAGCACCCTCACAGTATTGACTGTTTTACCACTGACAACCATACTACAATTTGGTTTTTGTACTGAGCACTCTTACTTAGGGAATATACTGTCAGGAAGTACTTGAAATCTCTATAAAAATGTGTATACAGTAAAATATTGTAGTTCTGTTTTTGTATTGCTGAATACTGTAAAGGATATTGTAAACAAGGACCTGTCAACACCATTGATTTACATTTGTTCTACTGTGTACAAAATGGCAAAGATTCTCACACAAAAATAAATATTTATTGCAGTCATTTTTCCACATTACATGTACATACTGTAAGAAATCAAAATGACAGGCTTCAATATACAGTAGAAAGGTCAAATCTCAAACTAAAAAGTCCATAAAAGCAAATGAAAAGACCCTGTAAATATTGTGGTGTCCCCAGGGGTTGGGCGACACACACGGACCTTGCAGAAGGCGTAGGCAAGTTAAAGAACCCAGAGGAGGCAGTAATATGAACAAAAATGATAATTTATTCTACTAACACTTGACAACACAAAACAAAGGGTGGGGTCTTCAGGGGAATACAAACACATAAAGTCCGCAATCCTTATCTCGTAGTCAAAAGTCAATCAAGTCAAAATCCAGTTCAGTTCCGTTATCCAGTCAGTAGTCAATCCAAAGGGGGGTCCTCAAACAATCCAATTTCATACACAAACAATCCACTCCAAAACACTCTTTCCAAATCCTGGCTAGTCAACGACTTCACAGGTTCTTACTCTCCAAACTCACACAGCAACTCCTTCACCAACACGTTCCTACTCCTCTCCCAGTGTAGTGGGAATCAGCAGTTTAAATAGGCCTTGAAATGGCCTTCAGCTGATCGTTAGTCCCGTTACTTTCACTCGGCTCAGGTGTTACTGTGGTCTGCTGGGTAATGTAGTGTTTTGGGGCTGCCATGTGTTGTAGGCCAGGCAGCCATTTCCTAGTGCAGCCCATCAGGCTGCCACAATATTCATTTTTCAAACATTATCGACGCGGACCTGACGATTAGGCCACATGTTCTTATCTACATCACAGTTGATGTCTTCCATTGCGATGCATTGTGGAAAAAATCTTCCACAATGACATTTGGTCATGTGGCCTGCGATCATATACTTTCCAACGCCTGCAGGAGAAAAACTCCTTGATTGGATTTAGCATTGGAGAGTAAGCTGGAAGAAACAGCATCATCATACGTGGGTGGGCAGTGAACCAGTCATTCACTACTCAAGAAAAACTGTAATGATATTGAATGCCAGTGCTTTCTAAATGAGCACATGGTGCAGCCAGTGATATATGAAGGGATTTGTGTGTAGAGTTTTTCACAAAAAGTTCAACAAATCTGAATCATGTGTGAAAACAGGGGAGTAGTGTTTATAGTTTTGGGAAATGGGTCTGTCTTTTGGTAGATGGTGTCATGGTTTGGAATGTTTAGTTACAGTTTTTCTTGATTGCTTACACACATTTAGCATCAATGTAATGCTCACACCTTCTTTTCACAGCAAGAGTCTTCTCTGGCGAATGGGTTAACTATTTGTCATTACTTTCACACAATTTTCTTTGAGTTTTAACACACTTTTCAAAACAGTTAACACACTTCTCAGAGAGAGACACGAAACCTAATTGAATAACCATGTCAACACATTGCAGACACTTAGTAGCAGCCTACTGAAACTGCTCTCTCAATTCTAAATATCGTCAGCACCTGTGTGAACTGTCTGTGCACAATTCATAAATTAGTTCTCAACCTATAAAAGAGGTCAATAGATTGAAGTTGATACCAAGCATGGATCGAGGAGGCTGCCACCAACAACCTCAGCGAGGAAGAGGAAGAGGAAGAGGAAGAGGAAGAGGGAGAGGGAGAGGGAAAGGGAGAGGGAGAGGGAGAGGGAGAGGAAGAGGAAGAGGAAAAGGAAGAGGAAGAGGAAGAGGTCGTGGTCGTGGTTGTGGTCGTGGTAGAGGTAGAGGGGCCCCTGTCAGGGGACGTGGCGTTCGTGTAAGATGCTCTAATGAAATTAGGGCAACAATCATTGATCACGTAGTCAATCATGGCCTCTCCATGAGAGAGGCTGGCCAAAGGGTTCAGCCAAACCTGAGCCATCATACTGTGGCATCAATTGTTTGTGCGTTCCGCAATGACTATAGGTAAGTCACTTTGCTGGCCTTTACAGTCAATTTACTGTCCTGTGTTTCACTGTATTTGCACTCTTGGCAACAACCATCTACTATACTATTTTCACAGAATCAACACACTGGCCCACACTGGTGGCAGGGGGAGATTGTTCACTGCAGAACAGGAGGCTGCTATTGTGGACATGGTGGTTGCTAACAATGCCATCAGGTTGCGGGAGATCAAGGCAGCTGTCTTAGCTGACCAGGGGACATTTGTCAATGTGAACAGTGTAAGTGTTGCAACAATAGACCGCATCCTCAAACGCAAACTGGTGGCAACGAAGCAGCTATACAAGGTACAATTCCAAAGGAATAGTGACAGTGTGAAGGCAGCGCGTGCACAGTATGTACAGGTACGGATCTGTCACTGCAAAGGATTTCTCTTGCTGCATAACATTCAATTACTGTAGAAAACAGCACCTTCTGTATATTGTGGCAGCCAAAGGGGCTGCACAAGGAAATGGCTGCCTGGCCTCCAACACATGGGAGCCCGAGAACACTACATTTCCCAGCAGGCCACAGTCACACCTGAGCCAAGTCAAGGCAATGGGACTAACGACCAGCTGAAGGAGAGAGAGAGAGAGAGAGAGAAAGAGAGAGAAACAAAAAAAAACACACCTGTGAAGTCTTTGACCAGCCAGGATTTAGAGAGAGTGTTTTTGTGTTTGACCGGATTGTTTGAGGACCCCCCTTTGGATTTCGACTACGGACTGGATTGCGGAACTGACTTGGATTTTGAATAGGATTACGGACATTGACAACGAGCTAAGGATGGCGGACTGTGTGTTTGTATTCCCCTGAAGACTCCACCCTTTGCCTCCTTCTTGTTCTTTAACTGTTGACAGGTCCTTGTTTACAATATCCTTTACAGTATTCAGCAATACAAAAACAGAACTACAATATTTTACTGTATAAATTTTTTATAGAGATTTCAAATACTTTCTGACAGTATATTCCCTAAGTAAGAACGCTCAGTACAAAACCCAAATTGTAGTATGGTTGTCAGTGGTAAAACAGTCAATACTGTGAGGGTGCTGCACAAAAGTTGAAGTGATGGTTGCAGAGGTTGATATTGATAGCTGTAGTTTCAATTTTGTTATCCATTGTTAAATAAATGAGAAAACATACATTTTCAATTGAGCACAAATTGTAGGTTTTGATGGAAATGTTTGGTTTTGATGGGTGTGTGACACGTTTTGGGAAGGTGGTGTCAGTCTGCAAACATATGGTGTTTTGGTTATTTCGTCTTCTGTTAAGGGCTGTGTGTGAGCTCTTTTGAAAAAGTAAACTGTGAATGGAAAAATGTGCCAAAGGAATCGAAAAACTGTAATAGGCCCAGTTATAGTGTGTAAGCGATCGAGAAAAACTAATGTTGTCTACAATCTGTCTCCATACCTCTTTTTTTATTACGACTTGTAAGTGTAGGGCTACATTTTCCCTTAATTACTTCCTTTTTCAAGTCTATCTCCTCTACAGTCCAATTCGGTTTTATTTTTAAATCCATTTTGCTTAGCCTAACATTAGCCAACAAGACATATTTTATGAGGGTCTTTTTGACTTTATTGGAAACTTTTGTTAACCAAAGAATACAAATTTTCCAAAAGCAGATTGGTTCTTCCTCTTTGCAATTTCAGCGATTCATGACCTCATCTTAATCTTTTCATTTGCGGCCTACATGATTGTCGCAAAAACACACTTACGAGTTACTCTTGTGAATATTTAAAGACTTACCTAAGAGAAAGTGTGAGCTGCTTGATAACTATGTTTTGCCGACCACTTTAAGCAAATAATGATTTCATTTCTCCAAAGTAAGCTCTTAGGAGGTGTCCATCCATCCATCCATCCATTGTCTAAGCCGCTTATTCCTGGTCAGGGTCGCGGGGGGCTGGAGCCTATCCCAGCATGCGTTCCGGGCGAGAGGCAGGAATACACCCTGGACAGGTCGCCAATCCATCACAGGGCACACACACCATTCACTCACACACTCATACCTACGGGCAATTTAGACTCTCCAATTAGCCTAACGTGCATGTCTTTGGACTGTGGGAAGAAACCGGAGTACCCGGAGGAAACCCACGCGGACACGGGAGAACATGCAAACTCCGCACAGAAAGGCCCCCGGCCTGGATTCGAACCCGAGACCTTCTTACTGTGAGGCGACAGTGCTATCCACTGCACCACCGTGCCGCCTTCTTAGGAGGTGTGTTAAGTGTAATTCTTAAGATATTTGATACATACCGGCCCAGGTCTAGCTATAGTAGATTGTATGGGGCCGCAAATTAGTTAATGCAGTGGCGGGCCGTGTATTTCACACCTAGGCCTTCAGTAGTGCTCCGTCTGAATCAATCCACCCCTCAATAACTATTTTATGGCTATAAAAGCCATCTTATTGTTATGTTTTGAATCTCTGTTCGGTTTGTTTTTGCACTTTGTTTATTTATCTTTCTTCAGTCATGTTTCATTCGTTCTGTCATGCACTTGGGAAATTCTATGTTTCGGTTTTTCCGTCTTCGTTTCTAATCTCGTTTTACTTCCTTCTTACTTTCTAATTACACTTTGTATATATTAGTTAGATGTATATAGTACTAACCAACTAATCTACTAACATTAGGGATTTAGATTAAGTTACTAACACTACTAATCACGAATTATCTCACGCTTCTAACTATCGCTGTCATTCTCTCTCGTCCTATCTCTGTATGCGCTTCTCACGTTCCGCTTTATTCGCACGCAGATTTCTTTATGCGTTCCTCCTCCTCCCTAAAAAATGAAACATAGAATTTCCCGAAGTGCATGACAAGACAAGGAGAGGAACTCGAACAGGAACAATGACAGACGTGGAACAGAACGAGAATGAAACATGACCGAAGAAAGATAAATAAACAAAGTGCAAAAACAAACCGAACAGACACCCGTTGCCGTTGCATCAAAGATAGATAACTCGTGTATCCAGAATAAATGCCTTTACTGAAGAAACAAACCGGGTGCTACAGCTGCGACACACATACAAAATCATCAATAATAACCTCATAAAATTGCAATATTATTTAGGAAAATAGCAACATTTTACTCACCAAAAATCCTTATTATTTGTACACAAAATCCATCCCCCTTTCTTTCTTCAAAAAGAGTTCAATTACTCTGTCGTACAGATTATCCGTGTGTTTCAGTTCCATCAAGAAGTCCTTTTCTATCGCCATCAAAGCTAATGCTGAAAGTCGAGCCTGCCCTGTCGTATTTCTGGCATAAGTTTTAATTAAACTTTAGGGCTGAAAATGTCCGCTCAAATGTCTGAATCACAGACTGATGTTAATTATATTTTGTCCATGAATACTTATTAAATAATTCCAAATGGTCTGTCACGCTTCCTTTCATAGCTTTTCCCCTGATTGCGCTGCTTCCAGGCGTGTATTTTCATATTAAAGCATTTAACCAATCACATTACATCATAGTCAGACACTCTCTGACTATCCAATCAAAAAGGTGTGAATACGCTGACGTTACCTAGGCCTTTTGGAAGGCCTTCGTGTCCCAACTCAAAATCGGATTGGTTGAAGCAACAGTTTGATCAACACTTATTTTATGCTACAGGGCCTGCAGAACTGATTGTGAAGGCCTCCAGGCAGATTTATTTGACCCTGGCAACAAATGATGGCTGAAATGTGATTGGTTAAATGCTTTAATATGAAAATACACGTCTGGAAGCAGCAACCAGAAAAAAGCTATGAAAGGAAGTGGACAGACCATTTGGAATGATTTAATAAGTATTCATGGAAAAATATAATTAACATCAGTCTGTGATTCAGATATTTTTAGGCCAGCAGAGAAGGCCTTGCAGGCCCTGACGGCCCACCACTGAGTTAATGCCTAAATATAAGAAATATATCAAATATATTGTGAATGGGTGCAGGGTGTGTCTCGTTCACGTGACCAGAGAGAGAGAATTACTGGGAGGTAAAGGAGTTTTTCTGCCAGGCTCCCTGGGTTTTCCACTCGCAGTTGGGACAGAACAAAAAGATACAAAATAACAATTATCACATTCCACGTGGGTTAAACAAAATATTCAGTGGGCTATCTATAGCCTGGTTATAGGGCTATAGATAGCTTATGCTTCCTTTACGGGGAGCTTTGGAAATGCGGCTACCAGTGGCTCCACGGCGTCTCATTTGCTTTGACACTGGGCTCAGGCACACTCCTACTCTGGACGGTTCAGGCACTCAGTTCCTTGGTCTTCCAGGCCTAAGGATTACTGCTGGAGGAATCTGAGAACGAGAGAGAGGGTTAGCAGCAGAGACACGCCAAAAGGGCACCCTTCGGGCAATCTCCTTTGTATGTCTCACACACTGCTTTTCAAGCAGCTGCCAATTCATGGTGAGTGGCTGCAGCTGGGATTTGCCAAACAAGGCGCAGTTGATCCTCGTTTCAGCAATCGGCCAGCTCCCGTCAACACAATTAAGGTGTTATTCCACCCCATACAGTACGGCATGGCACGGTAACCATCCGTACCCGTAACTATCCCCTTCACGGGTCGAGTCCCTGTGTCGTTTTTCCAGCACACAACAGAACCGTGAAAATAGGAGGAGTTAGATAGGAGGAGTTATCTGAAGTGACAAAAAAGAATGCAACCGCTGTGGTGACATTAGTAACATTGACATTGTAAACATTCCAGCTCAGCTCACAAAATCAGAACAAGGCTTTCCCCATAATATTAGCTACACTTTTCTTACCTCTACCTAGGCGTTTGTGAGTCAGGTCTGGGGCAGCGAGTGCATGAGGTACCATATAGTGACTTCACACTAGGCTATATACTTTTTCATATTTGGCTATATTTATCATTCGGCGTTGGTCCTCCAATGAATTGCAATTTACGAAGACCACATTTAATACCTCATATTTCTTACATCTGTAGCCTACATTTTTTCAATTGTATAAAAATGTAAACATTAGCTATATTTGTCTTCGTGTTTACATCTGTGCTTTTATGTAGCTTGTCGCTGCAAATATTTGTCCAGCACGAGCTAGGAGTAGAAGTGAACAATATATCCTATTCCAATATGAGCAATTTGCAATTTGCAATATCATACCGCCAAATGTCTATTGCGACGCTCAACGCTGGGCATGTTTTGCCTTGCATTTGTTCCCACACATACTCGCAGGCTAGCTTTGTGTCCCCAGAACTCATTTACCAAAATCACATCCCAGACTCCAGCCCAAGCAAGTATCAATCTCCAATGCGTTTGAAAATGATATTCCTTACGAGAAAAGCTCTAGAAGGCACAACGAAATCACAGAGGCTATCACCTTCCACCACGCAAAAGACATGATGCTAATATATATTGTAAGCAAAGAGATCTTCCAGAAATTAATCCTCAGGCTTTACAAGCAAAACAAACAAGCGAAAAGAGAGAAGCGTACAGGGATAGGACAATGAGAGAGAGAATGATAGCAGTAGATAGAAACATGAGATAATTAGTCATTAGTAATGTTAGTAACGAAATCGAAATCCCTACTGTTAGTAGATTAGTTGGTTAGTAATATATACACCTAACTAATATGTACAGAGTGTTAGAAAGAAAGAAGGAAGTAAACGAGATAAGAAAATAAGACAGAAAAGACGAAATCACCTGAATAGTGCAATAACAAGGACAAGGAGTGGATCTCGAACAACAAGGAACACAGACAGACAGGGAACAGAACGTGAATGATGGGAAAAATAATAAAATACAAAAACAAATGTCTCAAAACATAACACTTATATTGAGAAAAAATTTATTGTTTGGGTTGCCTTAATTCACTTAATATAATGCTTATTCTATGACATCTGGAACACATATAATATCAATAATCAATTTTCCACCCATGTCTTTTGTCACATCGCGTGCTATATCGCATTCGCAATATGTAGCAAGATTATCGCAGTATGAGATTTTGCCCATATCCTGCAGCCCTAGCTACGAGCCAGTGTTGATTTATGGAGGCAAGATTGTTCAAACATTTTATCATTTGACACTGCCTGGTTCAGATCCTTTTGTTTCAAAGGCCTGGGTTTAGCTCGAGCATCTGAATGCGTCGATGCGATTCCTATATCTTTCTGAAAATCTATTTATGTGACAAATGAAAATGTTGTACTAGGAAAATGTATATTCGAATTGCGTTGATAAAAATGAAAATGACAATACTATACTTTGTCCTTTCAAAGAAAATGTGTTTATTTCAGTTTTTGTAACCCGTAGAATCATGCAAACCTGACAATAATGCCAAACTCTATATAATATTCTTTGAATAATAGGTACCAATAATCAAAGTGAAGCTGAAAAAAAACATGGTTGTGTCTGAGCCTGTCTGAGATTTAGCGTGACGATTCTATGACAATTGCAACAAAATGTGGGAGTGTGGATTTGTTAGCGTGCTGTGCTGTGCCATGCCGTACTGTGCAGTGGAAAAGCGCCATTGACACCTGTTTGTCCCGTTCACTGCTTGCATTTGCAGGCAGCCTGGCTGGAGCTGTGAGACCGGCCTGTCGCGACCTCTCATGTAATGACATCAAAACGCTTAGTGTGCCTTTATGGTTGTTTTTGGTTTTCATGGAGGCCTACATCCTCTTAAAAAATCTGAAAATTCCTTGTGCTGCTCTCTTCTGGAAACTATCCAAGTAATTGTGCACTATATAGTGAATATATAGCCTAAACTATATCGTGACATAGATAATGAAGAAAAACTGTGAAACAAATGTATACCTTAAATACCTGGTATCAATTTCAAAACATAACCCAGGCCTGTGAGGGTATGAATCTAATAATTTCTTATTATGTTTGTGTCCCCAATTTCCAAAAATGCCAGTGGCCCTTAGAAGGATTTATTTCTAATGAGATTTTTAGTGTGAAACCTGTATGGTCTATTTCATTACAGTATTATTAAATACATTACTCAATATACGTTGTATTAGTTTCACTTTCTGCTCCTCAGTCACTGCATTACGTTTTTTTTAGCTAGCCTACAATGTAATGAGTCATTCGCAGAAAAACATCCAATTAATGTGCTACCAAATAAAGGGGTGGAAGCTCATGCTTTTAACTATTAACATATTAGTCAGTTTCTACGAGTATGTAGCACGTATTACGATAATATAGGGTGATATCAGCTAAATTGGGCCACACACACACACACACACACACACACACACTGTGATGAATGAGTGATGAGTGATTTACTGAAGCATCAGTCTAAAAGAGTAGCCTTGTCTCCCGTTTTAATATGACTTTCTTTACAGTTGTTCCGAGAGTATTTTAAATTCCAGATATGCACGTGTAAGCCTGCATTGTTAGGCACACACACACCACACACACACACACACATGCACAGACACATTCATGTTCCAAAATGAGTTCCTAAAGTAATTGGTACTTCATGAATTAATTTTAATGTTATTGTGACAATCAGGATAAGGACCCAGACGCAGATCAGGATATTGGCAAAAGAGGAGTTTAATGGGAAGCAGGGGTCAAAACCAGGAATCAGATATGGCAAAAGTACAAAATCACAAGGCAAAAGGGAGGTCAAGAAAACAGTCAGAGAGGTCTAAACGGGCAGGCAGAAAGGCAAACAAAACAGAATCGCTAGGCAGGCTCGGGGTAGTCAACAGAAGGGGTGTCTCGGAAAATTCAATGAACTCTGGCTTCGGAAAAGTAGGCTCAGGGAATAATGATCAACGTACTGACAACGAGTGAACGAAAACACTGAACATATATACAGGCAGAGACAGGAAACACAATGGGAATCAGGTGTGACTGGGAGGAGAGAGAGGTAGGGACACAGGTGAAAACAATGGGAATCGTAATCTAATAACGAGGGGATTCGCTAATAGAATAACGAGGGGCAACGAAAGACACGAACTGGGAAACATACAAACATATAGACAATAAACGACCTGGGAGATCAGGCAGACACGTGCATAGCTAGAAGGGGAGGAATGCAAAGAGAGAAGCTGCGTGCGTATGAAAGGAAAAGTGAAAAGCTAACAGAGATAGGATAATGAGCGAGAAAGACAGCGATAGTCAGAAGCGTGAGATAATTAGTGATTAGCAGTGTTAGTAACTTAATCTAAATCCCTAACGTTAGTAGATTAGTTGGTTAGTACTATATACATCTAACTAATATATACAAAGTGCAATCTAGAAAGTAAGAAGGAAGAAAACGAGATAATAAGCAAAGATGGAGAAAACCCAAAATGTTAACTTCCCGAAGTGCATGACAAGACAAGGAGTGGATCTCGAAATAAACGGAAAAGACAGACAGGGACCAGAACGAAGAAAATGCAAAACAGAATAAATAATAAAGAATCAGGACTGAAGGCAAATAAACAAAGACCAAAAACAAACCGAACAGACTCTCAGAACGTAACAGTTATTCTTTATGAATTCTTAATGCTTTAATGTTATTCTTCATGAGTGCATTTAATGTTATTTAAATGCAATGTTTTAGTGTGTTGAGATTAAAGATGATTCGATTATTTTATGAGAAGTGACTCTGTTTCCCTTTTCAAAAGCTGTAGGGCCTGAACAATTATATGTTATTACATCAATTCAACACAAAAATATTAAAAACAGTCCTTATTAACCATAAAAACACAATTCAATGTCATACATTGCTTTTTTCTTAGTTTCCCAAGCGATTAACCAAAAAGTGGCCCAATTTAGCTGATATCACCCTACAGTGTTGTGTGACGCAGGCTCCATAAATCAGCACACTTCCTAGCCTTCACAGGCTGTTTCCTCACTGAACAAGTTTCAACATGTCCAGGTGAAGCTCTCTGCCTCCTTCTATGTACAATGGATGCGCTGACATTACGCTTCGCACGAAGAATGCCCTTATTTTTACCTAGGTGTATAAATGTTATCTCTGCATGCAAATAATGAAATGAGAGTGAGAACAGTGTCGGCAAGTGCTCAGAGATTAGTTAGGTCGTTTTGTAGTTTGCAGTAGTTGCAGTTAGACAAGCTCTCAAGACTCAAGCCTGGACATAGCCTCCGTATGATGATGAGCAGCGTTCACAACATGTCTGAACAAACACTGGTAAGAATAAGATAACCAGCTAACTGTTTAAGGATTTGATCAATAACTTAAATAATTGTGTGGATAACCATTATGTTGTTGAAGATGTTAAATGACAAAACACTATAACGACTAAGTCAAGGAAGTTACAATCATAACCGTACTGCGAAACATTCCCCTTGAATTCGGCGAATTTTTACTTCATTCTTGTGTTCAACATAATTTAGGTTTATAAGCACAGGAATGGACACTGCACCAATAGAAATATATGTACTTTTCCTTCTGTAATAGGCTTAATATGAGCATGCCTTTCTGTTTTTGTATATTTATAGCATAATAAGCGTGGATAACACAACTTTTCTACAGTCATTTTTTGGACACGTTATTTTAATTGGTCAAAACGATACACCTATAGCCCAATGTATGTGTATGAAGTATATGAGCCATTCTACCGAATTGGTTCAAAGTCAGGTTGGAAATATTTTGAAATTTTGTATGTTTTATTCCCAAAACTTTGTCCGTATATATATTGTACCATATCTAAAGTACATATATCTAGTAAAAGTACCGTCAATTTTGATATTGTATTTTCAGACTCTTTTGGAATGTTTTTACTCTCCCAAAAATGGTCACTACCGAAACATAGTAATACACTATAGTAAAAAAGTATTATATTAACCCGTTAAGATTGTGTTTCCTTCCCTTCTCTAAAGAGTATTTTTGTAAAAATTTCTTGAAGGTTTTCACAATTAAATCAATAAAAATGACATTTTTACCAAATTTCAAAGTTCAATTTATACAATTCATCAAAATCTAAATGCAATCTTTCTCTGTAAAATGCATAACACTGATCATATTGATTTCAGAGTTAATAATTGATGAAATTGAACATACATTTAACCAATCAGTATCATAACATTTTAGTTTATAACTCAATATACTTTATTTTTTACAAAACACCCAGTGTTTCGGTAGTGACTGTGTCACACCAATTGTTGTCCGGGTGCCAATATGAGCCCGGGGTGATGTAATCCGGGTGAATATCAGTCCGGGGTGATGTAATCGGGTGATGTCATTGGAATTTTGGACTGTAGTTGCTATGCCAACATGACGAGCTCGCATTCCTGAGTGCGAAAACCCAGAAGAATGTGTCCAGGTGACGTCATTTAGCTACGAATAAGCTGTACAGCTAAATTAGCTGCCTTGCTACGAACATAATATATGAAATATAATATATAATTATATTATAATTATATAGCCAGCTAGCTACGAATATAATGTATGGAAGGTGGCTAGCTACGAATAACAATTGCTTGTTCAGCTGTAACACTAGCTAGCTGGCTAGCTAGAAGGTGGCTAGCTACGAATAACAATTGCTTGTTCTGTTGTAAAACTAGCTAGCTGGCTAGCTAGAAGGTGGCTAGCTATGAATACCAATTGCTTGCTCAGCTGTAAAACTAGCTAGCTGGCTAGCTACGAATAACAATTGCTTGTTCAGCTATAACACTAGCTAGCTGGCTAGCTAGAAGGTGGCTAGCTACGAATAACAATTGCTTGTTCTGTTGTAAAACTAGCTAGCTGGCTAGCTAGAAGGTGGCTAGCTACGAATACCAATTGCTTGCTCAGCTGTAAAACTAGCTAGCTGGCTAGCTACGAATAACAATTGCTTGTTCAGTTGTAAAACTAGCTAGCTGGCTAGCTAGGAGATGGCTAGCTAGCTAGTTTTACAGGATGGACGGGAGGTCCCTCCAAGGCAATGGGAAGGGAAATACTGAAAATAGATGATTGAACATTCCATTTTGCTAGCATAACTAAAGAATGCTAGCAAGCACATGGCTAGCAAAACAGCTTTGAAAACATAATATTTTGCATAAAACCCCAAAAAGTTTACTTTATTGAAGAAAAGTAAAACTTAAAGTTAGGGTTAGGGTTACACACGGATTTTCAGACTTTGGAACACATTATTTCAAAATGATAGGATTTAACTACTTACCATTCCATTTTGTCACTACCGAAACATATGGTAAAGTTTCGGTAGTGACAAAATTGAATGACTTCGGTAGTGACAATTCTAGCTAACTTTGAGCATAACTAAAGAATGCTAGCAAGCACATGGCTAGCATACACATCTTTGAAGAGGTGTACACACATAAAAACATAATATTTTGCATAAAACCCCAAAAAGTTTACTTAATGGAAGAGAATATGTGTTCGGTGGTGACGATTCTTAAAGTTACACACCGATTTTCAGACTTTGGAACACATTTATTTCAAAAGTATGGGATTTAGCTACTAACCATGCAGGGAGAGGCAGGGAGGCAGTGTCACTGCCTGGTCAAAAATGCAGGGGTGTGGCTAAAAACCAGGCTCAGCCAATGGACTAAAACTCTTGTGTTTCGGTAGTGACATGAAAACGTGGGACAAGATTTTTTTTGTATCGTTTTTTTATTTAAAAATTAAACCCACAATAAATCTAAATCTTTCAACTTCTGTTTAAACTTAATCATAAAGATCTTTGAAATTACACCATTGAACAAAATCTAAAAAAAAAATGTAAGTGTTATTTACATACATTTAAATTTAGGGGTCAGGGTTTGGGACAGTTACTTCCCAATAGAAAGTACCCTATAAATGTTTTTTATTTTTTATTTAGCTTATCACTATCTCATTTAATGCCTTGGGTTTAAATAGATCATAACATATTCTTAGTAAATATCTATGTCTGAATACTTAATTGTTTTGTTAAATAGTTTTTCTTGTTGTGGGACCGCACTTTGAACTAATTCGGTAGAATGCCCCATATAAGTCCTTGTAGTCATTGAGAAGGCACTGTTCGTGTGACGATCCGGACAAGGACCCAGACGCAGACCAGGGTATAGCAAGAAAGGAACATTTATGATCAATCCAAGTTCAAAGCCGAAAATCAGAGTCAGAGAAGGTACAAGAACAAAATCCAAAAAGAGTAGTCAAGGGCAGTCCAAAGGTCAAAACCAAATAAGCAGATACGCAAACAAAACAGAATCGGCAGGCAAAAACTCGGAATCAAACAAAAGGGGTGACTCGGAAATCACAAAAACCTCAAGCTTACAAACAATCATCACTGGGGAATTTGATCAACGTTGTGACATCAACCAAGTACAAACAAGGAACTTAAATACAAACGGGGAAGATAACACAAGAGGAATAAGGTGTGACTGGGAGGAGAAAAGGGCAAGAACACAGGTGAGAACGATTACCCCGCATTCTAACAGGGGGCGATACTAGGCGAATAAATCTAGCGTGGGCGTTCCCCACGCTTGAATGGCTTCCTCAAAAATGCTTCCGACGTGCTTACAAAATTTTTGCATGGTAAACGAATAGTTCATCATAGATTTTGAGAATCTTTATTATAAATATTAGTTGGCTAGCAGTATTGTTTCCTTCAATCATGAACCGCAAACTCAAACTCAGAAGGCTTTTTACAATTGCGGCCATTTACTTGCGCTGGAAACGGCTCGCAATTTGTCTCCGGTACGTTTTTCCCAACGTACCCATGCGATAAAAAATTGCCTTTTAACCAACACAAACATTAAATAAGATGTATGTAGGCCATATAAGTTTAGCTAGCTATAAATATTTATGCTTTTAGGATTAAATAACGTATGGCGGTACTGCAGACCGCTGTTATCAGTTTCTCATTCATGTTGAAGTGTCGGAACTAGGAACCAAATTTCGGTGTTGTGTTGGTTCCGCGTGGAAGGTAAAAACAGCAACACATGAATTTGATTGGCTCTTACCGGGCGATATTGCCCGAAAGTTCAGAATTTTCAACTTTTCTGTGTCGCCGCCACGCCCACAAATCGGCCAATCGGTCAATCACCGGAAGTCATCCACTCTCATAGAGAATCAATGCATTTCGGGCAGCTCGCTGCCGAATCGCCCCCTGTTAGAATCAGGGGTTAGGATCACTAATGCAATAACAAGGGGAGACAGAAGACACGGGTTGTGTTCGAAACCGTTCACTCGTTCACTCATTCCCTATTCCCTATGTAGTGTTCCCTATGTAGTGTTCCATGTAGTGAACGATTAAACTGTTTTCGGACACTACACTGAACGTAATTTGCGTCAAAAAAATGTGGTGATATTCAGGTGATGCAAGCGGACGCGCCCAGTATCATGTAAACAAACCGAGCACTCATGACAGCAGGTTGAAATGTACTCAGGTAGTATCGGGTTTGCATGTTCAGTTTTGAATGTTAAATCCCAAATAAATTGTTGAAATTCTAATGATGTGCAAGTGTGGTTTTGTCAACTGTGGTGCTGTTTGCTAGCCACTGCTTTAGCCACCAATAGCTACCGTTATGGAAGTCGTCTCACGTCTTCTCCTTCGGTAAGACACGACCGCATTGCATTGTGGTATACGGGAGAAATTGTACGGTACATTCGCTGTTCACTAGAAATTGCTGTCAATTGTGGGTATTTTATAGTGGACTATATAGTGAACGAAATTAACCGTTGAGAATTCAAACACCACTACAAAATGGCGAACACACTATATAGTGCACTATTTAGGGAATAGGGAAACGGTTTCGAACACAGCCACTGGGAAGCACATTGACACAATGAAAATAAACGACCTGGAAGAACAGGTAGACACGTGCACAGTTCGGAGGGGAGGAGCACATAGGTAGAAAACGCATGCAGAAAATGCGATAGGAGAGAAACGCACAAGGATAGGAGAACGAAAGAGAGAATAACAGTTGTAGATGGAAACGCGAGATAATTAGTTAATATTAGTAACGTAATCAAAATCCCTAACGTTAGTAGATTAGTTGGTTAGTACTATATACACATAACTAATATGTACAGATAGAAAGAAAAAAAGAAAGAAGGAAGTAAACGAGATATGAAATAAAGCAGAAACCCGTATAGCCGAAATCACCCGAATAGTGCAACAACAAAGACAAGGAGTGGATTACCGAATAACAAGGAACACAAACTGACGTGAATAATAAGTGAATACTGAGAAAATAATAAAATACAAAAACAAGCAGAACACAAAATAGCAAAACATAACAGTTAGAGGATTGAACATTCGTTATCGCCATCTAAGTGCTGTGAAACGAAGTGCTGCATTTACTTTGGGCTAAATGCTCGTGAGAGAAATGATCAGTTTCATGAGTTGCTGGTTAATTTGCACTCTTCGTAGCTAAAAGGGTGAATTAAATATGTTGGAGTAGAAAATCCGGGAATGGCAAACGTAATTCATTGATTTAATTATGGCTCAAATTATTTTGATAGTTTGAAAATGTAAGACCATCAGCTTCTTGTAAATAAGCGTTTCTTGTGTTTTCTTTCAGTATGAATCGTATTGAATTAACAATATAGCTTCATGGGATCCACGAGCAGCCATGTCTTTCTTAAGACTCGAGATAACTTTTCCTGTTTTCAGTATTTTAAAGCCCTTTTAAAGGAGCATTCCGACCTAAATCCATAATTTAATGATGTACCTACTTTCTATAGGTCTTGTCCATCCATCCATCAACATGGCGTTGTTGATAATATGACAATGTCCATTTCTGTATGAGCCATGAGAATCCAAATGCCAAATAACTTTTCTGAAAGGGGGTTACAGGTGGAACATGTTTGGCAGAGACTATTTAACACTACCTGTTTTATATACCATAAAGGGTAAATGGATTATGTGTACATTTCTTTAAAGCCAAGGCTGGCTTTATTCTGCAATACAGAGGCAAGGGCATACACGAGGATGCTTATACGGGCCTAATGTGGCAAATGTCAGCCACCTACTGTCAATGTCAAATGTCAAAACCCTAATAGTGGCGGTTTAGAAACCACAGCAGAATGTCCACTATTACACATTTGCATTGGAGTTGTGGTATTGGCTACTGCAAAATTAAACAACACTGTATATCAGGGTGTCCAATTGTATCTGTAAAGGCCCGATGTGCAGGCTTTTGTTCTAGCCCAGCACTAAAACACCTGATTCAACAAATCATGGTCTTCAATCAAGACCTTGATTGGTTGATTCAGGTGTTTTAGTGCTGGGCAAGAACAAAAACCAGCATGCACACTGGCCCTTTTCAGATAGTATTGGACAACACTACTGTATATGAAGTGCTGCTTTTTGAATATTTTCATTATAATATATTGTTTCAACACAGACAGCCCATGTGTTGAAACAAGATTTAGGTTAAAATGCACCTCTGCCTATGACAGAGTTTATAAAAAGTAAAGCTGAGCATACCAATGGTGCTTTGCTTTCAGTATACAAATGATATGCACTGTGGATTACATTTCTCCCAATTATAGTGCCTTATTGCAAAAGAATAGCTTTGTTTGACACTCAAGACCATTTTTTCAGTAATCATTGGTTGGTTTAGTGAGTAATCACAATTTGTCACCACATTGCTCAATATATAACTTTTAAATATAGGAAAATTGGATTAAAGTGAGTTATTGGTTTGAAGCTTTTTTGGTATTATACAGGAAGAGTATTTATTGTAGAAGTTTCCCCTTGAAATTACAGTACCAATAAGTGATTCTGGGTAGAGAAACGTCACAGATTAAAACATTTCTCAGTTGGGGTTAAAACATATACTTACCTGCCAGTATAGGTTATCTAACTACAAACAAAAGCTGAACAAGGATTATGGGGGGTGGGGAGGTTACAAAAGTGGCTAATGTCTCAATTTCAGTATGATTTCAAGGGGCTGTCGTCAGCCTTTTGTGCCTTTTGCTGACATGTATGTTAACACATATCCTTCTCCGGTACATCCCTATTACTAATCATTCTCACACACTTTTGAGGGAAGTTGCCTTTGATATAAAGACCTTTACAAGGCAATGCATTTACCAGTAAGATCACTTCCTATTCATGAAATCTGTTGCATACTGTAGCAGTGCCAGACAAGGATTCACGTAAACCGTGGTTAAGAAAAACAGCTAAATCTAATTAATTATAGCACACATGCATTTATATGAGTTCTTTTTTTTTGTTAGGCCACTGTTCCAGGAACAGTCTCCAAAAAAATTGGCTATCCTGTTCCTGTCAGAAATCTGGACACACTGGGACTCAGGGTCAGAGGCATGGTGTGTTGCACATGCTCTCCTTCAGCTCCCTCAATTTCCTTTCCGTGTTTTTTCACAGCTACAATCTCTCTCTCTGTCCATTCAACCTGCTCTGTGCCAAAGGGACATTGTTTGCACACTTTGGCCTCAGAGGCTGGGCTGACAGTGTTATCAAGGGTGGGGCCATCAGCAATCAGTGAGCAGAACATAGGAGGCAGAGAACTTAACCTTTATTTGAGGACTATCCTGAACCATTGTTTTGTGTGACTTAACTTGCATTACCTCTGTTATGGTAGCAATTCACTTGCATTACTTCTGATATAGTAGCTCTGCCTTTGTGCATATCACAATAATTATTAGTTCTAATGAATAAAAAAAGGGTTCAAAAGAGATCTGTATTCTCTTTGTTGTAATAAAAAATGTATAGGACCTTTGTTTCTGGTGTTATTTCAAATTATTTTTGGTGGAATGCCCAAAGCTAATGCTGCCACATTAGATGCAATTCAAGTAAAAAGGAGGGGACTACTGAATTATGAGTCCAGGGCCACCTACTGCCCATTGACATTGAATTTATTTTGTTTTAAACATTTAAAAATTATGCTCATATTTTAGTGCACCAAAGAGAAAACTTGCATGTTTTTTATTATTTACAATCAGTAAAACCAGTAAAATTTATGTTTACAATTAAAATGTTTAACGTTAATGTTTAAGTTTGTTGTTGGCCATTACCATGCCCATTTTTGTTATTGTGGTAGCGGTATTTCATAAACCGATTCATTGCTCTTGCAGTTGCATTTGCAGGTGGTCTCAAGTACATGGAACATATAGAATTTAGGCTGCAAATGTACCTCGGCCGCAAACCTAGGGTTCTTACCACTGGTTTAAAGGGAAGTTCTCTGCGTCCTCAGTATGTACTGTAGCTCAGCAGCTGTTGCTGGAAGAGGGTGTGCCATTTGGTCCAGTTTACCCCTTTGTAACAGCTGTATCCAGAGCAACGGAGCAGAGGGCCCCTGCTGCTCAACCCACCTCCCTGAATTATCTAAGCCGCAGGTGTCAAACTCATTCCATCGAGGGCCGAGTGTATGCAGGTTTTTGTTGCAACCAATGCACTACACCAGGTGATTTCACTAATTAGCTCACTTCTTCAACTAAGGAGAGAACCTAATTGAAATCACCTGGTGTAATGCATTGGTTACAACAGAAACCTGCACACACTCGGCCCTCGATGGAATGAGTTTGACACCCCTGATCTAAGCTGATGAAGCAAAGCGGATAAAATTGTCTTAAAGTATGTTTTTTTTTTTTTTTTTCATGTTTTTCCCCCTTTTTCTCCCAATTCGGAATGGCTTAAGCCGGAATATTCTAAGCCACGCTCGCAGCAACCTCCGCTGTCAATTTGGGAGAGCGTAGACAGGCACAGGCAGAGGTATCAGTTGTTTCATTACATTCGTCATTATGAGTGTCCCTTACATCATGTAATAGAACAAACTCTTAATAATCAAGCAGCAGTGTATAGTATCCCCTCCTCACACACAGGTGAAAATCTCCAGTTGGCACCCTTTCATATCCTTACCTTTCACAAATTGGATGTGGTCTGTATCAGTAAGACTAGCTTAGATTATGTACTTTGACAGGGTTCTGTAGTCATCATCATAGCATGGCATCACAAGTGAAAAGTGTTGATATTGTGTCATGAATGCAAAAATACCCCTGTGCTCCTAGTTCACGGCTTGTTTCCCACCATGCAATTCTGTGCAAGTCATAAGCGCCACATTAGAAAGCGGTATTTGTATAAGGATACCCACTTGCCTCCTCTTGGTTTTACATAACTTCTGTAAAGCATTGACTCATCCATAGCGTTTCCAAAATATATCACATTTGACCATTCCTTCCAAAAGCTCTATTGCCATGTATATTTTTCAAGCTGTCCTACTGTCTTTAGGACAGAAAACCCCAGATAAAAGCCAAATGAGAGTCTTGGAACAGCTTCCACTCGGCTGAGCCTGTATTGGGGCCTGCTGCCGATACAGAATTCAATTTGACCTCTAATGTTTTTGGGAACAATCATTAGGACAAACAGTCATTGTGGGTTCAAGTCCCAGGAGGGGCAAAGCTGGTGTACCCTTGAGATTCACAATTGGAGGAGCGTGCCCTATTCAGCTCAGATCCATTTCCTGATGTTCTCCTGGGTACTGTTAGAATAGCTGGGGGTAGGACAAAGGGTAACATGATCAAAGATGTACCTCATTTTCTTCCCTCTGATATTGAGGTAATCAAAGTTAAGCTGTGGCTATCCCCAATGTAGTGTGGTGATTACGCTGTTGGGACATTAGGGGGTAATCTCCTAGAATTTGGGAAATGCAGTCCCGAGCCAGAAATAGGAGTTAAGATGGTCTTGCATTTCTTTTTCTAAATTGAGATTGAGTCTACGATTACCCTGATTAATTTAGAATATCATCGGCCTTTGTGCAAGGAGCTCCAATTGGCACATATCATAAGATCTTCAAGCTCATACCATAAGAAAGAAAACAATGATGCTTGAAAAGGGGATGTCTGGGATACTGACTGTGGGAATGTCACACGCTGTCTTCCTTTGACAGGACAGCAGTCAATGTGAAGGGACCCTGTAAGTCTGTTTATATTATAAGCAGCTCCGCTAAGTGGCCTCTCATAAGGAAGAGGAAGGGAACATGCCCCCGATCAGAGCAAACCCTAACAAATATCTGTGCTGATCAATTTAATCCTAGACACTAACAAACACAGAAATGCTCAAACCTAGCAGATCAGTAACCCTTGCCAGAAGCAGAAAAAGTTGGTGCTAAAACAATTACATTGCTGTCGCGGCTGTAAAGCTTTTCTCCACTGTGTATAGAGGCAGAATATAGCACATTATAGAGTCTGATGATGCAGTGTGTTGTATCTGCCACAGCTAAGCAGTGGGGGCTGAAAAGCATTGGTGGGGAATCAAGCGATGACCTTGAAACCCCTGCCTCTTTCCTGTGGGGCCCCATGTCACAGGAGCACCTGTCATCTCTTCCCCCGAGCTGCAGCTAACGGGACATTGGTGCAGCTTCTCAGTGCTCACTGCTGCAGCAGGTCAAACACGGTTTGTGTGCCACTCCAGAATACTCTGCGAAAAGCCTGCGTTCCTAAGCAGAGAACGTAGGCAACTGCAGAGGACCAGGCAGTCGAGCGTCCTCATTTAACATACTGTACTTAATTTAACCTTGTTCAGGGTGGAAACGCATTTATATATCTATAATCACCTCACCACTGCAAAAGTTTATTCTTCGGTCTTTTTCTCATACGTTTAGTCCCTATTGGACTTACGTATGTAAACCTTTGCTGAGTTGGATTACCTCGGTCAATGTTGATTTAGCACTGAGAATTTTGCTGTGTATATGTTTGCATTGCAGGTACTAAACGAACAGGAACATGGCCACAGTGCATACAGTGCATCCCCCTCAGTTCAATCAAGTTTGACTTGCAAATAAATGCAAGCCTTACTTTTTGCAAAACAGCTTTCCCCATTCCTTTTGGTGATCACCAAACCTAAACTGTGTTTGTGAAGAAAAAAGTAATCACTGCATTTCATTGTAGGTCAATGTTAAGGACAAATGTTGATTGAAACTGGAGTTATGATTAAGTGTTATATATCTAAATATTGTGAAGGCCTTCTCTCTCACCCCTACAGACAAACTGCGCCCTCACGTCCCAAAACAGATTACCTGCTGCTTGTAAAAGATGCATTGAGCAGAGCAGTGGGGCTAGGAGTGGGTTTTATTTTCTATTTTTACTCTTGTGCTGTGAATTCAGTCCTGACTGTTTGCAGTCTCACTGCAAACAGTCTCACCTCTCACTGCGGGCTAAAAATAAAGGCATCTTTAATCTGGCATGTGTTGCAGAAGCATGCGCTTCAAAGTTGCTCTCCATTTTGCAACAATGGGGATTTTTTTGAGGGGCAGGGGCCTGAGAAGAGGGGCAGTTGCGGGTGTTTGGGCTTTTCGCAGTGGTGCACTAAGCTACTTTCTGAAGCCTTTGTGACAGAACACCAGCAGAGCTGTCCCATTCCCGAGTCAGAGCGTGTGTGGAGGAGGCGTCCGCTGATCCCACGGGGGAGGTTGCGGCTGCATTTCCCCTTTAAAAGTCACGCCGCACGCGGATACGCAGAGCCCCATTGCAGGATCTGCTGCGGCAGTAAGGGAAAACACTGCTGAGCGATGCAGTTTGTGCTGCCAGAGAGAGAGAGAGAACATGGAGAGGAGGGGTAGAGAGGAGAGAGAGAGAGAGAGAGCATGAGCGGGGGAGAGAGACAGAGAGCACGCGGAGGAGAGACAGAGCAGGAAAAGGAGGGGAGAGAGAGCTAACAATGTCATTCCGTTCAGGAGGCAGTGCTGCAGTCAACTTTACCCTGCTGCAAGAACACACTTCATGGTCCTCACGTCGCGTCCGTGAGTATGCAGAAGTTTCTCACGTATATCTTGCCGCTGCCCTCCTGGCTTATTCACGCTCCGGCTTCCTGCTGATGGCTATTATAATTTCACATTTCTCCACAGCGGAGACAATTGTTGAAGGAGCAGCACTTGTATCGACCTCGTCGTTGGGGTTTCCCAGCCCATAATATCGCGCCATAGTCTGTGCGTCAGCACCCCTCTGCGGATTATTCAGCCGTTTTCTCATTCTGGTTTAACCCACTGGGAAAGGATTTGAGAACCATAGGAGCATGTTAGATACAGTACCAGCCTTGGTCTGTGGGGGGGATGAATGGGATTGGACCCAGACCCATAGAGGGAAGTATATGACTGTTCTGTACTGGGTATGTGGGAATTATTGCGGGAATATACATGACCTCTGTGAGAGACTTCACCGGTCATAGCCCTCCAGTTTGCCGTACTTTACTTTGGGGCAGAAGTGTGTGCAGATGTTTGGCTTGTGTGATGAAGTGAGGGGCTGCTTCAGCTACAATGCTAGACCCTGGCACTGGCCTCATAACTGCCTTTCGGAATGAGGTTGGATGTGACAAGCCATTGGTCACTGCACAAGATGGTAGAGAAAAGGCTAGTTAGAGATGAGATGGGTCTCAGTGGCGCGGTAAGGTATGTGATCCAAAGCCAAAATATGTGTGTTACTGATAGCTGCTCTAATCGTCAGTGGGTTTATATGTGTTATAAAGGCCAGGATTGTTTTTAACTGACCAGCACCGGCTGTCATCTGGCACCTCAGTGGGCTGCAGGTAAAACATGACATGGCGCGCACAGACCTGCGGTGGGACAGGAGCCGGGTCTCTCCCACGCTGCAGCACACCCGACAGCACAGTGCCCTCCCTCCGACCACGCTCCTCTGTGACGTTACCGGAAAGTATTGGGTCGGCTTGTAAATTCTCTCAGTGCGGCAAGAGGTCCTTTCAGTTTGCCTTCCTCATGAATTATACTTTATTTTTCTCACATCCATATCCTTTTCCTTCTGCTCAGGGGTGTGTGGGGGGGGGGTTGTCGGGGAGTTTAAATTCTGGCTGACAGATTTATTTGGCTGCAATTGCTGCAGTGTCATGATATATCTGCCGCATAGTAAAGGTTTTTTTATTATGAGTCAGGTAATCTTACGGTGTGACGAAGGTGTCATGCATTAACGGGGTGACAGATTGTTGAAAAGTTTCTACAGAGTAGAAATGTGCAAGTTGTAAAAACTGCATCCTGTCTGCACTGAATCACTGGAGCCTACTGTTCATTAGAAGTTCAAGGCAATCTGCCAGTAAACCTGCTCAGAGTTAATCTCAGGTTAAATGCAATTAAATCCTCCAGTGGGACCCTTCTGAAAACTGACTGCTCCTGCACACACTTTGCAAGGTGCAGGATTGTTGGATGGGACGTGCTTCCAGAGTGTGTGTGAAAACTTGAGATCTGTGGCAGGTCTGTGGTCTGATGAGGCTCTTGGGTTTTTTAAAGACACGCTGTGTGATGTGTGCTGTGTGCCTCGTAGATAAAAAACAAACTGCAGCAGCCAAAACACTCAACTGACGTCCTCTGCAGTTCTCTCTCTCTCTAATATCTCAGGAGTGCAGCGCAGTGCATTGCAGTGGTGTGTGTGTGTGTGTGTGTGTGTGTGTGTGTCTGATCATTTGTGGGCATTTTTTTAATGCATTTTTTTTATTTTTATGCAGCACTATCCTTAAAAGTCCCTCTGCGTAATGTTCATGAGACGTAAGGATGGCGAACTGGCTAAGTTCCTGCAGCATCCGATGTGACCCTACGGCTCTCCCATACTGTCACACGACAGCTACGTGATTTCATGGCGTGAGGATGCAAAACGGGGCAGTTGGTCCAGGCTATCAGGGCAGCACGGGGCTGGAGTGCCCACAGCCAGCAGTCAGCCAAGACTTTGGGAGACGCTGGAGGTGAATTAGCTGTAGGATCTTCTAATGGTGCATTGTCCCGCTCTCTTTCTCCGGTTCAGATGATGTCATCGATGCAGCAAGCTGTGGACTTGCTTGGGTAAGGAATCTGTGCGTCCTCCCCATTCACTCCACTTTTTTCCCCCAAAAGCAAATGTGAAACTGTTGGTGTAGACAGTGTGTAGACATTTCATTGGGTAAGGTGAGAGGCAGTAGGGGGGGTGTTTGGGGCATGGGGGCCCAGGAGAGGGAAGGTTGCTCTGTAGAGGACATTGAACTGGCATGGAGCTCCAGCACCTGTCAGTCTTGCACAAATGCCCTTCCACTTTGCACATTTTAGGCTTTTGATTAGATTTTTTTGCCTGATTCTCAAATGGCTATCGGGTTTTAATTACTGTTAAAATTCGGGTCACACGTTTCCCGCACACACTTTTTATGTTTGATTTTATGGCACATGCTGCAGTGTCAGCTTTCGGGTTGTTTAATGATACTACAAAACTGCAACAATGATCACAACACAGCCTCATCACAATTTTAAGTATGTTATGTTCTGTATAAATATGTGTCTAATGGGTAGCTTTTGTGATGTTCCTTGTATCTGGAGACTACTGTACATACACAGCAAATCCAATGCAGGGAAGTTAATTGGGGTGCAGCAATTTGCAGTAAAGCGGTACAGAAGTGCAGCCAACTTTGTTACAGTTCAATGCTGTCCTCACTAAGGTGTGCAGTGGTCTGAGCCCTGGAACAGGATACATGCTCCTACATTCTGCAATCCTTGAGATGCATTGGATACATCAATCACACACTTTAGCGCGGTGAACATAAAGTTTAACAGCCAATCGTATTGCATTGCAAACTCTTGCCTGCTTTTTATTATACTGCAGTGAAACATTTTCAGGGAAATAAAAGAATACAGAAATAATAAAACCATAGATTTACCTTTTGCATATTTGCCGGTTGTTTATTTTTATAAAAAAATAATTGAATGAATATGTGTTCGGAGATTGCCCGCACAAATGTATGTTTGGAGATTTTTTTTGCGTCATATTTTTTGCATTTTATCTTCCAAAATGTAAGGAGATCTTCCACAATATATGAAGATATTTTGCTTTACCCATAGTTCTGGGAGAAGGATATATTTTTGGCAGCGCAGAACATGGGAACAAAGGCTTTTGAAATTGGATTTTAATCAGTAATTTATTTATTTTCATCCAGCAGCAAGAGTTACAGTGACCCTGGAAAATTAGAACTTATTATAAATGTACATATCACATAATAATGTAAATATTAATACAGATAATGTAGGTGACTCATCATTGTCATCATAAATCTGAACTGGAATGCTGCCATATTTATCAATATTGATTGAATTACCCAGTTGTTCCTCAGGTGTATTTTAGATAGATAGAAGATAGATTTAATGTATATATTATGTTGTATATGATTATTATCTTCATACCCTTACACAGGCTTGGTTATATTGGGAATATGATTACAGTAGCCAATGGAAGGGATGGCAGGGTTCCTGAATATTTACCAAAGTTCTTCCATGATTTGCTGAAATTCTGTTACAGTATCCATGTTTAGACACCTAGCATATGTGTGTGGCCCTTTGGCCTGAAGGACAATGTATCACTCTGTAGTGTTTTAATCTGACATTCTTCATAAGCTGAGTAAGCGTGTGCTCTGCGGACAGGAAGGAACGATAATCATGCTCAGAGGCGCGTGTGCAGTATGTAAAGTTGGAATGACCCAGTGACAGGGGGAGAGGGGAATCAGTAATGGATGGCCTTAATTTCGCCTTTAATTTCCATGATTAAGTGGAACGAGTGGCTGTGAATATATTTAAAGCGTTGAAGAGAGCTACTCCCGTGAGAGGAGTGGAGAAGAGTGTGTGTGTGTGTGTGTGTGTGTGTGTATGCACAATTCACACACCCACATTCACAATTTCTCATAGTAAAGATGAATGTTAATCAGGCTCATATTTGCATTTGAAAAAAAAAAATTCACATTTTCAATCATGTCAGCATCTCTGTGTCCCCTGAACTAGTGTTTAGAGATGTATATCTAATGAATGAAACAAGGACAAGGAGATTTGACCCAAGTGAGATGAGGCAGGAGGCAGAAATCCAAAAACAAACAGGAGTTTAATTAATAAATAAACTAAACTAAATATACAATAAAACACTGAAGAAATCAAACCAACAAAGCTAGGAACAAGAAACTCTAAATGGCTGAACAAACACTGAAACACGAGGAACAACCATTTAAGACAGAGCGAAGTAAAACAGACAGCTTAAATAATGAATGAAACAAGACACAGGTGAAATCACTAAGACAATGCACAGAGACAATCAGGCGAAACAAGACACAGGTGGAAACTCAATGAAACAATAATACAATGACCTAATAACACAATAAAGGAGCAATCAAGCAGCTTACAGCTGTTCTGCTAGGGGGTACTGGATAGTGGCGGCGGAAATCCCGGATCAATCCCGGGTCGAGAATGTCCCGGGTCCCAGGAGCATTCTTCAGGACCGTAGAACCTCCCAGTCCACGAGATATTGGACACTCCTCTGTAGCCATCGGGAGTCCAAAAGACGACGGACAGTATGAGCTGGTTGGCTATCGATTAAATAGGGCAGAGGAGATGGGCGGGAGGCTGGAGACAGGGGGCTTAGAGGTTTGAGTAGGGAAACAAGAAACGTAGGATGGATACGATAGGATGGATACGAGATATTGGACACTCCTCTGTAGCCATTGGGAGTCCAAAAGATGATGGACAGTATGGGCTGGTTGGCTATCGATTAAATAGGGCAGAGGAGACGGATGGGAGGCTGGAGACAGGGGGCTTAGAGGTTTGAGTACAAGAAACGTAGGTAACAGGAGACGGTAGGCCACAGGTATAATTTTATGCAAGACTCGGAAAGGACCAATGACCGGGGAGCTAGCTTGCAAGATTCGACTCGAAGGGGAAGGTCTTGGGTAGAGAGCCAAACCAACTGCCCTGGTCGGTAAGGACGAAGAGGCCTCTCCTCAAGACTCCCGGTTGCCAATGTCATAATTCCTCTCCGCAGGAGAGACGACGGGAGAAGAAGGCACAAGGGTGAAGCTTTCGGTCCCTAGTGGCTCTCTGGGACAGAACGGCTCCCACCGCGACATCAGAGGCGTTCACGTCCATGATAAAGGGCAAAGTGGGATCAGGATGGACTAGGACTGGCGCAGAGGTGAATCGCTGCTTTAGGTCCCTGAATGCCCTCCCCGCCTCTGGAGTCCAGCAAAACCAGGTCTGTTGCCTTGGTCAGGGCAGTGAGAAGCACAGCAAGGGAACTGAAGTTGCAGATGAACCTCCGGCAGAAGTTGGAAAAGCAGAGGAAACATTGGACTTGCTTGACGGAGGTGGGCTGAGGCCAGTCCATGATGGCCTGGGTCTTGCAAGGATCCATCTAGACATAGTCCTGAGCAGTGATGTATCCCAAGAAAGACACTCTGGAGATGTGGAACTCACATTTTTCAGGCTTCACATAGAGATGGTTTTGGAGAAGCTGCTGCAGTACCTGCCTGACATGATCTTCAGGGGACATGAGGATGTTGTCCAGGTAAACAAAGACAAATCGGTTGAGCAGGTCCCGGAGAACGCCATTAATCAGGGCTTGGAATACAGTAGGAGTGTTAGTAAGACCGAAAGGCATCACAAGGTATTCATAGTGGCCGCTAGGAGTGTTGAAGGCAGTCTTCCACTCATCTCTCTCTTGAATGCGGACCAGGTTGTAGGCATTGCGTAGGTCCAGCTTGGTGAAGATGGTGGCACCACGCAACTACTCGAGAGCAGAGGACATCAAGGGTAGCGGTTTCTCACCGTTATCCTGTTGAAACCACGGTAATCAATGCAGGGTCGAAGACCTCCATCCTTCTTTCCCACAAAGAAGGATCCTGTGCCAGGAATCCTGTGCCGTGGGCTGGACGGCAGTTGGTAGGGCAAGTAGGGGCCCATTCACTTAGGATGCCCATTATCCAGTCAGTCCGGGAGTTATGGCTAGCTAGCCAGGGGTAGCCAAGGATGAGAGGGTGCTCAGGTGACTCAAGAAGAAAGAGCTGGATAGTTTCCTTATGGCTATCCCCGATGTGCAGTCGAAGTGGAGCAGTGATGTAGTAGACCCTGCCACAGCTAAGAGGTCTGCCGTCCAGGGCTGAAACTTGGAGGGGCTGGTCGAGCTTGGTTTAGAGGATCCTCCAAAGACATGCTCAGTTGAAATCCAGAAAACATCCGGCTGCCCCAGAGTCCACAAACCCCTGGAGTTCACGTTGATGTTTTTTCCAGAAAAGGGTACAAGGTAGCAGTACTCGGGAGATAGGAGGAGATGTGGTGATGTGACTCATCAGGATCCTCCCATCTCCTAACAAGCTATAGCCTTTCCAGACAGCTCAGGACAGGCTCCTCGAAAGTGGCCAGAAACCCCACAGTAAAGGTGGGGAACTTGATTGCATACTCCAACACACTGCGAGAGCCCTAGCAAAGATTGAAAAGTCTCTTAGCGGCCTCGCGGCCACTCACAGGGTGGTCAAAGACTCCCCTCACAAAAAGTTCCGCAGTTAGGGGTCTGCTGCTCCCAGACGGCCGTTGCCCAGGCCAGGGCCTTATCCGAGAGCAGGGTGACGATAGAGGCCACCTTGGATCGGTCCATTGGGAACGAAGAGGGCTGGAGCTCGAAAACCAGGGAGCACTGGATAAGGAACCCCCAACATTTGCCTGGATGACCACCATATCGCTCAGGAGCTGGCAATCGTGGCTCCCCGGCACCGGAGCTAGTGGGAGCTGGAGGGGTTGGAGGAGCAGGGTAGTGTAGTGGCTGAGGGGGTTGCAGCTGCTGGATCGCAATGGTCAAGGAATGCAGGGACTCCGAGATGTTTTGCAACAGCTGCTGATGTTTCCCCACCATGTTGCCTTGGTGAGCCAGGGCTGCACGGAAATGCTCCGCCTCTGCTGGGTCCATGGTGTTGGCTCTGTCTTGCTGAAACAAGGACAGGGAGATTGGACCCAAATACTGAGATGAGGCAGGAGGCAGGAATCCAAAAACAATTAAGTTTAATTAAGAAATAAACTAAACTAAATATGCAATAAAACACTGAAGAAATAAAACAAACACTTACTTACTTACGCCTGTTACCCCGCCTGGGGCATAGGCCGTCAACAAGAGTCCTCCAAGCATCCTGGTCCTGGGCCAACTTCTCCAGCTGTCCCCAAGAGTGGCCCATCCTCTTGACATCTGCCTCCAAGTCTCGACGCCAAGTATTTCGTGGTCTACCTCTATTTCTCTTCCCTTGGGGGTTCCATTGTCTTGTGATGTTTAAGGCTGGTTTACAGAGAGTATGACCGATCCATCTCCAACGCCGTTGGAGAATCTCTTCCTCTGCTGGCTGCTGTTTTGTTTGTTCCCATAGGGCTTTGTTGCTGATGGTGTTAGGCCAGCGAACCTGGATTTATTTTTATAGAAATAAAACAAACACTAAGTACTACAAAATACTGAAGAAATCAATCCAACAAAGCTAGGAACAAGAAACTCTAAATGGCTACACAAACACTGAAACACGAGGAACAACCATTCAAGACAGAGCAAAGTAAAACAGAAAACAGACAGATAATGAAACGAGACACAGGTGAAATCACTAAGACAATAATGCACAAGACAATCAGGCGAAACAAGACACAGGTGGAAACACTCAAGACAATGAAACAATAATACAATTACCTAATAACACAATAAGGGAGCAATCAAGAGTCTCAATGTAGGTCAGAAATGAGATGCAGAATTACAGTGCTGCTGTCTTGTCCACAGTGCATAGGGTTTCACCAGCTTTGTGCTTTCTGTGGCAGGGCAGACTCCTTTTTTTATTTTATATATTGCATAAATCCACAGTCATCTTACACTCTCAGGCATGCGGGAAGTTGAATGCATCTGTCATTTTAATATCAACATTTAGCCTCCATTTTTCTTGCCAGATTACATTCTAATGCAGAAACATATAAATTGTTACATTGATACATGATTATAGTTAATCAATAAAAAAAATTAATCAACAACTGAACTTCATAGTGTCGCTGTTCTTTTTCTCATCCCCACAAGGGGGTGCCATTTTACTTCACGAGTGTTTGAGGACTGGCTTACAGTTTTACAGTTTACATTTTTACATTTTACATTTTAAGCATTTAGCAGACGCTCTTATCCAGAGCGACTTACAAGATGTGCATCAATACATGGTAGGAACAATCATAGTTAGCGCACGAGATCAGTGCAGGAATACAGCAGTAGACATCATTGCAGGCATCTGCGTACCATACCTGTAACACCGGGAAGGAAAAGGTTAGTGAATATATATATATATCTTTTTTTTTTTTAAGAGTATAGTGTTGAACAAGTAAACAGTGGTGAAGACAATTTAGCTTGATGGACAGAGATCAGGGGTAGTGGAGTCTGAAGAGTCTGAAGGGTTTTGAGTCTCTTGCGGAAGATTGGAAGTGATTCCAGGGTTACCCCAAGACTCCTGGCAGACTGGGACGGAGACACTATGGAGCCTTCCATGGTGATTGACGCATCAATCATCGGGGAGCCCTTCGCTGGGAGGAAGAGCAGCTCTGTTTTCCCCAGGTTCAGCTTCAGGTGGTGGGTGGACATCCATGCGGAGATGTCAGCCAAGCATGCAGAGATCCGTGCCGGGACCTGGGTATCAGATGGGGGGAAGGAGAGAAAGAGTTGAGTGTCATCAGCATAACAGTGGTAGGAAAAACCATGAGCAGAAATAACAGAGCCAAGTGACTTGGTGTACAGGGAAAATAGGACAGGGCCTAGCACCGAGCCCTGCGGGACACCGGTAGAGAGGGTGCGGGGAGAGGAGAGGGATCCTCTCCAGGCCACCTGGTAGGACCGGTCAGCCAGGTAGGACTCAAACCATGTCAACGCAGATCCAGAGATTCCCATCTCGACGAGAGATGAGAGCAGGATCCGGTGGTCCACGGTGTCGAATGCCGCCGACAGGTCGAGGAGTTGACACCTCTCCTCTGTGCTATAACACAGTTGCTTAATTCCATTTACATTGTGGCTCCCTTCACTCCTTTCTCTTCTCTCCAAACTATGTTTTCGTCTATGTTATACTAGTGACAGTTGGAGTAACACTCATTTGGAGTGTGACTGAGACAAGATGGAGGAGCGATACCATTTTCAAATGGAACGGCCTCACAACTTGGAACTTGCTAACATCCATATTAAGAAACGCCCCCAACTGTCACAGAAACTGCAGCAGTCATCAAAACTATAACATTACAGTTTACAAACACAGCTTTGCAGTATTTTGTTTGTACCTGAATAAAGCATACTGGAAAACAACAATTGCCAGTGATCAGTGTATATATATTGTGGCAAACCCAGCCTCTTCTTACTGAAGCTCACTGAGATGAAATCGAGGTGTATGTTCAAGCTTTTGAAAGAACAGCAGTCTGGGAGAATTGTCCCAGGACCAGTGGGACCTTGGAGAGGATCAAGGGTCAGTTCCACTGGCCCGGGGTAAAAAGAGCCATGGAGGACTTTTGTCGCAGTTCTCCTGAATGCCAGCAGGTGGCAAAACCACACTTTCACAGCCCTTTAATCCCCCTTTCCATAATATCAATTCTGTTCAGCCCTATCGCAATGGACTTAGTCAGGGGCATCAGTACATCCTGGTCCCTGTGGACTACACCATCAGGTATCCGGAGGCTATTCCACTACGCACCATGGTCATCAAAGCAATCGCATGTCAGTTAATGTTATTATTCTCCCGAATGGGCATACCTGACCAATAGAGGAACTCCGTTCAAGTCCCGAATCATGAAGAATCTATGTAAAATGCTAAAAATAACTCAACTGCGCACTTCTGTTTATCACCCTCAGACAGATGGATGGAAGGAAAGGTTCAATCGAACACTAAAACAGATTACTTAAAAAAGTGCTGGAAGCGGACTGGAAAAAGTAAGCCACAAACGCAGCAGAGTGAATCCAGAATGGCTGAGAAGTGTATGGGTTTTGAAGCAGAGTTAGGAGAGACAATAGCAATAATAATGGGAAAACAGGAAGAGATACAGAAACTGGTGAAACATTGTGTTGACCAGAAGGAAGAACTGGTGAAGAACCAAAGGCGGGCTTCCATTGTTGAGGACCAATGGAGAGTGACACTCCAGGAGGTTTAGCAGCTACGGGGTGAATTACAGTGTGCGCAAGCCAGAGAAGTCAAAGTCAGGAAGTTGACTGTAGAGCTGCAAACACAGTCCCAGATCCTTCAGGGTAAGGAAGGTCAGTTGGAAGAGCAAAAGATCCAACTAAAAGAACAAGCAAGGCAGCTTGGGGAGCTCGAGGAGGTGCTTTTGATGTTGGAGGTGCAGGAGCAGTGCAGCAAGGAGACGATTCAGTGTCTGCAGCAGGGAAACCAGGAGTTGCAGAAGGAGCTCAAGACTGCCCAGACTGAACTGAACTGGAAGAAGACTGAGTTGGAGACCTCAGAGGAGCATCACCTGGTGGCCATGGAGAAATTGCAGGAGGAGCACCGCAGCTCCCTGAGGGAGATTGGGAACATGGCTGTGGAGCTGGAGAATATAATCTCTTGGCAATGAGGTGAAGTGTGTGGAGGCCCACAGACTGGAGCTGAGGAGAGCAGCGGAAGCCCATGCATCTGAGGCAGAGAACCTCCCGAGCCAAGGGGAGCAGGAGAGCGAGAGAAGGCGGGAGCTGGAGGCGCAGCTGGAGAGGCTGGACAAAAACGAAGCCCAGCACCCGGATACAGTGATATCATTTTGTGAGGTCTTGAATATTCAAACCAAAACTTGGCTTCAAGTACGAAATTAACTAGAAAGGGTGAGTGAAGAGTGTGCAAAATGTGTTCCTGTTGTGCAAGATTCTGGCCCAGAGGTGGAGCTCTCACAGCCAGTGGAGTTGGCAGGAGGCGATGATCAGACGTTGGGAGTCGGATTGGGGTTGATGGTCCTCGATTCCATTCAGCCTGTGGGACCTTGGAAGGGGATTAGAGGAGCAGTATGCAGAGGAGGAGCTATGGTGGGACCATAGTGTGGAGGAAAGCCTCTTGGTGATGACTGAGGCCGGGTGGAACATCCGATCATCTCCTGACGTGGTGAGTCCATCTCCGTCCCTGAAGTTGAAATGACCGCGAAGGAAAAAGGAGACTAGAGGTTCTCACCTGAAGAGAAGTAACAGGCGTACAATTAAAGGGAATGACCGTATAAAACGTTTAAGGACAAGAAATTCAAATGTGGAAAAGAAATCAAAGGATAAAGCTAACCACCTGGAAGCAAAATGGAAGTAGCAGAAGAGGCCAAAAAGAGGTTCACGGACTCCGAAATGGCCCAAAGTTCACTGGAGGAGCCATGGAAAGCTGGTGAAGACCAGAGCCCGATCGTTCTATCCATGCAGCCCAGATCCAGTATCCACATGTGGCCATCTGGTGGCAGACGAGGTGAGCAACTCGCACGATTTTGTAATGACTTGCAGATGCTTTTGGAGACGATGGAGTTCAGACATTTGATCCAGGCGGTGTACTACCTGAGTGGACCTGGAGATGGTGGCTCTCCTGGTGGCCGTGGGACATGGGCCACTGTGGACCCCAAGGGACACCACAAAATATATATGTATATATATATATATATACATACACATATATACATATACATACATATGTGTGTAATTGTTTTTCCAGTAATATTCCAATGTCATAAATTATCAATTAAAAATGGACAGTAATATAGGCATTAAATTCAACTGGTATTATGTTGCAAAGGTTGCAATTGTTTAAATTTACTCGCATTTGTAAACATATTTTCCCCATTGCTTTACATTTATGGTTTTGTGATTTATTTCTGTTGTTTGTAATGAATTTTGGGAGATCTGAACCAGTAAGTCTGCCGAAGTCTACACCGGAGTAGACTTGATTGGAGGCATAAAAGCGAGGGTGAGTGAACAAAAATGTAAACTTCACTTCTCATAAAGTCTAAATGGACCTGGCCTTGAAGGGGCGCGTTGACCCATCTGGGACTTATGGGGGATTCCCCCAAGTGAGGATAGGGAGTGAAGTGAATGGCATTTTTCAGAATGGAATTCCTGAAGAAATCCTAAAAAACCCTGAGGCTGGGGAAGAACACTGAACATATGCACACTGAATATATGAACTTTATTTTGGATGCATGCCTTATTTTTCTCACCGTACATGAAATGAAAGCCATATACATTTTACATTTCTTGAAACTGTTCTGTGTTTCGGGACGATGGAACAGTAACACCTTGGGGCTTCTTCAAACCAAATTGTAATTGCTTACTGTAGGGGGTAAGGCTATTTGCATAATCTAATGTATAACATGTTTCATTGAAGCGATCTTCTGCACTGGTGATCCAATGTTTGTTGTCTATAAAAGCATGATTTACTCTGTTGCTTTTGTTTCCCCCTCTAGTTCACTGATGAGTTCAGAAACCACATAGATTTCAACAGAAATATTCTTTGAAATAACTAAACCATGCATTCATGGCAATGCCAACATTAGGGAACAGGCTATATGTACTGTATAGATAAATTGAATTCCAGTTCATTTCCTGAATTGACTGAATTGATTGTGGTGATGCCCGTGGTGGTCTGTGAGTGAAATTAAGATTTCATTGTACTGAATTAGTAAGATATATCTAGCTGGTTTGCTGCTGTGTCAATATTGCAAGGCTTTGCTCAGACATTTAAATTATGAGGTGGTCTAGTGTTCATAATTGTTACAGTGGTCTGTGGAAAAAAGTTTGAAGACCACTGTTTTGAAGCATTTGCACAAAAGTTCAGGCACTTTGAGGTACAGGTGAGTGATCTATCCTATGTCTGTTTACAGTAGCTTTAGCTTTGCACATACCTTGATACAGTGGTTGGACTTTTTTCTGTTATTTAACATTACACACTGTTACTTAACATCATAAGCTGATAACATTAGCATTAAATGTTGCGTAAGGACAACAGATAGTAGCGCTTAATGTTATTCATGTTAAGGGCAAGCCGCAAAACAGCTCAGGCCTAAGAATATATGTTTATCACAAGCCCTGTATATAAATTAGATTCGGTTTGTGTCAGTAAGGGTTGTTTGATAGGCTCATGTGTTAGTGCTTATTTTAAAATGAGGTCAATCCTGTATTATTACTTTGACCATATTCCTTTTAGTTGTAGACCATTAATTGTGTTACTTGAGATATTGGTACCTTTTAACTAAAAACGACCAATCAATGGCCAACAGATTTACACATTTTTATCTGGGGGTGGCAGTGGCCCAGTGGTTAGTGACACGGCTGACAAGCGGAGGGTTGCTGGTGCGAATCCCAGGGGCGCTGTACTATGGCTGACCCTGTGCTCAGACTTCTCTGATGGTGTGTATGCATTTAGGATAGGTATGTGAAAAGAACAGTTCCAATTACCCGGTGTAAAAAACAGTGTAACATGGCCTAATAAAGATTATTATTATATTGGCACAATTAGTTACAACAATGTTTTTTTCCTGGTCGTCAAAAATATATTGTGGTCTAACGCACCCGTATTGGCTGGTCCTTTACAAGTGTGAGCTGCCTATAATGGTCGCGGTTTGCAACCCGACTGTGCCAGATCGGCTCTGGTGGGCAGCCCCGAACGGGGACGGCGTTTGGCAGACTCCTGCAGCAGCCCTGACTGGGGGAAAAGAGTGACACCGGGATACCTGCTTGCCCACCAACTCGATTTTTGAGGTGGTTGTGGGGAGATTCCAATGGAAAGACTTCTCAGACTTCTTGTGAGTACGCTGGCTGTGAACGTGGCGGCCTCAGGGTGTGTTGAGGGAATTTTGATGGAAAGCGACAGCAAAGGCTTTTGCATTTGTCTAGACTCTTCTGTGATTTAGTCAGAGGAGAAAGATTTCACTTGGTATGCCTATTATTCAAGAGATGGGGAGTTATTCTGATCAATTTCTCCTTTCACTGCTAACTTATTATTACAAGAAAGAGAAAGCTGGACTCTAGTGGAAAGACAGTAGCTTTAACCACACTGTGTAAAGTAAATATGGAGGGAGGTCTTAAACACATATGGGCTTTGCAAAATGACCACATTAAAGTGTTATATCCACTGTCACAATGGTGTGCAGAGTGTCTGCCCTGTCCAAGCAGGCCAGGGCAGCTGACAGTAGATTAGACCGACTCACTGAGTATTTGTGGAGGAGGGATTGTCCTTTGTGGCCTGTGTGTTCCATGTAGCGGAATGGCATCAAAGCCATCATATGAAATCTGTGACATTATATTAATTATATGACAAGTGAATGGTTATGACATCAGAGCCTGTTGTGCTGTGCATCCTTAACTTTTTGTTTCATTTTATGTCGTGTGATTTTTAGTGTCTGATTATCATTTATTGAATTTTACTATTATATTAAACTATTTATATAGCACCTTTTATTATGAAAGGTATACTATTATACACTTTTTTCCAGTGTTTTTATGTTGTCTTTCATATGTTTTAGAAATAATGTTTTTATGAATTGATCATTTGATCTGGCTAAAGTGTTAAAATTGTGGACATGAAGTCGTGCTGATTGTGTGGAAAGTTTTGATAATTCCTGGGTGCTTTGACACTATGATTAGAGAGTGTACTTGAGGAAGTATTATGTCATGAGAGAAATGGCAATCAGAGTTTAAGCTGGTTTTGTTTTGATTCATATGAGCCACTCAAATGGCCCTAGACTTTTCTCTGGTCAGTCAGAGAAGTCTGGTTACTCCAGACTGGATTAATAATTCCCAGGATTATTATACACGTCTTTCTTCTGTTGATATTTTGAGACATTGATTTGGAAAAATATATATATATTTACTGGAAGTTACAGTTGGAACTACCCTTGTCTGTAAATCAGAACAAGGGTTCTGTAGTATTCCTTTCCCTTTTTCAGCAAAAAACCTAACATTGTTAGAACCCTTGTAATCACAAATAATATACAATATGTAGCCAGTATAGTTTTGGGATATCACACTTACAAGTTCCAATTCCATATAACATTGTTTTGTATTTTATCTAAGTTGTACATATTTTAACATGCTTCAGAAAGTATTTTAAGGTGTCTTTCCTATTTTGTAGCAAAATTACATTATTATGCAGAATTAATAACAAATGTAATTAATGTAATAATTCTAAGATCTCAAGTTTTTCAAGAAAGCTAATCCAACTAGACCAATCCCAAACACTTGTGCACTAACAATTGGCTATTTAAATACACCTTGGAAAATATATCTATAGCTGTGGTTCTCAAAGTCCTGGGGGCCCCTTGTGTATACTGGTTTTCATTCAAACCATAAGTGCAGCCTCTGAATTGGAACTAGTTGTTAATTGTTCTTAATTGGACACTTAGAATTTCTATTAAAGCATGATTTACTCTGTTAATGCCATATTATGTCATAAATAGCTATGAACATCTCAGGACTTTAAATCAGTCAGATCAACTAATGCTTTCATTTTCTGTAATGTGCTGTATGACACATGGATTCCTTTAGAAAGAGGTTACCTTTCTTAATTGATTAAATTATAGACTGGCAGGTGAAATCAGTGGGGGCCACCTGGTCACTGAAATTAAACCGTTTGTGGAAAATGAAGTGCTCAATTGCAACGAGCCAAACCTGCATTGTGTCAAAATAAGTTTAAGGAAAAAAAATTATGGTTGAACTTTAAACTTTAAACAACTTTAATTGATCAAGAGACAGGCCGTAACAAAAATCAGCATACACAGTGGGTCCCCAGGACTGAGTTTGAGAACCACTGATCTGTAGTGGCATGGTTAATTAGTTAGTGGCTTAATTAGCCTTAACCCCTGACCACCCTACGCTTCCATTTCATGATATTGTACTGCACTGTACCATTGTACATATATGCAGTGTTTTGTGCACACAATCACTACTTGAACATCGATTACAGAGAAAATTAGAAAAAAACCCTGGAGGCATTGAAGGTCATTTACTGTACGATGATTCATTGGCTCTTTAGGGAATTTCCTTATCTGAGATTACTTTCCACAAGTAATTCCTGTTTTAACATTGAGGAAATATGCAGAAAGAAATACAGGGTCCATATAATTTTTATAGACTGGTTTAATACTATTTATAGTCTATTGTAACCAAATATGATTTTGAATAAGCACAAATACAGTGTAATTATTAACAGCAGGTCTTTAGAATGTCTAGACTGACAGGATGATGTGCCCCGATGTTTTAACTGAAGCTGTAGCCTGAGTAAAGCTTCCTGTCACATTCCTAACAATGCAAGCAAACTTCCTTTTTGTTGAAAACATGACCACAGCAATGATTTTTCAGGAATTTGTGACATTAGTGTAGCTGAGCAAACAGTCGAGATTTGTACAAAAGAACAAAAAGAAAAAATCCAACTGGTTTACTGGAACTGTCAAATTCCCCTGTCTGACTCATCTTTTGCACTCTATTATAAAGACACACAGGCTACAGCTGATGCTCATTAGTTTTTTTGTTTTTGTGGGTTTTTTTCTGGTCTCTTTGTTTCTTCAGGGCTCAATGCACACTGAACTTTTCATCTCATGGTAGCCCCACAGCCTACCTCTACCTGTTTACACTCCAAGAAACCCAAGGGAGGTTGCCAAGCTGACTGGATCTACTGGGAGCTGCAGTCAGGGTAAGACGCCCTCAGTTAATGGATGTCTGTCTCTGTCACTGTGTCACAGATTCTCAGTGTGAAGCCATTATGTTTTCAATGCATATAGAGTGAACCTTGCAACAAATGTAACAGTGTGTAGTGTCGTGTGTATCATTAGGGAAATCTGTCATGTGGTACCTTTAGTAAACCAGACATTGACTCAGTTGTAGAAGATTCTGTGTGGAGCTCAGATTTATTTAGTCAGTGACCACGTATATTGAGATATTTCAAACGAGAACTTGAACAAAGCAGATTTACCACAGGCCAGACAGCATTCACTTCACCTCAAAAGCATTTTCCCAGCACTTCAGTATTCTGGCCTTGATAATATCACCACTTGCGCTGTTTTATACTTTTTACATGCCAGTTCAAGATGCATTAAAGCAATGTGTCAGCACAGCAATCAATTTACAGGAAAGGTGTGAGCGAAATCTGTCGGGCGCGAAACATTCTTGACATGACTTTTCCCCCCAAACAATATCCCAGAAAAAAAAAAACGATATTGGAAGATGTGTGTTGTTTAAAGATAGGTAGTTGAGTTGTGGCCTATGAGTGCAAGCCCAGCTGTGTCTTTAAAGAGGATGTGCTACTTAAGGATCATCGATTACACTGTGGCATGATTAACACCGCCAAGCTGGCACAGTACACACACACACACACGGTCCATACACCCCTCGTATGGTCCACACACCATTAGTTAATAATTTGTTTAATTATTAATCAACCAATTTTTTTTCTAGTTAGAATCTAATTGTGATTTTTGTATCACTAATAGTAATTGTATTTAGTTGTCAGGAGCACTCATGAAATCTGTTCAGACCTACTAACAAATCTCACGTATGAAACCTTGATGAATACCACAATGCTTGGGTAAATCCATTTACTAACGATTTCCAAACAAAGTCGTTCGTATCTTACTTGATAAATGCGGCCTTTTTGGGACTTTTTTTTCCTCTCACACATACCTTTAGACTTTACCAACTGTCTATCTGGGGCATGTTATCAAGATTATCAGCAAAACTGCAAGTCCTGCTAATTGGGAATATATTTCAATTCGTATTTTAATTTTGTCACTGAAACCCCCATACACCAGACATTACTAACCATGTGTTTTGATTATGTTGTCAAGGGTATTAGAAAGCTTGTGCATGTCCCACAACAGAGGAGGTGGAGGCCTTTAATTATTGATGCGGCAAAGTTCCGCAAATAGAGCTGGGATTGATCAAAGGGCTGCAGGGTAAACTGATACAGAGATGGAATGCAGCGTTTGCACTTTGCACCTCCTGATGGCTTCTGGGCAGGGATTTTTTCCCAATGAGGTATGAGCAAGTTTGCTAAATGGATTTAAAATGCATTTTGAAGTCTACAAAAATGCATTGTATATATTAATATTTGTTTTATAGCTTTTAAGATGGCATTCATTATTTTTTTTACAAGATTTCTGATTTTACCACCCAAAAAATTTCAAATGGCGCAACTGTATGAATTAAAATGAAAAATTGAATTAAAAAACAAATACTTTTAATTTATTTCCCACAACTGAGAACAAGTAAATATAATGTATTGTAAGGTCTAAAATACATAACACATAATACATTCCCCTTTAAATAGCTTATTTATGGTACTTTTATTACATTTTCTTTAAACGGACACTTATTTATGTTTTAAAAGAGCCAATTTCCCTTAGGGCCAAAGAAAAGGGTTTTTTTTACTGTAAAAAGTGTTTGTATATATTATATCAGGTGTTATAGTTGTATTTATGACTTAACTTTGCAGTTCCAATGAAAAATTATGTTTTAAAATGTAAAATAGCTGGTTGCACCACTTGACCATGACCGGTTGCGCCACCTGACATGCTCAGTAACAACTGATTATCACAAAATAACAAGACATTTTTACTGGTTTCATTTAGATTTTTATTTCAAACCTCTAAACAATTTATTCTGCAAATAATTCATATGATTTCATTTAATTAATAAGATGTGCATTCTGAACAATTAAAATACTACATGTATTGTTAACATAAGAACGTGTTTGATCATCAATTCATTAAAATATTAACTCTGAAACATCAAAAGTGTCAAGGAACATATTCCAATAATACAAAAAATAAAGTGAGAAAGTTACATTCAAATGGATGATTTCATTGGTTAAAATACTATTTTTTTCAAATGTAGATCAAAATCATTGTTTTCATGAGACAAAAAGGCATTGCTTTCTGAAGACACAAATAGTGCAAACATCTTTGAACATATTTTTAAGATAGGGTTGCTATGTGAAAGGATTTTATAACCCTGAATATAAATTCTGCGTATTAGATACATCAACCAACAAACAGTTTCAAGTACAGGCTCAAGCACTGTGGCTTTATGGCTCAAGAACTGGAGGTTCACAATGAGATGTTTTTTGGGTTTTTTACCGGACCCTGGAGGTCAATGTCCCTAACTGACTGACTGCATTATTGAAGCACGTGCGAAAGAGGGTCCGAGTCTAGTCTTGCCTAGTGTTGTTCAGGTGTTTCTTTTGAAACTGTCCCAGTCTACACTGTGTAGCTTTAAGTGGCGTCTATTGAGGGGCTCTGGCTCACAGATCACTTGAATTACATCAAGTATATGTAATAAAATATAATGTCAAGAGGATAAGGCCTTGCTTTCCTTTTGGCAAGATACTCTGCCCTTGCAATTGGATTGTCGTTTAAACAAGCTCTCAGTCGTGCTGATTTTTCCTTGGTTGATAATGGCATCTACAAAAAAAATAATTAAAATAGATACACTTAAATAACTTAATATCACACAGAAAGATGTATATAATGATTAGAAACTATTTAATATATTAAAAAACATGAATTAGCACAAATCTTTCCAATTTATGTAACTGCAATTCTGGTTGCGCCATTTGACCTTATTGGTTGCGCCACCTGAGTTTTCAAACTCAATTCAAATCTAACAGGCATTAACCTGGACACCTATAATAACTTGTGGCCTTGAACTCAAGTTTATACATATATTTTTAAAATAAATAAAAAAAACTAATTTTCATAGTTCTCCAGGGGTTATACCATTTGACATGGTAACTTGAACCAAGCTCACCATGTCTCAAAAATGTCAAATTATCAAATCTTTGGCTGTGTTCGAAACCGCTCACTCGTTCACTTGTTCCCTATTCCCAATATAGTGTTTACTATATAGTGTACTATGTAGTGAACGACAAACTGTTTTCGGATACTACAACTGAACGTCATTTGCGTTAAAAAAATAAGTGCCGGATATTCAGGTGACGCAAGCGGATGCGCCCAGTATCGCGTAAACAAACCGAGCATTCATGGCAGCAGGTTGAAATGTACTCAGGTGGTATCGGGTTTGCATGTTCAGTTTTGAATGTTAAATCCCAAATAAATTGTTGAAATTCTAATGATGTGCAAGTGTGGTTTTGTCAACTGTGGTGCTGTCTGCTAGCCACTGCTTTAGCCACCAATAGCTACCGTTATGGAAGTCGTGAGCTAACTAGCTCGTGTGGAGAAAATAGTTAGGATAACTCACGAGCTCACGACTAGCACCAACTCCCATAGCGATAATAACGGTAGCTATCGGTGGCTAAAGCAGTTAGCTAACGTTACCATCACCATGATTCCTGATGCTGTTTTACTGCTGTTGGCTCAACTTTTGTTCTTGAGGCATAAACGGAGGCGAACTCAAACTCGCATTAGGCGTCTAAGACATCTTTCGTTGATTCACCGACGTTGTCAACCGGTAAATAGACCAACTTCTATTAGCTAACATGTTAGCTAGCTTTAAGGTAAACTACTGGCCCCTACTGGCTTTCTGGTCAGTTGGCTAATGTTCAAGAAGGCTGTAACGTATTCAATAATTTCTTCACCTCTTCTCCTTCGGTATGACACGACCGCATTGCATTGTGGTACACGGGAGAAATTGTAGGGTACATTCGCTGTTCACTACAAATCACAGTGAATTGTGGGTATTTTCTCGTTCACTATATAGTCACACACTACAAAATGGCGTACACACTATATAGTGCACTATATAGTGAATAGGGAGCGGTTTCGAACACAGCCCAAATGAGAGACTTACTAACCTTGTTGCGGCAGCACAGGGGTCATTTGGGGTCCTCTTTGTGATGTTAGATCCTGTTTAGGGTTTTCTTAAATAAATATTACATAAAAATGCTTTCTTTTGTTGGTGGTGCCATTTGACATGTGGAGAAGCGCATTTTTCGGACAAACGTTTTTTAAGTAGTAGAATACATTTAAAATTGCTCTGTTTCACAACTTTTCATCATTTATAAGAATTTTTACATAAAATTTGGTTTTATTGAGTAAAATAACCTTTTTACTACTATTTTGTTTTCTGAATATGTGTTCGGACGGTTGCACCACTTGACATTTTGGGGCTTTGAAACACCAGAACTCCAAAAATGAATTATATTTCCAATAAAATTAAATTGGTTCCCCATAAAGGAGATATTGTATAATAATTTGATATATTATATGTATTTATTTTAAAAAATCTTTAAAAAGATAATGACTTTGGACACAAGAAATGCACGTCATGTCATTGACCCAATTAACAACATAGCAGAAATAATAATAAGCCTTAGAGAGATGTGTCCCTGAAAACAAGTGGCACGATACAACAAAGGCAGTTGTTTGTGCAAAACCAAAGCACAATTTTAGTTTGACTGTCTTATTGCCCTCACATTCAAACACTGCAGCACACAGTTTTTTGTATGAAGCACACCATGTGTATTCCAAGTTTCTTTGAGACTTCCTTGTCCTCGGAGTCTAAAAGTGAATTTCCTCATAAGTAGATAAAGAATCAATGGGAGCGGCCTCTTACATTTTTCATATGTACATCTCCATCTGTCTTAGTCAGTCTCTAAGCTCCCCTGTGCTTTCAGCCTCAAATGATAAAAACACAAATAAATGGGTAAATTCTGTAAGAGTGCTCTTTTTCTGTAACTCAGTTGGTGGCATACACAGCTGTGATAGATAATATCTATGCTGAGACAAATGTCTCAGAAAATAACAGAAGGATCTATGCTCATTGGTTTAATTTTCAGAAGAGACATGTATGGGTTAAGTGTTTTTCAGATTGGAGCTGCTTTCACTTTAAGATGACCCAGCTTGAGGAATGGGAGCAAAGCATGACTGTACACAATGCAGAGTGAACAGTGTCTGTGATGGGAGAGGGGCTTATGGAGGGAGAGGTACCACTGTGTTTCCTTCTCAGCACCCTGCAACCAGGCTTGGAGAGAGTGAGAAAGAGCTACACTCAGCCTCCTCACAATTCCTCTGCATGAGGCAGCAGAGGTGAGATTTTGATTATGTGTGTGTGTGTGTGTGTGTGTGTGTGTGTGTGTGTGTGTGTGTGTGTGTGTTTCAATGTATGGGTCTGCGTGGGGTTTGAAAACACAGATTGACTGCTAAACCTTCTTGTAGGTGGAATTGTTTTGTATTCTATGATTTCTGACTGGTTGCTCTCTTTGAATACAAAGCTTATAACAGCCATTAACAGTGTATTAACTAAAGTTCATCTCCTACCTGTTCCACCACCGTTTATACAGTATACGCCATGCAGCACAAACCTTGAGATGGTTTCTGCTCTGTTGTTGCTTAGGCTCAGAGACTGCCTACCACTGTCCACAATGGGGAGGGGGGTGGTTCAGTGCTCTACCATCTGTTGGCACATGGGGGACTGGGGGACTGGATTCTGCTCCACACATTTTCAGGCGATGGAAATTGAATGCATGTGGAGCCATGACCCAGCGTATGGGGTCAGTGCCAATAAGGTTGGCATTGGAGCAGCATTACATCAGCGTCAAAGCTGTGAGGAAATCCTCCAGCCTTATCATGAGGTCACAGCCTCTGGCCCATTAGACAAAAGCACAGGATTCCTTTTTTTATGACTTTTGTTTTATTACTAAAGACATATTGTGTTGAAAACAATAGTAATAATGACAGTTAAGAGCACTCTTTAGAAAATTCTTACTTCATTACAATGAACAAGACAGAAAAGTTGGGTTAACTTCATGGAATTAGTTAGGTCTTGAAGTGCATGTAATGTCCCTTTGTGCAACATCTAAATTGCGAAATATATAGGACGTGATTGGAAGCACATTATGGGCCCTATTTTGGTGAATTAGGATGGTGTCGGTAACGCAGATGCAAAGCGAAGACGGTGGCGCTTTAGGGCGTGTCTAACGCAATTTTGGTAATTTTGTGATTTAGGACGATAGCGCACCTCCGGCGCAGTTGTAAAAGAGATTGGATTAACTTTTTAAAAATACATGTGGGTGTGGTGGGGGTTTGGTTTCATAATGGCCAATCAGAACACCTATTTTCTATCCCTTTAAATACTAGTGCGCTAACGCTATAGCAAATTGGCAATTCCCTGACATGACAGTTTTGCACGGCTGCGCCAGGAGCGCTTCTCAAAAGAGAAGAGCGAGGAGGTGCGGAAAAGTTGGCAGGCGAATCAGAGGGGGAAAACAAGGCGCACGTTAAATTGTTATTTTCATGATTTGAGTTTATATTTTGAGACCTACATTGTGAAAAGAAAGTGTTTTATTTTACCATCTCTTTTTTTCCTTATTTGTAGGCTTTCCAACTTTAAAAAAACTACGTTTCTTTTCTTCTAACTTAATGTAAATTGTTAAATGTAAAGCAATAAATAACAAACTCACAACTGCAACTAGGCCTGTTTCATTTATGTTCGTCATGCAGTAGGCCTACATGTGTCACCCTGGAGTGTGCCTCACAAACCACCTGGATATTAATGGAGTGGACCCCCTTCCGATTTACATAAATGATACAGATGGTGTGTGCAGACCCCAGGGAATCCACATTGCGTATAAAAATCCTGTTTAGTTCTCTGCTGGCTGTCGGGTGTAGGAAAAGTTATAAACTAATTTGCATGTTGGACAAGACTGGAAGAAACTGCATGTACAGCCGAACTGATAGCCATCTGGCAAACACCAGCTACCAAACCCAGGGTATCGCTCACGGTATCGCCTTCGCATATTGCTTATTGCATTTTCTGTAGTGCAAATGGAAAGAATAAAACCCTTTCACATAAGAAAAACAATGTGCATACAAACATATATTTATTTAACAGGTGTATCTTACTGAATGGTAGCTATGGACTTTCAATTTATTCAAAGTTGTGTCTGTTGTTATGAGCGTATTATAATTACAAACCATTTCCCACATTTTGGTGGTATTAAGATAGTAATTGTGTTCTTAATATGCTGCTATAATTTCAAGAATAGACCGACAAGACAATAAGATGTATTCAACTTATTTATACTGACAGGTGACATGCTAAGCTACCATTTCTTGAAATTCCCCCCATTTGTTTAACATGGAAGGGAACCCCCCCCAAAAAAATGAAATTCCAGCATTTAGACCAGTTATTTGACATTTTTCTGAAATGTCAACTTTTGTCTGGCATTTTAAAATTAAGTGGACTTGATTTTTGAATGCACAAAGCTCATCTCCATTAGGCAAGCTGCATAAAGTTGTGAATCAACATTTGCGTATGTCACATAAATTCATGGTAATGGAAGCCTTTTTCCACTGAGGTGGTGAGCTCTCTGATTTGAAGGGGAAATCTCCTTTGAAGCTCTCTTGAAGCCGAGTGTCAGTTCCTCTCTCAATTCTTCTTTCCTCTTACTGCTCAGAACTCAAACAAAGATCCTTCACACATCAAGTCCATTCACATTTTGAATAATGCCTTTCAAGGAATCTAATTGCCATCAATGGTTATTTATTTAAAGCCTGAACTCAACTGAAACTGCTTCATCCTCAAAACCTTTAACAGGCACAACTTTCAAGAAATTCCTCTGGGCTGAATTTGGAATGGCGTACTCAAACCGAAACCCTTGCTCATACTCCTTAACAGTATTGTTAAATGCCACTGTTCATTTTGCATTATTACTTTATCCAAGCAGTGAACTGTGGCCATGATGCTTGATGATTTTTACTATACATGTTCTTGTGATGCTCAAAATTTCAAGGGAACATTTTCTTGTGCGTATGTGGAATTACCGTCTTCCTTTAAAGTGTACTTGTGTATCGGCATTGCCAAGAGCTGTTGAAATTTCGCAGAGCAGTGCACAACAGAGTCTTGTTCCTGAATTTTGTTGCACTTCCATAAATATTGAAGGACTTATTGGTGTTAAAATAGTTTTCTTATGGCTTTCATTGCTCAGTGTAGAATGGCTCATGTTATGAGTCTGGATTACATAGCTGGAGACACGTGAACTTGTTCAGCAGTGATGAACAAAAGCCAGGCGAACAGTATGTATAGGGGTACCACGTCTATGGCGATTATGAGTGAAAAGATTCACAAAGTAGCTTTATCAACAGGTGTGTGAAGGTTTTTTTGAGCCCAATTTCAGCCAGCTGTACAGAGGTCCCAGTAAATTTCAGTCTGTATCAGAAGTAAGTTAGCAAGTTAACCTTTTTTATATAGCACTTTTTAAGAACAGTGGTCACAAAGTGCTTCACAAAGTGCAGATAAAACTGCTAAAAGTATACACACACACACACACACACAATACACACACATCCATAAAACAGCAAGGCATAAAAACAAACTAAAAACAGGCATTACAGTGACAAAAATGTTAAATAAATGAATAAAATAAATAAAAACACAATTAGTAACACCTTTCATTTGAAGGCCTGTCATAAGAAATTGGTCTTTAGACGCCGCTTAAACATGTCCACAGTGTTGGAAGATCTCATATTAGAGGGAAGGCTGTTCCATAGCCTGGGAGCCACAGTGGCAAAAGCACGATCACCCTTTGTCTTAAGTGGAGGGTTTATTACCCTGTTTGTCCCTCAGCAGGCTTTGAGATTAAGTCTGGGTCAAACACAATTGTGCTTTACTAGGTTTCAAGGAATTCCTGTCATCATATGAGAGAGTGAAAACTGACAGTGAAGGCATTTGACTGAAGAAATTGGCTGAGCTGAGTTTGAAAATTTTAAACTTGACAGAGCGTCCCATACCTGCCACCATTTATCTTTCTCTCTCTCTCTCCGTCTTTACATCTCTATACACATGTGAGTGTACAGGGAGGGCTTCCTCAGATCTGTGTGCTTCCATCACTGGGCTTCTCCTAGCAGGGGTATAAAAAATGAGGCTACCTTCCAAAAATAGACCACGCAATGGGCAACACCAGCTGATATCACAGGAATGTGGCACCACATTGCCATGTTGCAACTGTGGTCTAGTCCTCCCTCTCTGTTCTGCACACATGTACAAACTAGGGCTGTGACGGTATGAAATTGTCACGTACTACTCAATATCACGGTATCAGTTTTCAAGAAAAAAGTATCACACAAAGTTTACAACTCGATCTGTTGCTCTTTGCAGATTTATATACCATTTTAATTGAAAAATAAAACAAAAAATGCAACTGAATATAGTTCACTCCTTGTAATTGTATGTTTAAATCCATTTAAATCATTCACTTTGCGAATTAAGAAACATGTAGCTTTTTTGCATAAATGCTTTTTGCATTTAGCATTTTGCATGATAAAGCAAAATGTTTTTTAAAACAATTAAATACAAAGCTGGCCCGTCAAGCTTCCTTGCGTGTATCAGATTCACGGTTGACGGCTTGGTGGGGTCCGTCTCGAAGGAGGCGATTCTTGTCACTACTGGTCTCGGCCTCGGAGGGTGATTGAATCAATTGGCCACCAAATTCGGAGAGTAACGGGGGAAAAATCAAACCAATTAAAAATATATAATAATTAGTTGGAATCATTTCCCTTGCATAAATACTATGATTTTTTTTTTTTTTAAACAGGTGTTGAAAGGCAGCCAATGGCAGATCTATACAGTGTGTTGGACCACCACTGCTTCTGTGCTTGGGTGCATGATGGACATTCTGTTGATGGACGGTCAGAGCCACGGAATGGGCATATCTGCTTACCTCACAGTTACACCTCACCAGGCCCACGGTGTCCCAGAGCAGCCCCGAGAGCCGACCCCCACCACCATCCAAACAGGACAGGGGCACGAGGGGAGCACAGCGGGGGAATGGAATGAGAAGAGGGCACGGGCCCCTTGTGGGTGTTTCTCTGGCAGTGTCTTAGCTGGTTGTTGTGAGGTGTGAGAAAGAAGCAATCAGCAAGTATACTGCCGCAGAAACTCCTCACCCTGTGAAGCCCTGTCCCCTGGATACAGTGTCCCTGCCCCCTGAAGCCATCACATCCAAAACTCAGACCAGTGAAGATCTGGGCAGGGATAAGCTAGGTAGGTACTAACTGGTTACTACATCTGTGTACAGATATTGGCACTCGGGTGGCATGATTACAGTTTGGGCCCTGGTGATGAATATTAAGAAAGGCTGCACTTTTAATATAAATGCAATTAATTTAAAAGTATTTACTCATTTCTTTCCCCTCAAATAAAATATTGTTTGTTTAAAAAAAGTCTCGTTCCTTTTATTTTAAAATAAAATGTGTACTATTGCACGTATCAGCTGGTTTATATGATAATGTTATGAGAGAGCTGCGATGCAGAGATGTGTGAACTGTGGTTGTATGGGTAATGGTGTGGGGATGTTTGCCCCCTTGACACAGCAGCACAGAACCACAGTGATGCGTTCTCAAGGCCAGGTCGAGGACATTGGGATGGTACCAAAAGGGAGTGCGGGGTTGAGGAAACAATTTTTACTCTACCTTTTTTAGATGATTAGCAATGGTTAGACTACGTTGTGGCATGTTATATGCACCTTTCTCACCACAGGGTGGTAACATGCCCCTTTTAATGACTTGATCTATACCTAACATAACTCCGTGTCATCATACTACGTAATCAAATACTATTTGTTGCCTTTCATGAATCCAATATAATAGAAGCAGGTTGATACTTAACATTGCTTTACACAAAGTAGCCAACAAAACACATTCTCAATCATCTTGATTTAAAAAATCTAGAAAGACTACATTTGCATGCATGTGAAAAAGCTCAAATGTTAAATAGCCAATACGCTTGTTTACAAAGTATCAGTGCAATTTTATTAGCAAAACTTTTCTAAAGCGATTTAGAAAACCGTGACTGTCAAAACATTAATGCTCGCTAACTAGCACAAAACCATCATTAATAGTATGAATTGACTAGCTAGCGATTGGTTGTAGCTATCGTTTGCCAGCTATTTGATAGTGCTTCCGTGCTTGATATTGGTGCGTGCAGAAGAACGCCTCTTGGGATGAAGAGTGAAAAATATGCGTAATGCCAAAACGTGTTTGCATCCATGTTCTCTCCGTGGACCATTGAATCCTCTTTATATGTGGATCCGTTCCGTAGAACAAGTGACCCTCAGGCCCCCCTCGTATAATTGTAATGTTATCTAATAATGTTAAAGGGGGCTCCAAATACCTTTTCAAATTACAAGCTTGAGATTTAAAATTAAATATGCACTGTACTTGTGAGTCAAGATAATTTGAAGAAAGGTTTTAGCAACTACAAATTATTCTGTGGGGTTAAATTAAAGGTTGCCCTCTGACCCCCCATCAAATGTATTATCTGGCAGTAGAAGGAAGAGGGAGGTGCTTATGTGAGATTTTTGGAGGGCATGAGCTCACAGCAACATCAATAAGGGAATTAATGTGTCATAGGTGGGCATGATACCCATCTCATTAAAATACTGTGTGATGGAAACTGTCCAAAGTGATACAATAATCATGCAATAGACCTACTCATGATCTGCCATAAAAAGGCTAATAAATGATTTCTATCATTACAATTTACATGTAGTGAAAATAATAATGGATTGCACAGTCAAGGTTGGCTCTAATGTTTATGGAGATGGCAATTGTAAGATTTAAGATTACCAGTCCGAATTTCATCTAGTTCACAGCTGCTCCCATTTCCCTGCATAAAAACATTCCACAAATGTTTTATCCTTTGAGGTATGTGTTACAGGTGAGAGGAGATATAACTGCGTCCACCATACCGCACCCCACTCTCTACTGCCCAGCATAAGAGAATCTTCCTCAGCAGAAGAGCATGAATTCTTCAAAATGCCAGATTTTTCTCAAAGAAGGTGAATTAATATTGTTTGTGAGGTACTGCACAGGTACTTACTGAGATGCTTTAGTCTCCCGGTGCACAGCATTTACCATAGAACTTCAGAAATGAGAAGTTTCTATGTTCAAGACCCTGTTTTTTCTATGTTATTGAAACCATTTTTACTTTACTTTTTATTTCCCTGTATTAGACCCTGCACTCTGGCACTCTGGGGTGATGAACATTTGTTTTCTCCCATTTATTCCAGCGAGCGGCTGTGCTGCTCTGTGTGTGTTGTCACAAACCCAATTCTCAGGTGCCGTGTGTACCTGGCCACACCCTCCTAGCTAACTACCTGCTTACAGCAATGAAATCTGATGGCATAGAACCCTGATCTGGTGTATGTTATGCAATGAATATATTGTAATGTTATGTAAAGGAAAACTAAAAAGAGTAAATAAAACGAACAGGCACGTCTGCATACAACGAGTCCCCCCACCCCCTTACCAGCTTTCCAGGGGGGCGGATGAGTCACCGTCTCCAGGTTGTTGCGGGAGGAGGAAAACGTGAGGCCCGACCTCAGCTCAATAGGAAACCCTGTGGCTTTCTTTTTAGTTTAGTTTTATAAATGCGGAAAAATAAATAACGAACACAAAACACGGAGGCACGTGAGGAAATGGCGAGGATCGGCCAAACACACAAAAAGCAGGTGTCACTCAAAGACCTTTTCCACAAGCAGATGGAATGTCCACAACAAACACCCTGACGGCGCTGCTAGGGGAGCGACCCCTTTCCGGAAATAACAAACATGTCTGTAGGTCTTTGGTTAACGGTTAACTCATTAGAGAGCACTCTTTCAGTTATTCACACGCCACACACCTCGTTAAACTGCCGCCACCATTTGTCCTCATTTCCTTCTTCCGGAACGTCCCCTTTAAGAAAACAAAACTAACAAAACTGTGCACCAATGGAGTTTTGTAGGTGATCCTACCCTAGGAATTCCTAACAGTGTACAGTGCTCAGTTGCCAGGGTGTACTCTGTCCTCAGTGTGTAGGTAGGTTAGCCCTATTTCAGCTACAGCTGGGGCACCTGCAGTCATGGCTGTATCTACCATTGAGGACACCAAGGTCATGACCTCTATTTTTTTTTACATACTGATTCAGTGTAATACTGAATAAAAGTGGTGAACTTCTGTACATAAAATGACTTCACTTCAGAATAGCAAAGATTTTGTACAAAGCCAAGATTATTGTTTGCTCGCCCGATCCATAGATATAAATACGTAGATACCGCATTGGTTGCTGTTGTATGTTGCAGCGATACCTCTGCATGGTAGCCATATTGGTGTAGGCAAGATCTGTGTCTAAACAAACGCATTTGAGAGATGGACTTCTGCAGATAAAATCTGTCACTCGCTGAATTCTCAACCAAAATTAAAATTAAAATTAATTTATTTTTTATTTGGCTTGTTATAAACATAAGAAATTTCTGCATAACGTGCAGGTTACTTGATTTCCAAATTTCACAATTGTTGAGTTTCCTCAGCTATTTTTTCCGTAGAACCTGGCTGTGAACATGGTATGAAGAGGAATTAGCCTATGGAAAAATGGCACAAAGTTGTGCAGCATTTGGCTGTATAAATAGGAGGAACCATAGAAGCAAGGTTCATGGGACACTTTTCACAGGTAAGTGAAATACACTCATTACACATGCGTTTGTTTAGATGCGGATCTTGCCCACGCCAATACAGCGGCCTTGCAGTCGCATCTGAACAGGGTGAATGAGGCATCTGCGTGTTTATATCTATGGCCTGATCACCGTCATCATCATTAGTTCTGTGTGTGTGGTGGTGAAGTGGACCCATCCCTAGCAGGCGGATCTCGTTTCTACAAAATCTTTGCTCAGCAAAGATGACGCAATGACGTTTGGGACGACTTTGTTGCACAGTAGCTACTACTCTTGTAGTGAATTACTACAAGGGTAGACTGATTACATAAAATATTTCTTAGTGATATTTCTCGTGACGAACCCGCCGAGAGGGGCTAGGTCTCATGACCTCTGTAATTCTCGACTCCTGGATAGGGCCCTGCCTGCAGTGCCTGACTGGTCCTGCCTCACTTACCTCTGACCACCTTCACGATTGGATAATGCATTTACCATTTGAAATTGCAGTGAACATCCACTGGAGACACTAGCTTTAAATACAAAGCTGGCACTAATCCAAGCATGGCCCAAAGCTCCAATGCAGATGGGAAAGAAGTCCTCATTCTGTCTTTCACACCTCATTTCTAGTCTCTTTTTAATAAGGGTTATTTTTCCTTGTATTTTAACAAGGTGTGGGCCTTGTTACTACTAGTAATCTACTAGTAATTGGTTTAGCTGGAATACCTTTGCAATGTGACTCATTTTGTGAGAAATGCCCTTGACCTTGAGGGTACTGAAGGTGTATGAAACAGCTCAGCTCAGGTGAGCGTATGCACTCTCCAGCCTCAGTTTCACCATTATGGTCCTTCATATAGGTCTATGATGTGGTGCTTATATCACATTGATAAATAAAATCATTATGCTACTGAGTTTCATTAAGCACATAGCCTTCAGACTACAAAAAAATGATGGTAGAACTTAAAACACATGTTTTCAACAACTTTAATTGATCAAATGTTTGGCTGTAACAAAAATCTACATTAAGTAAACAACCACAGTAAGTTCCCTGGGTCGAGTTTGAAAACTACTACTATAAAACTTGCCCTGAAGAGAAAGCTGTAAAAAGCAGAGAATAATTATTCTTTATTATACTTAATATGCAGATGTGCTTAGGATGTTGAATTTTGTTTATGCTTTTTTATCTATAAAAATAAGTTGTCTGACATTTTTGAACAAATTTGAACAAGAACCTCTTCTATTATTTAAGTATTGCAAATGTATTGAGGTTAACCTCTGTTACACTAAATACACAAACTAAAACACACACGGAAACTCCACAATTCTCACGTGTTATTCATGCAGAAACGTTCTTTGTGATGTATACTTAACAGATTGCACCACCTGGTGGTTTATTGTTGTAACTTCTAAAAGCAAATCACAAGTCAATTATTACATTCGTTCCGTCATAATTATAATGCAAACAAATTATCCTTGTGTTTTGTTGCGGGTGCCCACCGGACGCAAATGTACAATATTCTCGTCCCCAGACGTTTCAAGATATGTCTAATGGCGCTCAGTAATTTAAGAGAAAAAATGCATGCACAAAGGAAATGTAATTAGGCTACGCTATATTCCATTGCATTTACATTCAATTTACGTAAAATATAGTGTGTTTGGGTGGATTTTGATAGTTTGTAGTGTTGTGCTTGATTTTATTAATAAAAGTAAGTCATATACAGATGCAGTGATATACTGACACGTTCTGCAGTTGTTGCACAATATGTGTTTTTCCGATTGGAATCAAGTACAAATATAATTAATGTTCTAAAGTATAGCCAGTGCGTGCGATTAAGTTTAGTCTGTGATATACGCAACAATCGTGTCAAGCAAGATTTTATATTGCAGGGACTGTCGATAGTGACGTCTGTTAGACTCGACCCTTTCTGTGGTGATAACATGCTTTTTTCTTGCACTTTTGTCAAATCAGGCAGGTTTAGATAAAATGGTTAAAAAATATTAGGTTATTGACATTATATCACCATTTTCCTCACGAAACGGGTAATGTAACCTATTTTAACAACAAATAAATCACAAAGATACGATCTAGGCCAACACCGTTATATCCGTTATTTTAAAGAATATTATAGGAAGCATTCATTTGTTTTATTATCTGTAATTACTTCCTGAAGTAAGCCTACTTTGTAAATCAAACTTCTCCATAATCAGTCGCTAGGAGGCAGTACGGTTCGCGTACGGTTTGGTTTCTGAGACGATCTCTTGAGGTGCCTTGGAGAGAAGTTAGCTCGCAACCTGCTGACCTAGAACACAGCAACAACAAGGGATAAGACTCGGGGGTTCACATGATCATATTTTCAGGCTCGAATGAACAAATATAAAAAGTGCTGAACCAGCATGAGTTGAAAGTTCGGGTTCCGGGTTAAACTTGAAGAAGAAAGACAATGGATACGGACTGAGAAGGTTTTGGTTTTTGGGCGATCAAATTGTGAAATTCCATAAGTTTGCTGAACCAGCATTTTTTTTTCCTGCGTTTTATTCTTACTTCGTTTACGGGTGTAAAATGATTGTGTTACACTCCTAAGTTTATATTTCATAACTAATTGCACATCGTACTCATTCTCGTCTTGGGCGTAAACATCTTGGATTGAGTTGGTTTGAAATAGCGAGCTAGGTCGGGAAGAGGGGACAACAAGATATAATAAAGTAAAACCAGAGACACTGAACAAATGTAACCAACAAAGTCAATGTTCGATTGTTTTTTTGTGTAAGTGGGGAAATTGCCTCCATTCAAGATAATGGCCGATGGAAACCAGACGGAGGTGTATTTTTATGAACAGGTTGTTATTTTGATTTCTTGCGCGCTGTCATTTTTGGGATCTATCCTGATCATGTGCACCTATATCATTTGGACCGATTTAAGGACCAGGCCAAGAAAACTCCTAATGTTTTTATCTATCGCCGATTTGTTATCCGCGATTTCTTACTCTTATGGAGTTATTAAGGTTTTCCAATCGAATTCTTGGGACTGCGTACTGCAAGGCGCGATATCCACATTTGCCAATACAAGCTCGTTTTTCTGGACAGTTGCGATTGCAATTTACTTGTATATTTTTATCGTGAGGTCCAATCAGAGTCTTGCTGACAGCCTGGTACTATGGTTCCACATAATCAGGTAAGGAGTTTAACTTCCCATGTGTATGTTTGTCCTGTACCACAAATTCGGTACGGCAACATATTTGTATCCCTTAACAATACCTATATACTATATAACTTACGATATAATAGCCTACTATATAGCTTACATAACTATACGATGTGCAAGGTACTTTTCTTGAGTTGCCTAGAGAAAAGCCATGTAATGTCTGCTAGTTTGGAAAGCAGACATATTCAGCCTATTTCTTACTATGACGCAACGTGTTTGTGAATCTCACAAACACGTTGTGTACCAACACTCTTTTGGGCATGCAACATTCGAGCAGATAAAAACAGTTGAAAACAAAGTAATTGTTAGACCATTTCTTTAGCCCCTGACTGACCCGGTGGTAGTATTTGTAAGGGGAGGAAGAGCAGCAGCTAAAGCACCGCTTCAGTCAAAAGTTGTTTACATAATTTAAGTATTTCATTATGCCATTGATTATTAATATATATATTTCCCATTCTTCTCACATTTTTATTATTCTTCTTGTTTAGAAGACAGCTACCATTTCAAAAAACTGTTACGTTTTCAAGTAACATGGTGACAATGAAAAATACTTCATATACATTCACATGCAGTGGCGATTTTAGGGTTTTAAAACAGGGGGTACAATGGGCAGAAATCATTTTCTTTTAAATGTTTTTTGACATTGATTTGAATTGAATTGAATTGAATTGTTATATTTTCATCCCAACAGTAGGGGGTGCAAATTCACCCATTGCACCCGCGGTAAAATCGCCACTGTTCACATGCATTCCATCAAATCACACGATCTAAACATTTTAAATGTTTGCCTTCGATTGGGCCTGCAGTAACAATTAGGCGTCTTTTCATTGTGTAATTCAGCACACTGTAGCACAAGCCATCAGAGAAAGACATTAACACCTCAGACGAAATCCTAACAAAGAGAGAACAGTACTTGGTGTAATTGTTGTTGGGACTCCAGGAAAACCATAATTCTAGAATTATGGTTTTCCTGGAGTCCCAACAACAATTGGTTTCCTGGAGATAAATCAAACCAGACTTTACCACTGTTAGTTGCTAGTCCTTTTTAATGTATGTACAGGTCTCTGCAGTAAATGTAACATGTAAATACTGCATACAACCAATAGTTTTAAGAAAGGAAAGAAGAGCACTTTGCATACGAATATAAAACACTATGGTGACAGTGGTAATAATTGTAAACTGTTTTATGCTCAGTTCTCACAATCTTGTTCCCTCTCGTGTGAAGTCATCTGTAGCATTGCCTGTGTCAGATTCTAGCCCTTAACCTAGCCCAAATAAACATTCTGTTAAGTAATCAAGTAATTATGTTTTCCATCTCAGATTATAAATGAGCGTTGATGATTTTCAATCTGAGTGGAATTCAGCTGTGATGATTTCAATCTCAGATTATAAATGAATAATGGTGATTTTATTACTGATTTTATTGCTGTCTTCATCATGCCAGCACTGAATTCTTCACCATCCCCATGTTTTAACAATGTATCCATATCAAATGAAGGCAGTACTCTATATAAAATAGTATTTATTACATCCCCACCTCCACGTAAGTCAACATCATTTTAAGACACCAAGAACAATGATCCCACTGTGTGTTCGTGTAGAGCACTGCCTCACGGCTCTGACAGAGCATGCACCCCTCAAGCTGCAAGCAGCTGTCCCAGAGCATTAGTCCGTTTGCGGGAGTGAGGGAAGACGGTGTTGTCCAGCCTCGTCTCTGAGGAGCCAGCAGAGTGCCTTGTCCTGGCACTGCAGCCGCAGAGAAGTGCAGGACAGAGATCTCTGATAATTGGCCCAATGGGACTTTTCAGGGTCTCCCACAGAAATAATAAGGACACAATGTCTTTACAAAAAATAACATTTGTACCCTGTGACCTCATGTAAACATACATAATTCACATACACCTTCACATGGCCATACAGTAAAGCCCAATTGTGTTTCTTCCTTTTCTTTTTCATCTTATGCTTTTCCTGTCGATCACACATAGAATTACACATATATCCCCTTCTGCTCCACCCCCCTTTTCCCCAACATTCCATCCCAGTGCATATACATATATTTGTATAAATTAAATCCCCTATAACCTTTCAAGTTATTACTCAAAAGCTACAAGAGCTACAAGAGCTTTTGTAATAATAGACTCTGGCGTTTTTTGGTACATTTGGTACATACATTGCCCCTATATGCATGTTTCCCAATTGTAATTTCTGAAATATGAGGGGCAGGTCCATGATCTTGGTATTAAATGAAAGGGTACAACTGGGAGATGTATGTGCATCTATGTGATGGCATTCTAGTCTGAGTATTAGTTAGGTACACCATGTTATTGTTGACTGAAGTACAGGAAACAACAGGCGTTTTTACTAAATGTATTGAAATATATATTTTTTTTCATAGCATATGTCAATAATTGTATGATTGAGTACCATGTGAATACCTCCGATTGTATGTTTGTGATTTTCATAAACCCTGGGGAAAAGAATGGAGAATACTGAACATATTACTCCAAGGCCAAATAGGTCATTGTAATCATGGTGTCAGGCAAAGTAGTGGCAATACAGCTGAAGGAATGTGTGATGTCCAGTGAAATCCCAGGTGCACGCTTCACCTGTGCTGGTGTAAATAGCCCAAAACAGAATAATACATATAATAATGTTTGATTATAATCGCACTGCATAAAAAATACATACAAAAAGTATATGTATCTAAATAAGATGTGCTACTGTTCATATCTGTAAGCCAGGAAGTAGTGGTAAAATGATGGTTTTGTTCGTTTAGTACGAATGCAATCCAAGGGGGCTAGCTAGCAATCACTGCTAGCTAGCTATGAAACGATATTAGCATTGAAAATAAAACCAAAAAACAGCAAACACATACTTTGATATGTAGCTAGCTAGCACAAGACATAATAGGAGTGAATATAAACATGGATTTACCATAAACGTGTTCGCTACCGGAATTAAAGCGCTTCTGTCTTCACTCGGTAAACGATTTTAGATTCGGTAAACGAACCTCCATGTCTTGTCATTATCAACTTCTCAACTTCAACACAAAAAAATAATAATAATAATTTCCAACTTTACAAAGCAATGTGCATGTCCTAACAAAACTTAGTAATACATATATCGAACTGGTGTGTGTTTGTATTCACAACTTGTATTCGTGTATTTTAATGATTTTAATGATTTCCAGAAACTGCTAACAGAAAATGAGCAAATAAACAACCCGTATACAAATAAGGTCACTGAATTGGCTGTAAAATACTCGTCTCCTATTTGAAATAAAAGCTGTCAATCAGTGATAATGACATTTCTGTGTGGCAAATGAAAGCTAAGTACGTGTTTTTCACTTTTTTTTTTTCCATCTTGAATTTCCGGTGAGGAAAAAATATGAAAACAGTGCTATAATACACTGCCTGGCCAACAAAAAAAGTCACCACCTGGATTTAAATAAGCAAATAGGTAAGAGCCTTCCATTGGATAATTACTGCAGTGATTAATATGTTTCAGATGGCAACAAGTTATTTAACCCTAACTGATGCAGTGAGTAGCTTCTCATTTCTTAAACAACCATGTCGGAAGACATATCCTGTGGTCGTGGAAAATATGTTAATCTGTTTCAGAAGGGTCAAATTATTGGCCTGCATCAAGCAAAGAAAACAACTAAGGAGATTGCTGAAACTACTAAAATTGGGTTAAGAACTGTCCAACGCATTATTAAAACCTGGAAGGATAGTGGTGAACCATCATCTTCGAGGAAGAAATGTGGTCGGAAAAAAATCTTGAATGATCGTGATCGGCGATCACTTAAACGTTTGGTGAAGTCATATCGTAAAAAATCTACAGTAGAACTCACGGCTATGTTTAATAGTGAAAGTAAGAGCATTTCCACACGCACAATGCGAAGGGAACTCTAGGGATTGGGACTAAACAGCTGTGTAGCCTTAAGAAAAACACTTGTCAGTGAGGCTAATCGGAAAAAAAGGCTTCAATTTGCTAGGGAGCATAAAGATTGGACTCTGGAGCAATGGAAGAAGGTCATGTGGTCTGATGAGTCCAGATTTACCCTGTTCCAGAGTGATGGGCGCATCAGGGTAAGAAGAGAGGCGGATGAAGTGATGCACCCATCATGCCTAGTGCCTACCGTTCAAGCCTGTGGGGGCAGTGTTATGATTTGGGGTTGCTGCAGTTGGTCAGGTCTAGGTTCAGCAATGTTATGTGCCCAAAGAATGAGGTCAGCTGACTACCTGAATATACTGAATGACCAGGTTTTTCCATCAATGGATTTTTTCTTCCCTGATGGCACGGGCATATTCCAAGATGACAATGCCACGATTCATCGGGCTCAAATTGTGAAAGAGTGGTTCAGGGAGCATGAGACATCATTTTCACACATGGATTGGCCACCACAGAGTCCAGACCTTAACCCCATTGAGAATCTTTGGGATGTGCTGGAGAAGACTTTGCACAGCGGTCCGACTCTCCCATCATCAATACAAGATCTTGGCGAAAAATTAATGCAACTGTGGATGGAAATAAATGTTGTGACATTGCAGAAGCTTATCGAAACGATGCCACGGCGAATGCGTGCCGTAATCACATTTCTATAAAGTGCAGATTTTGTGAAATGAAGTGCCTGGGCTATTGTTAGCCCATGGACAGTTTCTCCTATCTCTGCCATGGAAGATTGCAACTCTGCCATATGCCTGTTGGTGGCCTCCCTAACAAGTTCCCTTCTCCCTTCTGCTCAGCTTTGGAGGACGGCCTGTTCACAAATTCACAATGATACCATTTTCTCTCTTATTTCTTTATGATCTACTTAACGTTGCTCCGGGGATATTCAAAGTCTTTGAATCAAATCATCTTATATCCTTCCCCTGATTGGTGCTTTTGAAGAGCCTTTACTCAGATTTGCTTTGAATGTTCTTTGGTCTTCATGATGTAGCTCTTCTTCGGAAATGCACAAACCAACTGTGGGACCTCTCACAGACAGGTGTATTCAATTTGAAATCATTTTAAACACCTTAATTGTACACAGGTGGACTCCAATCAAATAATTATGTGTCCTCTGAAGACAATTGATTGTATCAGTTTATTTATGTGTGTCTTAGCAAAAGGGGTGAATACTTATGGAGTCAATTATTGTCTGTTTTTTATTTGTAATTAAGAAAAAGCTTTAGTTATTTTTTGTATTTGACATTATAGAGTATTTTGTGTTGATCAGTGGTGAGAAATTCCAATTAAATTCATTTTGATTCCATGAAGAAAATAAAATGTGAAAAATGGCAAAGGAGAGAATACTTTTTATACCCACTGTATATCGCTGTCATTGATAAAGCACCAGGGATACAGCTGGTATTTACCAGCCCAAGTGTCACAAGGCGACACAAAAACATTTCCTTTTCCCTTTCCATAATCCTGTAAATGTTTCTGCACTGAAGCATTTCCCAAGCAAGTGAACCCAAGCAAACAACAGAAACGCACTTCTGCGGCAGGTCAAGGACAAGCGGTCTCTAGAAGCACGAGTTAAACCTGACAGCCTTTTTGTTTCTGTTCATCAATGATTAAGGAGTCTCAGGACTGCATTCCTAGGCAGTTAAGATTTCTGTAGTGACCGCTTTGGGAATGGGATTTGCGTAACAGCTGAATTTTACATATCTCCTCCCTTCCAATATCAATGGCACAAACACAATTTCATCATTGGCTAGGATTATGAACAAAGGAGTTATTTAAATGTTTGACAGTATTATCCTTTTGAGCCCAGACATTTTGGTGCCATTTTTGAAGTGTGGCCAGCCTCTCTCGGCACATGGAACTCCTTAAATAGATTTTCTAAATCAATTTCAGACAACTTGAAAATAAGTCTTAAGAGGAACATACAGCTGTAGAGAATGAAAAACATGGAGGAATGATCAAGATCATATTTGTGATCTTTGTGTCCCTTTGGAAATGAGACATTTGGGTGTAATTGTGTAATGGAGGCAGGTCTACTGCAGGTTTTGCATCATGGCCCTAACCCTCTGTGATACACCAAGAAATATCATTTGTTTTGCTGAGCTAAAGGTCTGCAGCCAAGGGGACTAATATTTAGATTGTTGAGTGGGGTGGGGTTCATATCGTTCATTTAAAAACATATTTGCTGTCATTTTAAATGCTTCAGAAATGGTAGTTTGTGCCGGCTCACCCTCTCCCCCTCCCCCTGGGGCAGACAACCAAATCGAGGCTCCCGGTCAGGGCCGGTCTGACGCAGTCGGGTTTTGAACCGCGACCACAATAGGTAGCTCGCACTCACAAAGCACCAGTCAATGCGAGTGCGTTAGACCGCTAAGATATTCGAGGCCCCTGCTTTCATTTTAAATGTGTGAGAAATGCTAGTTCACCGGCCAGTCGATAGCCCTGTGCAGTCTGTGTTTAGCCCATGGGCCACCAATTGAATATCCATGCTCTAGAGTCTAGGGGTGATCACTTTCTATGGTGGATGCTGTGGCATCTCAGCCCTACAGCATTTGCATGTGTGTTGAACTTTAGGGCACTTATATATGGATAGTAGGATATAGGATATAGTCAAAGTGGTGAGCAGATGCCTCAGACTTTAAACAGATTCTCTAGTAGCCAGATGGTCAGCTCCTGTGTTCCTTAGTCTAGAGCATTGTTTCCCAAAGACTGGGTCGCGACCCACAGCTGGGTCGTATGAGATTTTATTAGGGTCGCCAAATAAATTTGCGGATTTTTACATTTAAAGCATTTAGCAGACGCTCTTATCCAGAGCGATTTACAAGATGTGCATTAATACATGGTAATTTCCACAAAACAAATTACCCTGTATTAATGCAGGGTAACAACACTGTTTCCCGAAGAATTAATGACATTTCAGACAACCTTGAGGAACCGCTTATTTCGAGACTAAAGACCGCAGGTGATTTTTCAATACAGCTCGAGCACAGATGTCTCAGATTGCGCGACTTTGTTGGTTTACGTAAGGTACGTGTGGGAAAATGAATTTGTGGAGGACTTGTTATGTTGCTTGATTATTTCTACTGGAACGGCAGGTGAACAAATATTTTCTGTATTAAACAACTATGTGGTTACAAAGTACGGATTCGACTGGGGCAGTTGTAAAGGCATAACGTCTGACGGGGCCGCGAATATGACGGGCAGAAACAGCGGAGTTGTGAAAAGAATCAAGGAAGCTGCTGGCAAAGACATTATGTGGAGTCATTGCTTCATTCATCGACAGGCGTTGGCATGCAAAGGAATGCCTCCCGATCTAGACAAAGCACTAAAATAATTTATCGCGTTGTAAACTTTATTAAAGGCAGCGCACTCAACAATCGGCTTTTTGATCAGCTGTGCACTGACATGGGGGCGGAGCACACGCACCTACTGTTTCATACGGAAGTGCGCTGGCTGTCAAAAGGCAGAGTTCTTAGCAGGGTGTATGAACTGAGAAACGAAATTCATGCTTTCCTCCTCGAGAAGAAGTCCTCCCTTGCCGATTTGTTCACTGATGATTGGCTTTTCATTTCAAGCAAGCGCACCTATCACATTAGCCAGGATAATGTGACTAACTAGGGGCCTAGATATGCCATGGAATAGATCTGGTGTGTTTAACAAATGTAGGCCTATTGTTGACTGTTCGAATTGATTGATCTACGTACTATACGTTTGATAGCTGCACTTAAACACATAGGCCTAGGCTGCTTGTTCTGATAATAGGCTATGCTGCATTAAAATAAAATAAAATAAAAAACTTAAAGGCCTATTGAATGTTTGTAGGCCTATTGTTCTGATAGGCCTAATTTATAGGCCTTGGTTGAATCTATATATGAAAGGCTATCATAGGCCCATATATTTAGGCCCATATCTGTTTTCAATAACACCTGCATAAAACAAAGTTGTTATTTATAAAACGTTTAGGCAGGCATACTGTATATATATATATGGACCTATATATAATCTTCAAAATGGCTGGTTTACCTATCGAAGATAATAAAAATGGTCAGGAAAGTTATTAATTCATGCACAAATTTGCCCGTCATACGATTTATAGATAATCATATAAGCCTTATTGAGAATTGGGTCGCGATGGTTTGCAATTTTAAAAAAGTGGGTCACCAGAAAAAAAGTTTGGGAAACACTGGTCTAGCCAAACTAGACAAAGTCACATTTGGATTTTACACCACTGCCAACGTAGAACATACGAAAGATGACACTGCTTTTATTAAGCCGACAACACTGCATCATATTTTTACAAAGGAACACTGTCGCTTACACAGTGATATCAGCTGGAACCGTGCCTGCAGTAAATCACTGCATACATCAGATGTATTTATTATTCCAAGTGAAAGACAGTATTTCAGTTGTTGGTTATTTCTTCTGTTGGAATGTTCCATAGTTTCAGAAGTGTAGAAAATTGTTGTGCCATATCTTAACATGTGGTGCCAAACTCCAGCTTCATTTGCCTCTTGTTTGTACATTTTGCTGCAGCGAAAAGCATATAAATATTATATTGTGTTACTTTTGCAGAGTAGTCTTACCTTATTTGAAAGTGCCATTTCAGCATAAATTCATTATTTGGCCGTTTGTCATTAAAGGCCATCTGTACCCTTTTTAAATTACAGATCTGTTAGTGTAATGGTTACAGTAGATCTGAAGCTAATCAAAAGTGACACCCAACTTATGATGTGTTACTCTTGATCATAGAATAAAGTAACATCAATAGTATTAAATCTGAACAATATGCATACTGTACTGCTAAAGCATTAGCATTTAGTATAGAGTTAATTATAAAATATGCACTTTGTAGACTGCAATCTTTTGGATGGAAGTCTGTACACCCTCATGTATGCATGTATTTATTCAAAACGATACAGTACATACACACTGTATAAACACATGCATGAATACATACACAAAATTAAATTTCTCTCTTGATCTTCCATCCCAGCATGCTGCTCTTTCCGAGTACCGGCCCATTCTGGCCAACAGCTCCCTGTTCCAGTCACGTTCTTCCATGGCAGACAGGAAGATGACCCTCATCCCCATCATCTTCATCGCCCTTCGGATATGGAGCACTCTGCGCTTCCTGCTCATGCTCACAGACTCACCGGCTCGGCAGAGCCCCCTGCTGGTCACCCTGCACGTGAGTGCCACCAGCTTGCAGATGTTGCTTGCTGAACCAATGTTCTTAAGATGTTTGCTGTATATTTCTGATACACTGCACTTACCATAACATTTTAGCCCTGTCTCCTTCATGCAATACTCATTGCCCCTGTGTGAGTGTGGTCCATTTTCCAATGACTCCAATGACTGTGTGAAGTCAAGGTAGCTTGTGGATTGCTATGTGCTATTGCTATGTGTCCTCTCACCAGCATTATATTTTACCCTGCAGCCACACATTGAAATACCACTTGAACACATCATTCTAACTTTGCCCTTGATTAAGTGCAGCCAAAAATTTTATGAATTTGAAACTTGTTCATTTGGGGAAAATGCAGTACGATTGTTGGAGTTACCCAGTTATTACACCCGTCTTTTCCTCCATGTCTTTATTTCAGGGGATTGGAAACACCTTCCAGGGAGCAGCCAACTGCATAATGTTTGTGCTGTTCACAAAGCCAGTGCGCTCACGACTGGCCGGTGTTTGCTGCTGCTGCAGGCGTGTGATGCACAGGAGCACAGACACGTCGATCCAGGAGTCGCCCAGCATGGACCCCCCGCCGAGGCAAGAGGACACAACCCCACGCAGGTGGGGTGAGGAGGACTGCTGATTGATCAGGACTGGCAGTGCTGTCTCTGGAACCCCTAGCACTGCAGCTCCTCATGATGGAAGAGCAGGGACAGAGATCCAATCCACTGCCGTCTCATTCAGGATGTGCCTTCAAGATAAAAAAATAAAAAAAACTAGCTTTCCCACGCACAACAGCCTCTCTGGCGATGCCGATGCACTTTTAGAGGTTGTTTAGAGGGGTCAACACCAATTGGTGGTGTACTGTAGGTGAATAGATCTTACAGATTTTTAAGTAACTCCACAAAGTTGCCAAGGCTCTAGTTATCAATCTATTTGTCTGCTGTAGCTATCCCCCACTATCTGTCTACCTTTACAGATAGTATATGAATCTGTAAGCAAAGATATGGGGGAGTAAACGATGCAATTAGTACTCTTTTCTGTTGTATGCTGACAGACCACGGAATTATCATTTCATACAAAGACATGGTATCCTGTGACAGTGTATGCTGTAACAGCATTATTGTATGAATTAATTCTATAAAGTTTTTAATATCTAATCGCTCTTAGTTATGGGTGAGTAAAAGACAACCTTCAGGGTCAATATTCCTTGAATGTGAATGTGAATATTATACATCATTTCTGCTACAGTTTGTCTGTATTTATTAGACTTGTAATGAATGTCATGTGTTTAAATGATAAACTAGAGATTTTGTAAAACACTTTTCTATTTTTGAGGCCTTTGAGGATTGTGCTTGTATTTCATATTTTGCTTTATCAATTATTTTGTCAAAACCCGTCCCTGTGATCAGTGGCAGCATGCCTATGTGGTATGACTCTATTACAAGTGAAACCAAAGAGGTTCAGCATAGTAGTGGCATTATGATAGGAAAGGTTGTAGGTCTTTGTTTTGTAAGGTGCCAGTGGTGGGGAAGGTGCCATTACTGTATGTTTACATAGGATTTTTTATGAGGGTAGTGTATTTTAACTTGTTCAGTTGTAAGACCTGTGTGGTTTTGTAGCACTTGTTTTTTTCCCCCAAGATTACTGAAAGCAAATATATTTGCTGACTATTGTAAAATAATACAAGATGAGACCCAATGGTATTTTTTAAAGTTTTTTTTCATTCCGACCATACTCTTTATATCTGTATGATCTTCTTGCCTATGTTGCCAAGTACAATTTGATTCTGACCAAGGAATGTTTCAGAACTCACAGGAGAGGACATAACCTGTCATTCAATTTTAAGGACTGTTTATCGATATCCAAAATTTACAGGTGGGCTTCTAGTTTCTGCAACATTGCAGTCTCTTTGCAATGGGCCACAGTGAATGTGCAGTTTAATATCAATGCATTTGAATTTGGCTGGAAGCCTAGTCTAAATATTTGATGATATGGGGCCTGGGAGCAGCACCATCCACAGAAATTGCTGTGGATGGAGAATACTATACTGTCATAAAGGGTTCATTGGTATTACTACACTGTATGTTCCAGGAACAGGCTGGCAGGCTTACTACAGAAGGTCAGAACCGATCTGAAAGAAAACCATTAAAGGAGGTATATCAGACCCTTTCAATCTTGTACCATCAAAATAAACAGTTGCCACTACACTAACTGGGCCTGCTCTACCAAGCAGCTTTACGGTCTCAATCCAATCTCCTCACTCATCTATAACTACAGGATTGACTAGAAAGGTAGGTGTTTGGGGCCCTAGGATAGTGTAGCGGTCTAACGCACTCGCGGTATAATAATAATAATAATACGCTGACTGGTGCTTTGCGAGTGTGAGCTGCCTATTGCGGTTGTGGTTTGAAGCCTGACTGTGCCAGACCGGCCCTGGCTGGGAGCCCCGATCAGGGGAGGCATTTGGCTGTCCGCCCCAGGGGGAGGGTGAGCCGGCACGACTCGCCGAGGAGCGCTAAGGCGACCTGGTAAATATAGTTGGATGAGTCCAGTCTCAAAGGAGGCGGATCATTGCCTCGAGGTGTTGAAAAAATTGAAAGAAAGGGTCTGAAAATCAAACAAATTTATATATTTTTTTAAAAGGTAGGTTTTTAGTCTAGATTTAAAAACGGACAGTGTGTCTGAAGCCCGAACATTTAGAGGAAGATTATTCCATAAAAGGGGAGCTCTGTGGGAGGAGGCTTTGCCTCCCATTGTGCTTTTTGTTATTTTCAGATATTAACTTTTCCTTCTCTGTGATCACTATCAAATGTTCCTGCCGTCTCCCAAAGCCTTAAAAGCCATCAAGACCAGTGTTGCTAGGCCGATTTCAAAAACCTGTCTGCCAAAGAAACGAAAGCCACGATGTTTTGTGACCAAAATATAAGCAAATGTCTGCATCACCATTCATTCTGGGAAAAGCGAAAACTGCCAACTGTCATCTTCCAGCAAACAATCACTAAGGAAACACAAATATAGACATTTCAACTCAGGAATGAGTCAATTTGCTATTACAACTTGAACTGTTAAGTTATTAAGTTAACACAACGGAGCCAAAATTCCAGTTGGCTTTTCAATCCCACAAGTCAGAAATCAGTGACAATTCAGCCAATTTGGCAGAATTAGCCAAAGCTGGCAACACTGTTCAGGACCAAGCACATTGGTGGCTTCATCCATAGGTATGCACAGTTGAGGCTGATTGGTAATCAGCCCCGAAGTTGCTCATTGATTTCATCTGGCTTATTTGTAAAGGCACAGCTTGCTGTGCCATTTGGAGAGACGGGGATGGGGATTGAGGGTGAAAAGATGGCCTTTTAATCCTTTAATCTTTATTATTTCGCCTTTTTGGCTACTTTTTTGCCTTTCAGATTTTGGTCTTTTCTGGGATGCCATTTATTTGTGAATGTCGGGGTGATACATTTTCAGCTTTCTGGAGTATATTCTGTTTTGTTTTCATCTTCTACCCTTTCAGATGGAAATAAAGCAGCCATTGGTCATGATGATGCCACATGAGTCTTGCCAAAATGTTAAACATGTTTTCCCAACATTATTATTTTAATCCATAAAATGTACAGAACACAACAACCCCTTTTGTTTCGTATGGCCAGCAGCCTGTTCTCCTGGCACATAAAAGTGACATTGTATGCTGTACTGGGTGTGTGTTTATGGCATTTTGTGTTTTGTTTGCATGTGATGCTGCAAGTACATTTTCCCAATGGGAGTAATAAAGCATTCATTCAAAAGGAATATGCTCCTGGCAAGTTTTCCCCCACCACAGATTTTCCATAAGAAAGAATTTTCCGCCATTTCAAAACATGTTGTACAAAACACTTATTAACCCCCTGAGGTCCGTGCTTAGCTCAGAGAACGTTTGTGATTTTGGCGTGGTCTGATATTTATCTCAATTTCATCAACTTAACACACACTTACTCCAAAGTGTTTGATATTTTTATTTGAAGGACAATCACAGCTACATTTATATGCCATCAATAGTTTGGTCAGTATCATATGCAGCTTGTAAATAGATCTACAAACACACAAGTTATAAAGAGTAAATTTTTCTGCCGTCACAAAAGCACACACTAAACTACAGTATAGTGACAAATTGTTTTGCCAATGTGCGTTCGTTCATCAAGGTCTTGGTTATGTAAGGGTGTGAAAATAGTTTAGCACATATGAGATCTAAATAGCTAAAAACCTGTTTTTATCAGAACTGGTCACATTTATTTCAGGCTGTGGGAGGGCTATATGCTAATTTACTGAATATTCATGATCCACACCTGAAAGATCTGTCAGATGGGCCATCTCTCTCTCAAAGGCCATCAGACAAACACATCTTGCAGAGTACGCATTTCTTGCGACCAACAGAAGCCAGTTTGCCAACATCCAGAGTCTGTTTGGCAGTGGGCACAGGCACATGATCAAAAGTAGCCAGTTTTCTGGGTTTAAGATATTTATCTTTAAACGTCTGTAGGAAAACGAAAGCAAAATGCGTGTCTGCGAAGACACGGAAAGTCATAAACAAAACAAAACAAAATATCCAGCGATCAGGAACAAACAAAACGTATCCAAAATCTCGGAATAAACTAAACGCTGGGAATCTAAACAACAATAAGCACACAAACAAACAAGTTCTCGAGAGGCAAGAAACATTCATCACAATAGGTATTATCAAGCTAAGCTAGATAATGTCCAAGCGCCGAAACAGAATGCCAGCTGGTTAAATATCTTCCCGTTAATTTTTCGCAGCAGTCCGCAATGATTCTGATTGTTTCCGTATAGCGTCACAAGACGCGGAATTCATATATTTTCACGAGTATTTGAAAACATGGTAAATAAAATAAATATCAGCATACACCGTCTGTTGCTGGCAGATCGCAACCGTAAACACAGACAAGATGCGATATAATGTCGGGACATTGTTTACGCTGCGATTTCACACATGGCCCCACGCCCCTCCCCGGGACTAGCACCTAGTTACCATGTCAATAGAAGGGGGACGGTACTAACAGGTAAAAAAGAGTAAAAGGCAAGGTTTACTTTTGGTCTAATTAACCTAATTAAAAAAATCTCATATTATTTGCCAGTGCTCAAATCTGAAAGTCACGATTCTAAGGTTTCTGTCAATGTTTTTGCCGCGTGTGTATGATAAAATCTGGGACGTTAGAAATAGTAATATACTTTTATTGCTGCTGGGATCGTCGGTGATCCCGTCGACCTCAGGGGGTTAATTGTACGGAGTCTGGGTGCATGACCATGTCCTTGCCAAAAGGTGAAATTGGGGGAATTGATTGTACATCCGTGCTGGATTCAATAACATGGAATGTTTTCACTGAAAGCAAAAGACTTGATCATAACAATCCCCAAGCAGCTCACAACTGTTCACAACGGTCACCATGTTAACCTAGAGCTGAGCTACTCAGAATTGATCCTTGGGATTTATCATTTGTGCTGGTTTTCATTCCAACTGAAAATGCAGTTCCCTTAGTGTAATGAATTGTTGTTAATGGAATGATTCAGAATGAATCGACTTTACAATGAACTGCCCTTGAAGCCCGATATGAATGTTTATTCAAAGACTTGTGATGTATCATGGCTGTTATTTTGAGTTTATATTTGCAATATTGATTGATTTACAGACAGAGGTAGTCACACAGGAGTCATAAATGCTGAAAGTGTGGACATCTGGTACCTGAAACAGCCACATGTCCAAGGAAAACAAAGAAAATGCAAATGGTAATGAGCTAATCCCGCATTCAGTTGCAATCTGCGTTTTCGCTCCCTGACTGCACAGTCTCATCACCCTAAGATATTGCAGGAGTCCTCATCCAACTGAAAGGACGTTACTGTTACATTATGACCCATGTGTTATTACTGGTAACATTGTGTGACCGTTGTCTTGGGTCCACAGCTTACTTATGTGACAACAGTTGCATGACACAAGGTTCCCGATTGTAGTATCCATTAGTGGTTGGATTTTGGAGTGATCTTCTGCATCAGAGCGCTGAGCTGTATGTCAGCACTGAATGTCAGAGTGCTAAGCTTTGCCTCTTCATTCCTTGTGTTTGCATACAGCCCTTAGTGTGTAACTGTGAGCAGGACATTGTCAGCACCTGGGGGTACTGAGGTCCCTGGAGGTGAAGACTACCTAGGTGAGTCTACCCATGACAGGCCCATTCAACTTTCCTGTTAAGCGGCTTGCAGCAGAGTCAGTTTGCCCTTTCATTCAATGCAGGCCTTATCCTGGAAGGAATGCTGTTTTTTTTTTGAACAGTTTGGGTCCTGAGCTAAACTGATTATCAGTAACTCTGTAAAATGAAATGTTGCAGTAGCCTGCTCTCAAAGGCTCAATGATCATGGTCACAGCAATAAAGGAGCCTACTAGATTTGTCCTCCGAGCGTCCTTATGTCCCTCAGATGAAAGTTCTGCAAGAGGGGTCATCCTGGGTTGCAAGGTAACTTGCCCCCCTGCACAAAGCAAGGACAGTTAGGTAATCTGAGGAGGTATCATCTATTACGAATTGAACATGCCACCCAAGGCCACATGATTATTTGACAAGGGTTGCCCCAAGGAATACAGTCTTGCCCCTTTGACTACCTTTCACAACAGCAATTGTAATGTTGTAAGCAACCTTGTAAGACAATGCTCACTCATCACCTAAATATGTTTGAATGATTGTGACCAAGCGTGTACGGTGCAGCACCGTTGTCGTACTCAAGCCTCCCCTTGTGTGAAGCAGTCATTTTTTCCCGCAGTGCGTAATACTACAATCTCCAGCAAAATATTTTAATATATCAGATTAAATATTTATTGAGATGGTTAAAAAAAGTGGTATTTTATTGAGCTGGATCATATAAGGGGTTTCAGGTTTCAAACACTGTTTGTACCTGTGTCCTTCCTTTGGACAGAGGTCTAAGGAACAGGAAGAGGTGTCTTACTACATATTCCTTTTTTCATATTCTTAATGGAAATAAGGCCAGAATGTTTTTGTTTTTTTGTTTGTTTTTTAAATAACCACACGATGTGTGACATTTTTCCTCCCTAGTCTTTCTTCTGACTCTGTAATCAGAACCGTAATGGAACGAAGTACTGCAATAAACCACTGGACACCACAGTCCCGCGTTGTGTATGCCTTCTCTGTCCATGGGCTAAGCCCCAAATGTCTTCAGCCCCTAGCACCGCCTCTGACTATCAGTAAGGAAGGTTGTCACAGACCTCTGTTTATTGATAATTTAATGTACAGCTTGTGCATTTTATTGATTTATTTATGACTTCTGGAGACATTGGATCCTGGTTTCGTCATTTACCATCACTCTTTCTATTTTCGTTCTGCTTTGAACACAATAGATGCACTGCCAGATCATTATTTTTCTATACTAATTAATTATTTTTACAATACTAGAGTGGAATCCCTGTGACACTACATAACACAATTCCTTTGGCTCAAGGCTCAACCTTTGGAGTTAAGGATAGCCCTGAATTAAGATGTGAAGATGTTTTATTTCTTGGTACCAATTCTCCTGTACAAACTCATAAGGTTATATAGAAATGTAAAATAGAAGATATTTGAACAAGTGGCAGGATACCTTCTGTATGTTGCAGTTAGACATTCTCCTCTTCTCTCTTACAACATCTATGTGTGATGTCACCTTGACTGAGAATGACCTGACTCATCAGTCCAGGCTTCCAGACCAGGCCCAACGAGGGGATTTTGACGGGCAGTGTGAATGCATTTTTCTCTCAATGAAATCCTAGCCCTGGCGTAAACCTATCCCTGTTTAGGGTGCCGTTGTGACCGTCAGCTTTTTTCTCAGGCCCCAAGAGCTGTCTTTTCAATGCCTGTCTACTCTGCCTCTCCCAGGCCAGTTGTGAGAATGTGTCTAAAGCTTGTGTCCCACGCAAACGTATGTGTATTGAGAGATGCAGACTTCCCCTGATAAAATCTACTGTAACTTGCTTAATTCTCAACCAATGTTTGTGAAATTTGGCTTGTTATAAACGTGAAAAATTTCTGCATAACATGCAGGTTATTGATTTCCAAATTGAGTCTCCTAAACAATTTTCCGCAGAACCTGGCTGTGAACACGGTACGAAGAGGAATTAGCCTATGCAAAAATGGCACAAAGTTGTGCAGCATTTGGCTCTATAAATAGGAGGAACCATAGAAGCAAGGTTCGTGGGATAACTTTTCACAGGTAAGTGAAATACACTCAATACACATGCGTTTGTTTAGATGTGGATCTTGCTCGTGCCAATATGGCGGCCGTTCAGACACATCTGAACAGAGTGAATGAGGCATCTACGTATTTATATCTATGGCCTGATCACCGTCATCATCATTAGTTCTGTTTGTGTGTGGTGGTGAAGTGGACCCATCCCTAGCAGGCGGATCTCGTCGTTACTAAAAAATCTTTGCTCAGCAAAGATGACGCAGTGATGCTTGGGACGACTTTGTTGCACAGTAGCTACTACTCTTGTAGTGAATTAGCCACAAGGGTAGACTGATTACATAAAATATTTTTTAGTGACATTTCTTGTGACAAACCCCCCTAGAGGGGCTAGGTCTCATGACCTTTGTAATTCTTAACTCCTGGATAGGGCCCTGCTAGCTTATAAGACTTTTAAATGTACATTGTTTTATTCTTGGAGCTGCTCTCCTTTTCTCTCTTTTGCAAAAATGAGGCAAAGAACTGTAATTAAATTGTGTACTTTCTTCATTCTTACAATATGTTTTATTTATATTATATATATGTGTATATATGAGTATCGGATTAATTTGGTCAGTCGTGACAGACTTGGATTTATGAATGTCTATGCATCCGTGGGTGAAGTCGTCTGGCTCAGATTGGGGTCAGGCTGAGATTGCTGGCCTGTTTAACTCTCTATCCCATAGTTAGATGAGGTAGACCTGACGCAAGGTTGGTAAGCGAGGCAAAATGGCAGTACCCTCCACTCGCCAGCTACTCAGACTGTATACGCACCACAGGCACTTCAGCTCAGCAGAATATCCTCCTGAGTCAGATAGCCATTTCAGATAGCCAATGGCTATCTGAAACACTTAACATTTCCATTACTTTTACACCTAACATATGTATATTCCAAAATACAGAGAACCTAAGATATCCACATGGCTGGGTCTTACTGTTATCATCATTGATTATAAAGAAATGAACCTTAAAGAAATGGAAAGATTCAACATTGCCAATGATGGAACAGTGGAGGATCTCAATGGCATTTTGCTTAAATATGGAACAATTGCTAGCAGAGGACAAAAATAAATTTAATCAATTTGATAGTGTGTGGAATAAAAGAATCAACAAACTATAGTGTGTATACGGACAAGTGCAGGCGTGCTGGGTGCGGGAGTGACTTACGAGTGTTGGCTGACTGGGAGTTTGAGTGTATTTGACTAGGTCCTACGTTCCATGTTTGTCTTTTTTTTCTTTTCTTTTTTTTACATTCTTCCTTTTACTTTGGTGATGTGCGCAATTGGCGAGTATGATGGAATATATTGTATGTTTTCTGTTAAATGTGAAAAGAAAAATATATATCCTCCTGAGTCTTCTCAGCTCAGTACAGCTCATTTTTCTATATTCAATTCCTGGAAGAACACCATTAAAGTTAATGTTAGCCTCATCATCCACTGACATTAAACGCTTAACACCTCTTCAATTAGACAGTTGTTTTAGGGAAAAAAAGCAATTCGGCAGTGATTTGGTGCAGGGAATATTTGTGTGGTAATATGACAGCCCCTAGTGCCCATTCATTGTCATGACCGTATATTGACAAGATGTTTTAATCATGACCCTTACACCTATTGTCTCTATGCAGATGATACGCAGCTGTACATATAAATAAAACCAGGTGAAATACGTCAACTCACTCAGTTAGAGGTTTGTATCTCTGATATAAAAAAATGGATGACAGTAAACGTCCTGCTTTTGAATTCAGATAAAACAGAGATGATGGTTTGGGCCCCAAAAAATGAAGAAATAAGTTGGATCTGCAGTTAAATGCAGGTGATTGCCTGGTTGCATCAAATCTTAGTCAAGAACCTTGGTTTTATTATTGATCAGGATCATCCATTTTACGCTCATAAACACTTCGAGTGGCTTTCCTTCACCTAAGAAACATAGCTAAAATTAGGCACTTTCTGTCATTAGAGGATGCAAAACCGTTGATGAATGCTTTTGTCGCATTGAGGTTAGACTATTGTAATGCCTTACAATCTGGTTGCTCTAGTAGCTCTCTTAAGAGTCTTCAACTAGTACAGAATACAGCGGCAGGTATTTTGACAAGATGTAAGAAATATGAGTACACTACTCCTGTGTTAGTATCACTACATTGGCTTCCTGTTAAATATCGTACTGATTATAAAGTACTGCTGCTGACTTTTAAAGCGGTACATGGAGTTGCACCTTATTGTTCCTTATAAGTCGATGCGACCGCTTCGTTCACAAGAACTAACCATCTATTACTCCCTAGAATTTTGAAAAGCATAGCTGGTGTGAGGGTGGATGGTGATAGACGCCACTCGCAGAAACCCCAGGGGATCAATAAGTTAAACTGTACAGGTCTACAGTCTAACCACTAGCTCTGATCAACAGAGAATTAGGGAAGAGGCGAACAAAAGGGAGGAACGGAAAATATCACCCAACGGGTGACTAAGTGTCACACTGACACAAACAAAAGAAATAACGAGCTCCGCAGAGTTAATAAGGTGAGGGTAGCAAAACACCCGGTAAACTAAATACTTTATAATATTTCTTTTGAACAAAACAAACAAACTGAAGAGAACTCCGCAGAGTTAATAAGGTGGCGAAAACAAACAAACAAAACCAAAGACAACCGTGTGTCCGACACAAACGAGAAAAGGCTAGTAGAGCCAAAAGAACAAAAATGAAACCCAAACACAGTCTGACTGCTCAAAAGAAACCAAACTGAAACTCCTAAAAGTTAGCAAGGATCCTATATCAGGTAACATAAAGTAGTTCTACATTTGCTAAGGTTTTGAATAGATAATGTTTCTTGTACAATGGTAAGTTTCTTTGAGCGCGTCTTTAACCCTCTGAGGTCCGTGCTAAGCTTTTCGATGTTTTTTGATTTTGGCATGGTCTGATATTTATCTCAATTTCATCAATTTAACACACATTTACTCCAAAGTGTTTAATATTTTTATTTGAAGGACAATCACAGCTACATTTGTATGCCATCAATAGTTTGGTCAGTATCATATGCAGCTTGTAAATAGATCTACAAACACACAAGTTAAAAATAGTTAATTTTCTGCTGTCACAAAAGTTGTGAAAGCACACACTAAACTATAGTGACGAATTGTTTTGCCAATGTGCGTTTGTTCATCAAGGTCTTGGTTATGTAAGGGTGTGAAAATGTTTTAGCACATATGAGATCTAAATAGCTAAAAACCTGTTTTTATCAGAACTGGTCACATTTATTTCAGGCTGTGGGAGGGCTATATGCTAATTTACTGAATATTCATGATCCACACCTGAAAGATCATGGTCAAAGGCCATCAGACAAAGACATCTTGCAGAGTAGCCTACGCATTTCTTGCACCAACAGAAGCCAGTTTGACAACATCCAAAGTCTGGCATTGGGCACAGGCACATGATCAAAAGTTTAAGATATTCATCTTTAAACGTCTGTAGGAAAACGAAAGCAAAATCCGTGTCTACGAAGACACGGAAAGACATAAACAAGACAAAACAAAATAACCAACGATCAGGAACAAACAAAACGTATCCAAAATCTCGGAATAAACTAAACGCTGGGAATCTAAACCACAATAAGCACACAAACAAGTTCTCGAGAGGCAAGAAACATTAATCACAATAGGTATTATCAAGCTAAGCTAGATAATGTCCAAGCGCCGAAACAGAATGCCAGCTGGTTAAATATCCTCCCGTTAATTATTCGCAGCAGTCCGCATGATTCTGATTTTTTTCGTATAGCGTCACAAGACGCGGAATTCATATATTTTCACGAGTATTTGAAAATATGGTAAATCAAATAAATATCAGCATACACCGTCTGTTGCTGGCAGCTCATCGCAACCGTAAACACAGACAAGATCCGATATAATGTCGGGACATTGTTTACGCTGCAATTTCACACACGGAATTCATATATTGAATACGAGTATTTGATAACATGGCAAATCAAATATAGTTACTTACTCTTCGTCAGTTATTGTCTTCGTCGCTTTCCATCGATGCTCTCAAACACTGCAGCGCAGAAAATCTTTCCATCTTGAATAAAATTGTATGTCTGTATAAAATCTTGCTTCAAATTGTCGGGACAGTTTGTGTTGTTTACGCCGGCGTTTCACACATGGCCCCACGCCCCTCCCCACACCTCCCCGAAACTCGCACCTAGTTACCATGTCAATAGAAGGGGGACGTTACTAAAAGGTAAAAACAGAGTAAAAAACAAGGTTTACTTTTGGTCTAATTAACCTAATTTAAAAATCCCATTTGATTTGCCAGTGCTCAAATCGGAAAGTCGCGATTCTAAGGTTTCTGTCAATGTTTTTGTCGCGTGTGTATGATAAAATATCGCGAAATTAGAAATAGTAATATACTTTTATTGCTGCTGGGAGCGGCGCCGCTCCCGTCGACCTCAGGGGTTAAAAGACACACAGACCTTACCGGCTTGATCGTAACAATGGCTTACGATTTCGCACTGGACAATGCCAGGTGCGTGCTTAAATAGAGAGGTGATTGACGATTGAGTTCATCTGTGCACCTCCCACCAGGAAGGCGCAACACCGCCATCTGGCGGTGAGTCAGGGGAACAACCGTGACAGCTGGTGGTAGAGTCTTCTCTTATAGAGCTCCCCTTTTGTGGAATAGTTTACCAAAGCAAGTTAGGGATTCGGCCAATTTTTAAGTCTAAATTAAAATGTATCTTAAATAATTAAGATGGCTTAATTCGCTTTTCAGCCTGGCCTACTGCCAAACATAGTCCAGGTGTAGAGATGAAGAAGACCATGCCCTAGTGTCTTATGGAGTGAGAACCTTTCCATACTGCCACCTCCTCAATGTGTCACCACCACTGTTAGGCTGGTTATCCTTGATTGGGTGTGAATGGTTTGGAACTCCCTTATGGCTGTGTGTGTTCTCTGTTCCTCTCCTAATAGGTATGATGCCATAGCTTACACCTGTCAGGGCTATCGATATATTTCTTATGCTTGTGCTCCCCTGCTCTCACATAATGCTATTAGATATAGCACTGCTTTTTTTCTGACTCCATGTTCTCTTCTGTGCCTCGATCTCTCACAACTCTCCCCCGAGCCCTAGATCCTGCGAGAAATGTGAGCTGCCCCCATCAACCCTCTCCCATTAACTAATTCCAGACCGGTCCTCCCACACCTACCCCAGTCACTGGATCTGGACAACCTTCACGTGGTTTAGCCTCCCCCCCCACTGACTACCTAACTTGCAGGCGCAAAGTCAGCCAGCCCTGAGTCACCTTTGGACTGACCATGATATAGTCTTTTTTTAACACACCCTGTGATGGCCAGAAAAGGATGAGCTCCCCCCCTTTAGTCTGGTTCCTCCCATGGTTTCTCCCTATCAAGGGAGTTTTTCCTTGCCACTGTTGCCACTGGCAATGCATTTGTGAAAAGCGCTATACAAATACATTTGATTTGATTTGATTTGATTTACATGAGTAGAATGTGGAAGACGAGCAATTTTGAGAGGAAATGTATCTGGAGAAGCATGTGCAATAGATTGGTCTCTTCAAGTTCTTACATCTTAAAAATGTCTGTTTATTTAAAAACTGAAAAATGATCCTCTTATATTTCAAGTGCTCTTTATATACGGTGCTTTACACAGGACATAACAGCATTAAGAGGCGGTGCAGGACTCGTGAGAGATGTCGTGAGACATGAATAATTTTAGTAACCCAGGAAGGTTACCAGGCTAAGTTAGTGAGTGATTACCCATTGAGTAATCAATGGATGTCTGTATTAAAAGCACGCTCATTTGCTGGCTGTGTGATTACTTACGCGCTTCAGTAACTGCGCTTGGGTCCCGCACAGGGCAAGCAGTTTGGTGAAGCATGAGTCTGTTGTAGTCAAGGGAGAGAATTGATCAGAGACTGAGGCTATCAAGGCAACCACTTTTACCCTTGCCCCAAGGGCTTCACTTAATTAGTTTGTCTTCACATTTGATTGTCGCTGTACAATGTATTTGCTTGAATTCTGAAATTCAAGTTCAGAATTCTGAAATAATCAGTTCTGAAATAATCACTTCCCAATCTGACACAAATGGTGAAGCGATGTTTATTACTCATCAACAATTGTGTTGACGCAGAGTGTTCCCTCCTATGGACACGTTTTTACATGGCTACGACAGAAATCTACGACAGAAATCGTAATATTTTGATTGCTTAACAAGTAGCTTCAGAAAGTCATCCATCGACCTCTTGGTGTTGGAGGATGGAACTGCAGGTTAATGAGAGAACAGAAGAATTTCACCTGGCCTTACATCATATATCATCAATACCTGCTTTGCATCCCCCTTCTGGTCAGGCAGCAATATGATCAGCAGCCAGTAGGTGGCTCTGGTGCTCAACTGTCACTCTACTCATGTGTCCCCACAGTGAAGTTTTGATTATTCTACACTCTGCTGTGACAGTCTGAGACAATTTTCTTTTTTTATACTATGATACAAAAGGGAAAAAATTGAGTGAAAAGACACCCAGTAACTTGATGTTTGCAGCACCATTCCACAAGGGTTTATCACAATGTTATTTTAAGGTCTCCCTTCAAATAAATTCTGTGGTTTTCAAGGGGCAGGGTGAAAATATGAATTATTAATTTTTATTTCTTATTTTTTTAAATTAATAATTAATATATTAATAAAAGTATATTATGTGTAAATTTGTTTATTCGAATACATTATTTTTCATTGAGGTGTATTTGTCATAGTTTTATTTTCCTTATGCATCAAAGTATAAGAGATTCCACCTCAGTGTATAAAATCATTTTCTACTGTCTATTAAACAGGGTGATGGATTATGCTTGAAAATTGGTAAATGTTGTCTTGTATTATGACTCTGTAGGGACCTTTTATGTCCTGTACAACTTAAAATGGGGTTAGGACCAGCTGTAATGTATCCAAGTGTTGGTGTCAAACCTGAACTAAGTAGCTCTATTTGTTCGTATGGCTCATTTATTTCCTGTTTGGCACCCATAATAGGATAAGTGTCTGTCTTAATCCAATTTTAATATAATTTTTTTGCATTATGTTTTGCATTGTTTTAAATAGTGCTTCTGAAATACTGATTAGAGGGGAGAGTAATGGGTATTTAGGGGCAAATCGTTTAATTTATTAACAGTTCCAAGGCAAATTGGCTGTAGAAAATGGACCAGCTTGTTCAGAATGATTTGGATGGGTAGTTTTCACAAAACCATCATATAATCTGTTTACTTAAACACCATGGCTACGCTACACTACAGATCATTGTTTGCATATGCCCACACGGTGGAGCCCAAACCTTTTGCAAGTTCTTACTGTACCATGTTCCTCCACAATATTCTACATTTTACATTTCCATTTTAAGCATTTAGCAGACGTATTTTAATACATACGAGACATTTGTCTCCCTATTATTTGTATTCAGCTTTAAAGAGCGCAGTCAGACCGTGACTGTATATGCTATGTACACTACCGGTCAAAAGTTTTAGAACCCCCATTTTCAAGTTTTTATTGAAATTTAAGCAGTTCAAGTCCAGTGAATAACCTGAAATGGTACAAAGGTAAGCGGTAAACTGGCAGAGGTTAAAAAAACTGAAAAATAATGTACATTTCAGAGTTATAAAAAAAGGACCTTTTCAGGGAACAAGTAATGGGTTAACATGGGTTAACAGTCACTGTGCAAGTCACCGACTCTGGATCCAGCAAAAGAACCCCAGACCATCACGCTTTCTCCTCCATGTTTGACAGTTGGTGTCACACACTGAGGAACCATCCTTTCGCCTACTCGACGGCGTACAAAAACCCTGCGTGATGAACCAAAGATTTCAAATTTGGATTCATCGGTCCATAAGACCTTCTTCCAGTCTTCAGTAGTCCACTGGCGGTGCTTCATGTCCAGGCAAGCCTCTTTTTCTTCTTTTGCCATCTTAGCAATGGCTTTCTTACTGCTACTCGACCTATCAAACCTGCAGCTCGAAGTCTTCTCTTCACAGTTGAAACTGAGACTTCCTTACTTCAACCAGTGTTAAGCTGTGCTTGAAGCTGTTGTCCTGTGAGCCGCCTATCCCGCAAGCTGTTGACTCTCAGAAACTTGTCTTCTGATTTTGTTGTGGCTTTGGGTCTGCCAGACCTCTTACTGTCAGAGTTTCCTCCAGTTTCCAAATGCCTTTTGATGGTGTAGGAAACTACTCACTACCAAAAAATTTACATTATTTTTCCGTTTTTGGTAACCTAAACCTTTTTTTTTTTTTTTTACCTCTTGGAGTTTACCGTTTACCTTTGTACCATTTCAAGTTATTCACTGGACTTGAACTGCTTAAATTTCAGTAAAAACTGGAAAATGGGGGTGTTCTAAAACTTTTGAACGGTAGTGTATATACTATATAAGACGTATATAGCCACATATTTAATGAGATGTCTATTGATTCTACACAGACCGCTCTAGATTGTTTAACACTGAAAACCAATCTGCTCCTTCAAACCAGCTAGGAGCTTTAGCTTCTTCTCACAAAACTTCCCATCCAAGGAGACAGAATTTTTTAAAATATTCAACCTTCAGTAGAAGTTTTCCATATTGTATATACAGTATAGGATATTAGATATAGCTAAAATTGTTTGCAATTAATATAATATATGCCATTTTGCAGACACTTTTATCCAAACAACTTACAGCAATGCATACATTTTTCAATATATGTGGCCCCAATGGGAATTTAACTCGCACTCAACACCATGCTCTACCTACTGAGCCACACAGAACCAGAATTTATATTCGTTCTTTACAAAGGCAAATTGATAAGACAATTTTCTGCTGTGCATTATTTTTGCACTTCTTGTACAAAATGGAATGATGATGGATTGCTTCATCTTTAACGCAAATGCTCTCTGCCAACAACCTGCCCTCAAAGACACAGGCCAATTGCCATTGGCTATGACCCAGGACCTCATCTTAAACAAAAGATCACCTGATCTCATGCCCCTGAAAATTGAATGGACATCAGATGGCATGCAATCGATTTGTCCTTTTGTTAGTGTTGAAAAGCTACCTATCTGCAGTCCCGGGCCTGTCCTAAAATTCTGCTGATACAGGAGCAAAAGGAAATGGATTCTATTTTTTATACTGCAAGGTTACCTGACTCATGTTCGTGAGGCCATTATGTGCTCAGAAGCTGAAATACAATGTTACAATAACTGGTTATTTTCTTTTGAACATCACACTGTCAGCCACCAGGATTTTGGTTTTTTTTTGCTTTTGGGCTGAACGCCTCTGTAGGAGGTCACTCTGAAAAGCAAACAAGGGTCAAACGAGGATACATTTGCATAATTAATTCAGTGAATTTGAGCTCATTGACCCAGAGATGAAGACACATTCATTCCTACCAAGCAGATTGTTGGCTGTGAGAGCCTTTGTTATTTCTATCAATTTGGAAAATTACATTAAATGCACAACTTTGATGATTTATATAATCAGAAATAATGTCTTATATTGTCATTGTTTTCATATAGTAAATCCTGAGAGACAAACCTTCGGTGTCATTGTGCAGCCAGTATTGTATGAACCTGATGCAAAATAAATACATTTTTGTTGTTGCTGACTGACTGGTGATGTATTTTCAACATTTGTTCAGACGATTATCTTGCAGACATAAACGGCACACTCTGGAGAATGTGCACATTTGTCTGTGTTATTCAGCTACACATATTACTTTTGATGTGTTTATCTCTCTATGCTGTATATATCACATTTTGTTCTTGAAAGATAAAATGGCACTGTCAAGCGATGACTGTGACACCAGATCCGCGCCACTGCTCCCATCATTACCCTGGTACAGAAGTGCCTGCGGGACAGCCGGAGAGATGTGTGTGAAAGATTGGTGCTGTCATTTTCCGGCAGGCGACTGCATCTGACCCACAGCCTCATCCCTCCTCCCAAGCGTCAGATGAAGTGCGTATTGCTCATCATGCTACGATAGTTATTATCTAACTATGCATTCTGTTGTACGTGTTTGGAGTGCACCATTCTTATATGAATGCTCTGTTCAGCAGACAGGCTCTGGCAAGACAACAGTGCATGTGCAGTCAAACTGATTCTGCAGCCTTGTATGAATGTGCATTGGCCCATATCTCCCCTTGAACCTTTTCCAGTAATCAATTGGTAATTTGGCAAGCAACTAAAATCCCAAAGATGAATGTAACTGATCTTACTGCAAATGCAGCATGGCACACAAGGTCGCCAGCTAATCGCTGTTGTTCAGGCTCCAGGGGGGTGACTTCACCTTCTGTGGAGGACCGTTATCTTTCTCAAGAATGAAGGAGTGCCCACTTAGCCGTAGTCTAGATGGAAGGTGTACTCAAACTCTTGACTGGTACTGTACCTAATGGTGTCCACACTGGACAACCATTTAGGACACAGCCCCTAAGGCCATGGATTTCTGCTCTTTACTGGAATGTTGTTTTTCTTCCTTATTGTTGCAACTAGTTATCATTCAGACTTCCCAGATGTCCTCTCAAAAGATCAAGGAACGGGGGGCCTCGGATAGTGTAGCAGTCTAACACACTCGCTTTGACTTGTGCATTGCGAGTGTGAGCTGCCTATTGCGGTTACAGTTCGAAACCCGACTGCCAGACCGGCCCTGGCCGGAACCCCTGATCCGGGGCGGCATTTGGCTGTCCGCCCCAGGGGGAGGGGGGAGGGTGAGTCGGCACAAACTCGCCGAGAACCAGGTGTTTCCGGAAAGGGGGACGAGTTCCGTCTCGGAAGAGGCGGATTATTGCTGGCCTCTGGGAATTAGCTTGACCCGGAGGACGGGTGACGAGTTCATGGGGGAGGGCAAATCTAAATAAATAGAGGGTATAATTGGCCACTAAATTGGGAGAAAAAAACTGGAAAAAATCTGAAACAAAAATAAATAAATAAAAGACCAAGGCTTTCATGCAGATCTAATGGTCACGATTTCTGTTTCAAATTTGTTTTGATATGGTGCACTATACAGTACAAAACAGAAGCCTTCCACAGTCCTGTTATTGTTTTTATTTTTGTAAAGTTTTTTTTTCGTTTCCTGTTGTTGGATATGTGGTCACATATGGTTTTGGGGTACAAGTTACTATACAAGCTAGCAAGCTGGTAGGGGATGGGGGACAGTCAAATAATAACACTGATTTTTCAATCATCAGTAGCTGACAGTGGCAGTCACGAAGGCTCCCTTCAAAACACTGCTCACCTGCACTTTCCTTTCAGCAACAATGTTTGCAGAAGGTCTCTCAGAAGCTGAAACAAAGGGTGAAGGCAAAAGCAGAATACAGAAATAATGATAGGAAAGGAGATGAAGCAGAGAGAATCGAGAAAAAAAAGATGACAAACAAAAACCATCTGAAAAAAAATCCCCCATAGAGAGAAAGAAAAACAAAAGAACGAAAGAGGGAGCAAAGGTGAAGGGCATACTGACTGAGAGAGAAAGGCCCTTCCTCACTGTGGGAACAAGGAAAGTAAAGAATCCTTTTGAGGAGAAAGGTGAACCTGAGGTAGAACCAATCCCCTCCACTAGCGCTGTCTGTTCTGTCTAACTTTCAGCCCTGCAGTATCTGTGTGGCCGGGACAGGAAGTGGGCAGAGAGCCACTGTCAGTCCTTCAGGAAGAGTCAAAGGAAAGGGGCAGGGGGTGGCCTGTACGTCCATCTTGAGCCTCTCCTTCCTCTATCTGCCCCGGCAGCTGGCGTCTGTTACATCTGTGAATGCAGGCCAGCAGCTGTCAGGCCTGGATATGTTCACACGCAGCTGTCATTGTTCAGTCTGTGTACTGCCTGGCAGTTCCTGCTGAGAGAATGGTCAGACACATCTCCGCTTAAACCGTATGGAAGCTTTCCTTTATAGCCTTGCAGCTGAGCATATTAAACTTGCTCACAAAAAAGGTCCATACAAAATGTAGCAGTTTTTTATTTTTATCTGCCCAAGAGTGAATAACAGTTAATATTGGGAATATATCATTTCCATTGGTGTTCAGGATTTGATGATCCTGATTAGTAGATCCTTAAAAAACATGTCATTATTTTTGGTTTATTGTTTGTTTTGAACTGACAACCAGGTGTCAAGTTGCCCAGACAATACTGTCAATAAGGTGTGTCATTAGTGTTCAATTGCAGCTAATTAATTAGAAAATAATTATATAGCTGGTTTTACACTTAAATAGAAGTCATTGCATTGGCATGTATGATACCGGATGATATCATCTGCAATAATGATACAAAAAATAAGTGAATATGAAATTAAATGAAAATTAAAATCCTTGGTTATGTGCTTATTTAATCTTATTTGGTAAAAATAGGATAATATGTGATGTTACTTGATAGAACAGTAGCTGGTGCAACAAACTGGGAAACTTTTTATGAAAATAAAAAGTTGAACTTTTTTCAGCACGGGGAAATGGCTGCCTGCCCCTTTAACTCTTGTGAGCTACTAGAGCCCTGAGGACTACAGCTCCAAGCAGCCTGCAGTCCCACACTTGGCAACCAGCTGAAGCCAGTGACGCAATTGGAACTACTGGCAGCTGATATCAATTTGCGACTATATAAAGAGGACTGTTTTGTTTCACATTGGGTGGTGGAGTAGAGTGGACAATGGTTTGGGTGGTTGATGGTTGATGGTTGATGGTTAATGGTTGATGGTTGATGGTTGATGGTTGATGGTTTGCTGTTGGTTTTTGGAAAGATTCTTCAAATCATCAAGTATTGATGACAACTTTATTTTGTGTTATTTTTTAAATGAGTTAATAAAATCATCATTTTGTTTTTGGAATCCTGCCTCCACTGGAGTTCTTCCGTCACTTACACCCTCTAAAAAGATCCTTGTGCTTCACTCCACCCCCAGTGGAGCTACAACTGTAACTGATGACTTTCAGCATGTTTTTAATATTGAAAGTCTTGCACACTATCCAGGATGTTTATAACATTTTTAATTGATTATAGTCAATGTAAATACATGGATGATTGTACTGTGCAGCATTATGATCAAAGATGCCATGATCGAAAACAACAGAAACGTGGCTGTATTTTTTAAATGACTCAGCCACAGGAACACAGTTCAAGTAAAGTTGAAGGTCTAATGGAGTGCAGACTACAGAGCTACCCTTTTCTGGCATGTGCTTCAAAGGCATCTGTGATCATTCTTTAGATTTGTAGAAAAGGCCCCTTTTGTAATGTGGTGCTGAGACCGAAGACCAAAGCTGAACTGATTACAACTTGTGACAGCTTTTGTCAAATGTGTCTTTTCACCCATCTTGGCAGTTGCTCGTTGTGGAGGGCTCTGTCACTCTGCTGTTCTGCCATGGACACCTCTCCCTCTAAATACTGTGATGGCAATCCAAACAGACCCTGGCGGTTCTGTTCCACAGGCCTAGGCCTACAGTAGAGTGCTGCCTACCCTACTGGTAACTGCAGTATTTGCCATTTTTGAAGTTTCATGGTGATAAACTGTGTCCATGAGCGTACAATGCCCTATATCAGGTCTTTTAAGACAAGAAGTAAACAATGCACTGGTCCAGAACCCAGGTGCCCTCATTCACTACCACTCCCCACATCAACAGCAGTGCCTATTTAAGTACAGATAATGGAATAATGTAAGGCAGAACCTGTCAAAATGTCAAAATGATATCTATAAATAAATGTATTTTAAAATATTCATTAAATAAATGTAAAAAATATATAAATGGATACATAAATAAATGTTTTGTATATATATATATATATAGGCTACTGCATACATATAAAATAAGCTCATTGATAAATGTTCTTGTTCATTTTTTTGGGAGCAATTTTTAATACATTTTTTGATATATCCAGAACATAAGCACAATGTCATTTATTCATTTTGATTTATTTTAGAATTTTGAGTATTGATTTTGATTCTTCTATATGGAATGGAAATACTAAAATTCTCATATTTCTTTTTATCAAACTTTCCAGTTGACCGTTCTCTTTGTAAGAAAGACCTCAAAGACCCCCCAATAGCTTACATTTTGAAAGCTTCACAACCTCCTGTAATCCACCTCCACCCTATGTGAACAATTGAAAACCACTGCTGTTATGTAACTTGTTATGAACTATATCCTTTTTGGTTTTCGGCGGCTTCCCCCTTTGTGGGAGAAGAGCTGACCTACAGCATCTCAATTCTCTCTTTCATCTGCCAGACTCCACCACTGCACATCTGGGCAGTGATGCAAGAACAAGGACAGCACATCCCTTCCAGCTGTCGGGGGTGGTGGAGATGAGAGACCTGTGTTTTAAAGGCCTGAAAAGGATGGCCTGCAGCTAAGAGAGCAGCAGGGATGATGAGATCATCAGCGTGGTTAAGGTGCCTCACCTCAGCCAATGACAGCGTATTAGATGGCCATAAGATACAGTATTTACACGACACTTGTGTGATGGGTGATACTGTTTACAGAACATTTTAGTCTTTCTGTATTAGATCAGACATTTCTGCATTTTTATAATTATGGGATGTCAAATTGAAATCTGAATCTAAAAATCGAAATCTAAGTTACTACATGAGTATCATTACATTAAAAACTAAATAAAACGAACATAAATCACCAAATTAAATCACTTATGGCCTGTGGGTTATGGCATATGACTCAGGTTGCAGACATATAGTATTAGTTGACTGCAAATACACTCATCATCAAACTTGCTTTTTGTTTTTGATTATTATCTTGTCCTAAGCATCTGAAAAGTCTTATCCAATGCACAGTGAATGTTTATGTTTATATACAAAAATTCACACACATACACACACACACAGGGTATTGTGTAGATATTGTGTATATTTATTTGATATTCTGTATATCTTAGGAAATAGTAATTTTCATCTTCTCAATAATCATTTCATCGTCTTTATCAATTCCAATCACATTATTCTATGCAAACATTTTTTTTTAAGATTATTTTTTTTACATTTATATCTTTTCATACATTTCCAAGTTCCATGACATGGCCTCAAAGTGTGCTGAGCAACTACACAATGTGCATGATGACACGAACAAGAGCATTTCCCATTCATGGGCACCTGTGGTTAGTCTGAAGCTCCACCCCTCCATACAGGCTGAGTCGTGTGACCCCCCAACTGAGGACGTTCCCCTTTGGGGCATCGGTCCCGCAGGCCATCTGGTCCCGGATCTCTGACGGGTAGAGTGTGCGGTCCCACATGTTGACGTCCGTCAGGTGGCCCACGAAGGGGTCAGAGTCGGAGATGCCCAGGAAGCCGTCCTTGTTCTTCCCCAGTATGAGGGTCCCCTCGGGCCGCAGCGCGTAGCCAGCCTGCATCCTCTGTTCCTCCACCAGTGCGCCGTTGACCCACAGCTCCGCCTGCCCGGAGTGGGACCTCCAGCTCACACAGTAGTTTCCCCAGTCCCGACTGAGGAAGCTATGGGCGAAGTTGACAAACTCATTGCCGATCCACAGACCAACCTCATAGCCCACAGTGATGGTGAGCTCGTTGTCGTGGCCGGTGCTAGAGTAGGACAGGACAGTGTGCACACCGTCGAGGCGGGCCCGCACGTGCATGCAGACTGTGAAGGAGAGGAAGTCCATGGGGCGTGCGGGGGTGACCTCGGCGTAGCTCTCAGTGTTCCGCTCTGGGAAGTGCAGCACCAGAGGGTAGAGGGTTCGCAGCCCTGAGGAGGGGAGGGGAAGACTGGAGGCAATGCTGCATGCAGGGGCTAAATATTCACTACAAACGATTCTGATCTTTGCTATACTGGATCAATTCTGGACTGAAGCATGAGATTTGTCATGCAAAAGAAATGACATACACTGCACTTAAGGTAAGAGACAACAAATATATGTCAAATTAAATGTGTAGTAGTTCCCTTTCAATGAAAGAAGGAATGAGAAATACTCACCTACTGATTGCTGCCCTTAAATCACCCTAACCCTGCCCCCCAACTAAGATGACTTACCATCTTTGGATAGTCTTGTCACATCAACACCACCTTTGAGGAATGAGGAATGAACATTAATCTGAACACACACAGAATTTTGAGATCACTCTCTCAACGTTATTTCTGGGAGGGGGAAACAGCAAAGGGGTCATTTCTACTCTTTATTTTTCAACCCCTGCCAGAAAAAATAGGCCAGGCAATAATTTTAGTGCTTATTTTATTATAATTGTTTTCCATAAGCATAGAAAATTACATACCTGAGGGAATGCGCTTGCCTATGTTTGTAATCATGTCCTCTATGTTCAATAGCTTAGACTCAATTTCCTCTTGTCGACAAAATGCTGAAGAAAAGAAAGGGGTGGGGTGTTTAGTGAAATGTGGTGTAAAGTCGAGCAGTTCCTGACTACCAGCAGTCTGGTGTACTTACAGCCTTGACTGAGTCGAGGGAGGAAAGATGACTCGACCACACGGTCATTCAGTGGTTGTGCAATACGGTAGTCATTCCACAGGGTTTTATTCTCATGGTCCATCAGGGTGCTCTCTAGCTTTCTGATCTGAGAGGGAGACAATAATATAATGGGCACAAATGAGATCCCAGCAGATGTCATATACATTTATTTTATTTTCTATCCACTCTTTGGTCAGGCTAATATAAATAGCTTGAGTTTTCATAAGAGATTCTATTCTTCCTGTTATGATAAACAGTAATTTTACCTATGAGCATTTGTATATTGAGTAGGTATTTGCAAAAGCAAAAGCAATATAGAGTACAGCTCATGTTTCTGTGGCTATGTAACTAAGTGGTTGATTTTCTACAAAAAAGGTTCAAGCCATTCATGCTGGACCAGAGGGAGGCCTGTTCTGCGCAGGAGCAAACAGTTTGAATTCCATCCTGAAAGCCACTGGGCTCCAAAAGAGGAATGCGAATTTCTAAAGAAGTGGTGTGCACCTGGTTGTGGGACAGTGTGATGGGGGTGTCGAACACAGTCCACAGGATGCTCTCATAGCAAGGGGGGGTGGTCAGGGACCCCTGGTACCTGAAGAAATGGGACAGGTTCTCTGGCAGCATGGAGAGCACGTTTAATGAGGTGATGTTCATGGACTGCCCTGAAATAGTAAGGAAAGCAGGGACATTGAGGGAGGCAGGCAGACTGCAGAGAAATGCTTAAGGGGAGCAGAGTTTTACAGGTTTGTGGCTATGGGGTAATTTGCACGATGCCTCACCTGCATACTGGACTTTGGCCAGGTTGGAGATAAAATCACTATAGTAAGTGTTCTCAAAGTGCCCATCCTGAAAACAAAACAACATTCAAGACAAGTTCATCAAATTTAACCCAGCATTTAGGAATTCAAAATGTATACAGTATATGTATACAAAAGAGTGAGCAGTAAGAACAGAGCGATGTGGTGTCCTTTTTGATGTAAGCAGAAACTTCACTGCAACCTTGCCCCAGTCATTAATGCATAGTTTAATTAATTATGCATTGAGACATTTAAACAGGAGCCAAATAAGAAAGATATAGGCAGCTATTCTGACCAGCTGTCTGTCAACTCTGATAACTCATGCATGCTCTAAAATGAGCACAACGTATCCACAACGACTGAGCAATCAAAACCAGTGGAGAATTCACCCACCAAATGAGCACACAGCGTTTAAGGATAGCAAACAATGATCCCCCCTACAAGTAGGAGCAGTCCCATGCATATGTATCTCAGTTGGGCGCACTGTTGTGTCACCAAACATGTGTAGGGCTGGCTGATCAAAGCAGGTCTGCCACAAAACAGCGAAACAGAGGGGCGCATGTCAGCACAGCTGCAATGATTGCCTCCCACTGAGGCTAATCACCCAAACACATTCTTGCAAGGGGCAAGTGTCACACAGAACGATCAGCGGGCCAGCCCTGGCAGTGCAGACTATGGAGGGGTGTGGGGTGAGTCACCTGTTGGGTGCTTAGCCCTTTTACTTTTGGACTAGCTAATCATATTCCACCAAAGCAGCAATGTCTTTGTGCAGTAAGCTATCTTCACTTGCGCCAACAACATTCACCTATTTTTGTCACGAATCAATCTACAAACAGGCATTTCCTCCAAATCCCAATCAGAAGCGTGAGGAATGCGAGGAATCTCTCCAGGTCATTACCGACGGCTGGAAACAATTAACCAAGAGAACATTTAAACTAGTTGATTCTCTTTGTTTATCGCTTGGACATTATTCTAGCTGTTGCTAGAATACTGACACTGTTGCCTAGTGTCTCTCGCTCGTTGGAATTAGTATTTGTTCGTGTTTCTTATTTGTTTATTAGTATTCCAGTGTTTCGTTTATTTCCGTGTTTTTAGTACACTAGTTTTGTTTGTTTCTTCTTGTTGTTGCTTTTGGTTTGGTTATTAATATTATTACGTGTCTTGTTCAGACACCGTTTTGTTTTCATTCCTGTCTAGCGTTTAAGTATTAAAATCTTCTTAAATGCGTCACTGCTTCCGGATCTCTCTCTCTCACCCGCAATTGGTTCCGCATCTACATCAACCGGTCCTGACAATTTTAGCTTCTAAAAATGTGTAGCATTTTAATAAATTTTAAAGAATACAATCACAGAATATTGATGCACTATGTGTGTTACACATGAAAGCTCTCCATGTGTTTGCAGGTAGAGAGAGAGAGAGAGAGAAAGAGAGAGAGAGGCACAAGTTCCATATCTCAGTCTTTTCAAATAATTCAAATAGTGATCTCACTTCATAAAAAAACGCCAGCACCGCCAGTCCATCTGGTTTATCCCGGGCCTCCGTGAAGCTCCTGTACTTGTCAGAATTGTAATGGACAACATGCAGCTGCAGCAAAAGAGAACAGTGAAACGCAGAAACAAATAGTGAGTTAATGATTTCTGTGAATAGAAATAGAAGGCTGGCTTGTAACAAGAGAAGTGTGGTCACCTGCTCTGTGAATATGCCCTGATCGACTGGCACAGACAGGGAATATCTCATTTAATGAAAAGTGCTAGGCCTCCGGTAATGCAGCCATGCAGGACTCTTAAATACATCATTATGTTGTATGAGAGGTGCTATATAAATGTAGTTTATTATTATTATTATTATTATTATTATTGTTGTTGTCATTGTTGTTGCTTGTTATTGTTTCTTAAATGATTAGTATTATTATGAATTCTGCATCGTCCAATAACAACAACATTTTGTACACTTTGCTCTGTTCATCTACAGATATACAGATAATACTTTCTTATATAGACTGTGCGTGTGTGTGTGTGTGTGTGTGTGTGTGTGTGTGTGTGTGTGTGTGTGTGTGTGTGTGTGTGTGTGTGTGTGTGTGTGTGTGTGTCTGTGCGTGCGTGTTTTCCAGTGCACCTCTGCCATGTAGCGTATGCCGTCCAGGGTATGCTCAGCCCCGCTGGCCTCCAGGTCCCACCCTCCCCAGTGTAGGTGCATCTGAACTGCCGTGTAGTGTCCAGGGAGCCCCTCGGTTATCACCATGCTGGGTGGAAGATCGATTTGAACTATCCATGACAAAGAGAAGGGACAGGAAAATAAATCTGGTTCCACTGACACAGACAAATATGTATTATATACATATAATGCCTACCAAGGCCTATTGCTGGGTAGTGTTCATGTAATAGCCTATTCATAAGAAACTTTTGTTCACTCCACACTCGAAGTGGTGGGCATTCCGGCTCTTTTGGGTTAGCTGGTTCATTTGGCTCTAATTAGGCTCTTCGTTCATTAGTATTTCCACTTCTTCTAAATCAACCCAGATAGGAAAATAATGATTTCTGATTGGTTCTTATTCACATCAAATCACTCATTGTTTATTATGCATTCATTCATTAAATGAAGAATACATGTATGTGTTTATTTCGGAGAGATATGGTAGGCCTATTAATTACTTGATTTTCAGAGCTGTTAAACAAACGGTGTGATTTGAAAAGGGATATATTTATTTGAAAAGGTAGTTCATATAATTTTTGATACACACATATAAAGCGTGGTTCGTGGCAAATGAACGGCTCATTCATGGAGGCGATTTGGTTCCCATGCGTTCACCAAAAAGAGCCGTTCAAAAAGAGCCGCTAGTTCGCGAACGACAGATCACTACACACTAGAGGGCAGCAAGTATCAAATAAACTCACTATACCTATGATATCTCTGTACTGATGCATTGATTCTAGTTTGACTAATATATAGAATTACTTACGCCCTAGAAAGTAAAAAAAGCGGCCATGTACTGAAAGTGGTGTTGTTGCGATAAACTTTTTTTTTTGCTGGGGCGAATATTTTTCCATTCTGTGGTACCTGAGTGTCCGTTGTTGGTCATGAGGAAGTTGCCATTCTGCGTATCGTCGTAGCCAGTGAGCTCCATCTGCGGCATATTCGGGTTATGTCGTACGCTTCTTCGTTGGATGTCGATGGGGGACTGTCTCCGCCCGCCGCAGTGGGGGTATTTCTCCGCCCAGTGCATTTGATCCAAGTCACCTTCTGAGCGCCCCGGGGGAGACCGAGACAATAAATAAATCATATTTAAAATGCGAACTTGGCTCATGGTTTCACTCAAGTATTTCCACGGCAAGGGGCACCGTATTTACTTTAGCAAAGTAAAAGCGAATTCACGTTTCTAAAGGGAGCTGTTGTACTGTGAGTGTTCCCCATGATGGCACCCCTTTATATTTTGATCTAGCTGAGTAATGCCCGAGTTGAGGTGATTCACCGGTAAATAATCCACTCGATTAAAACATGTCACTACCGCTTTATTTATGTTAAAATACATTTTATATGAACATTGTTCATTCAAATGCATTTTTTGACGAAGATGATGACTATGGGGACAGTCAATTATATAAGTTAATATATCGTAGGCTACTTGTATTTCCTCCAGTTGTAAATTGCAATTTCATACACTGTCAAAACACAGTAACAGTAAAAAGCACGCAAGAGAACGGTTTGTTGTGACGTGCCGTTCCTATAATTGAAATGTATTTATGATATATATTATTATCATTTCTTTTTTCATTTTATTTTTTCCTACCCAAATTCCTTCCAATATTCACATGCATCAATACACAAATTCAAGAATGCATAAAGTCTACTATTGGTGAAAAGTAAAATGTTAAATCATGTTAAATCAACTTGGAGTGCATTTGCACATTAAAAAAGCATACCGCCTGCTTGGAGCACTGCTTCATAATACCTTTATGTAATTACTGTATTATTTTGACTGTCAGAAGTAAGTTCAAATGGGTAAGATGCATGCACAGGGAGAGATGAGAAAGAAAGAGTTTACCTTTATAAGACCAGTGAATTCCTTTATCTCCTCCAAAGATGAAACCCACTTGAAGAATGTGTATGAACAGAAGACTTAAGCGCTCCATTGCCGATGGTGTTCCTACCACGTGCAACGAAGTTCCAGGGTGTTTAATGTAGTGCTGCTCTGCCGGCAGTGTGACAGAATACAGCTTTGAACACTCCCACGAGAGAGGCCCTGAGGCTAGTCAGTTCTTTATTGCTCACTCAGTTCACTAAGCACTGACCTGATATCGATTTCCTGGTATTTTAGCCAATGGTTCAAACAAAAAATGCTCCTTTTTATAGTTTACAACTTGTAATGGAAAGCAGCGGCTGCTAAAATCTGTACACCCTAAAAACCTTCTGTTCTGAATTCTGTTGTGTTTATATTTGTGCTTTTTAAAAATGCATCTCATGTCCTGAGTTTTTAACTCTGATGTGAGTTTTCATCTTTTAATTTTATTAGTGAAACCCTGCCATTTACTGGACAGGGCAATAAGATGGAAGACAAAGTTAGATACATTTTTTAAAATGTAACCTGTATTTGACCAGGAAGGTCAACAGGGGGTTGCATTTTTCTAATGCAATGACAACCTGGGGAATAAAGATGGGTAAAGGATGCATGGGGATTATGCAGCCAATTAGCTGTAGAAGGATGATTAGGTGGCCAGTCGAAGAGACTCAGTTTGGAAATTTGTCCAGGACCCCCCCACTGTTCTGATAAGTATCATGGTATCTTGAATATCCAGGACTTAACCATGAATAATCATGTACCCGAATGTCATGTCATCGGTGCTTTGACCCATGGGCATGTGGGGAAGAAGCTTTTTAGTTAAGCCTCGTACACAAAGAATACAATTCTTGAAAATCACAAGGAAGTGTACTGCAAGTGAACCTAAAACATTTTACAAGAGGGTTACTGCATGAATGGTGGAGTCAAGGCTTCTACCACAATAGTTCCTGTGGCAGGGGAAAGCATGCAACATGTGATCACCTCAGTGCTCAACTATTTCTGAACCACAGGGTGCCACTTACTGGTCAGTGAACCAGCCTTTCATTTGTTCCCCACATTTTTGCTGATCAGATTTTATAGTCTCTCATTCAGTCTTTCAGTGACAAGATGCAGATATAACCTGCTCATGGATCAGGCCGGATCCAGGATGTTACGTCGGGGAACCCAGGACTGTTCCTCAGGTCCATAGCCCTCCCAGTCCACCAGGAACTGCTCCGAACGCCCCACCCGCCGGGACCGCAAGATGCGTCGAACAGTGTAGGCCGGCAGGCCGTCGATGACCCTTGGAGGAGGAGGGGGACGAACGGGCGGGGACAACACACTGGACAGCACCGGCCAGAGACGGGAAACATGAAAGGAGGGGTGGATGCGCATGGACCGAGGCAGGAGCAGGTGGAAAGTAACCGGGTTAATCTTGCGGACAATCTTAAAAGGTCCAATGAACCGAGGCGCCAGCTTCCTGGACTCCACACGCAGAGGGAGGTCACGGGTGGAGAGCCAGACGCGCTGACCAGGACGCAGTAACAGCGTGGGACGGCGGTGTCGGTCTGTCTGAATCCTTTGGCAGCGCGAAGCGAGCAGCAGGGATGCCCGAGCCTTCTTCCAAGTGCGCTGACAGCGCCGGACGAAAGCCAAGGCTGACGAGACACCCACTTCCGGCTCTTGTTCAGGAAAGAGGTGGCTGGTAACCCAGCTGACATTCAAATGGTGACATGCCAGTGGAGGAGCTATGGAGAGTGTTGCGTGCGTATTCCACTCATGCTAGCTGGGTGCTCCAGGAAGAGGGGTTGGCGGAGGTAACGCATTGAAGGGTAGCTTCCATATCCTGGTTTACCCGCACGGTTTGCCCATTAGACGGGATGGTAGCCAGATGAGGCTGACCTTGGCACCTAGCAGATTACAGAATGCTTTCCAGAACCTGGAGGAGAATTGGGGACCACGGTCAGAGACCACATCCAGGGGGAGACTGTGAGGGCAGAAGATGTGCTGCACCAGCAGCTCGGCTGTCTCTTGGGCAGACGGGAGTTTAGGCAGGGGAATGAGGTGACATGCCTTGGAGAAGCGATCCACGACCACCAGAATGGCGGTGTGACCATGGGACAGAGGCAGGTCAGTGATGAAATCCAGAGAAATGTGTGACCAGAGGGGAAACGAGCAGGCTGTAATTCGAAGGAGAGAGTACATTGTGTTATGAAGCCCCAGCATTTATCCGGGTGTCCATTGTAGCGCTCTGGTGCAGGGAGGTGAGGCTTGGGCACATGGGGACTGGAGGTGGAGAGCAGGTGATGCCCTCCGGGGGTAGTTGGAGTCTTGGCCAGATGCATCCCAAGAGCTGATTGCCAGCATGAGATCCTGGAGACGAGAGAGGACTTCCTGGTCGTGTCTTCCCAGGGCTGTGCCCTGGCTGGCCAGTGCAGAGCGTAGATGCACGAGCTCTGCGGAATTATGCTGCGCCATCTCAGCTGGGTCCATGCTTGGCTCAGTTTTGCTGTTAGGGGGGAACAATGGCGAGAGGGGGGAAGGACCCAATCGCAGAAATGGAAGGAGGAGGGGGTACAAAACAGGGAGAGAACAAAAAAAATACACTGGACTAACTAAACTGGGAGGGACAAACCATGAGAGATAAAAACAAACTAACAAAATAACAAACACAATGAGAGAAACCAGAAGGAGCATAAAACAAAGACAAAACAATAAATTATGAAAACTTTGTTCAACGGAGAAAGGCTTGGAAATGTGAAAACAGTAGGTATGAAAACACAGCCCATTAACTCAAAACTGAGCACAGGAGAATGGGAGAGACTGGGTTATATACTGAGTGTGATACGGTAAATTAGAGACAGGTGTGAGTGGAAAATCACAGGGGAAGGCTTGAAACTGTCATAATGGAATGCTGGGGTGACTGGAGAGGTACCGCTGGAGCCCTGACAAGTACCCCTCCCCCTAGGGATGGCACCTGACGGCAACAGCCCACGGATGTGACTGGAGGAAGTCGCGGATCAGGCCCAGATCCAGGATGTCACGGTACCGCTGGAGCCTTGACAATATCATTTTTTTTACCAGTAATAGATTTGCCGTGTCCCTGACAGGCAGCGCACACCGTATCGGACCAGCCAAAATATGGTGTGTTAGACCGCTACGTTATCCGTGTTGAAATCAACTGAAAACTGTAGAAAAAGGAATCCCGTTTGTCCTTCCTCACAATGTCCATGTTGTCCTGTTTTTCACAATGTTTCTTGGTATTTCACATCAAACAGAAGCATTTTTAGGGCTTTCATGGTAGCATGTCCCGCTAAAGCTCTAATCTTTGGTGCAGTGATGCATTCCAAGGTCCGGAATTGAATCCTGACTATTGGCCGAGGGTCCCATGGGGTGATGCACAATTGGTCATAGTGACCCCAGGGTTTCAGTCACTTTTACTGCCTACACCAGTTGCACATAAAGTGTAGTCCAGACAGTTTAGCCATGGGACATGGCTCCAGATTTTTATTAGCTGCATGCCATCCCTGTAATGTAAAAGGAAAATACACATATTAAATGATTGTTTCTAGGACTGCAAAACTCAGCTGTCACTTACTAGTCCGGGAACCACATTACCCCTGTCCTTCAAGAACTACATTGGCTACCACTAAATTCTGAGTAAATGACAAATGACAAAATCTCTTCATGGTCTTGCCCCCCTATCTCAATGATCTCATTCTCCCCTACCAACCCCCCATAAACTCAGGTCCTCTACTACTGATCTCCTTTCCATGCCCCCCCCAGAGTGCCAGCACTTCCCTGCACTGCTGTATGTTTTGTGTTTCCATACCCCCCAGCCCCAATAACAGTACGCCCCTTCGAGCTTCGGCCTTTTCCACTGGCCTGGGGTTCAACCGGAGCTGCGGTCAAGCCACTGCTACTCCGGTTTCACCACCAGGCCCTCAAGTGCAGACAGAAAGGAGATGTAGGAGGAGAGAGAAAAGTGAGGAAAACACGCTCTGGTTAACCAACTGACGAAAAACCGATTTCGATTTTGTTCGAGATTTGTTCAAAATGAAGAGAAACTGTGCACATTATAATGTTATAAATGCAGCTGATTTTATTTATTTATTTATTTTGCTTTTCAATTTCAATTTCAGGGAATGGGAGTCTCGCATCTGGGTGTCAATGCTTGCATTTGTCAGTCTACTGTGCAGCCTACTGACTATGAGAACAGTTATTTAGTTCATCATAGTCAGTGTAGTTCAGTTCAGTGGAGAGATCCAGTATGTGGGTGTTACGTCTAATGGCCGTATTAGAATATTGGTTACTAATAGGCTGCTTAATGGCAAGCCCGTCCAAACATTTTTCTTAGGAGTTCTAAGACCACTCTTACTGAGCTTCAGTGCCATCAGAAAATGTTACAATAAAGAAAGATTAATTTTAAGACTAATGCCTCTTGTCTTTCTCCCTTTTTGTAATCTCAAATGTGAATCATACTTTTTCATCTTTAGTAGTGATAACTGAGAAATGTGATTGGTTTTTCATTTTTTTCATTTTTTTGCGAATATATTTTTATTGAATAAAACAAAGACACAACAGCATGACACTACACACATGTACAAATATACATAAACACTTATGGATAAAAAAATAAAAAAGGAAAAATACAAGGGGGGGAGTTATACCATGTAGTATACAAATATTATAATGCAATTCCATCAATATAATGCCATTTAAAAGGAGGATATAAATAAAGGCCCCGACCTAAATTAAGGCCTTAATAAAATCAATCCCCTTGGTCCAATTATTCAAGGTCGTAGTTGAAGCCGCATGAAGCTTCGCAGTTGAGCGCTCAAGAATTAGGATGGACATACACTACCGTTCAAAAGTTTGGGGTCACCTGCTGGAAACTATTTTTATCTCATAATTGACAATGCTTTACACCGTATACATTTCTGTAAATATTTTAAAATGACAAAAAACACATGTAACAATGAACAAAATGAACATCAAAGAAATGTTCAAGAAAATTATATTGAAAATTGAATCTGGGATTCCTCAAAATAGTCACCCTTTGGCGTGAGAATAGCCTCACAAACAGTGGCCATTCGGTTAATACGTTTTAGCAGGAAATCACCCGACATGTTTTCCCAGCTATCCTGCAGCAATTCCCAGAGAAACTTGTGGGTTGCTTTGCTTTGACTCTTCCTTTCCAGTTTGTCCCATACAAGTTCTATGGGATTGAGGTCTGGACACTGGGCAGGCCAGGTCTTTAGTTTGAGTTGTTGTTCACATTCCTCCTTCACCAGATAGTTCTTGCACAACTTCAAGGTGTGTTTCGGGTCGTTATCTTGCTGAAGAATGAAGGAGTGCCCGATTAGCCATAGTCCAGATGGAAGGTGACCCCAAACATTTGAACGGTAGTGTATAAGATCTAAGCCACACAGATTTTCTGTCACTCTGAGGGTCGAACCAACCATTAAGAATGGACTTCTTGGCTGCAGTCAGTCCTGCCATAAGGAGACGTCGGTTCTGTAAGTTCAATACAACTTTTGAATTGTCTCCAAGTAGTAGTAAGGCCGGGGATAAAGGAAGCTTGACAGCTAACAAATCTGATATAATCTGGACAACCTGTTTCCAAAAGTCCAATATATAATGGCATTCCCAGAACATATGTAGAAAATATCCCGGAATCCCGATGTTACATATCTTGCAGGAATTATCAGTAATTAGTTTCATTTGGTGGGCGCGATGAGGAGTGACATAAAATCTGTGGGTCAGTTTGTAGTTAATCACCTGATGTGCCAGGTTCTTAGAGGAAATAAATACATTCTCCCAGATCTTTTCCCAGTTGTTTCACATTTAGTTGTTCAAATTCCCTATTGTAGGGACATTTTATGAGACATGCACCGTATGACATTTTAGTGAAATGGATTTTATTAATTATCGCTTACATATTATGAGGTCAATCGTACCACGTTGAACCTCTGCTTTTCTCTGGAGCGATTTGGGGAACATGATCCGGACAAACAATACAATACAATACATTACGTAAATACAGACAACATATGCCGCGGACATTGCGTTTGCCCCTGTCCCTGTAACAGCCATATAGGAGTTGAAGGGCTTAACCTCTAGAACCCACATCATAGACAACTAATTCCATGGCGAGCCTGGTACCCTGAGATTTCAAGACTTCACTTCCTGACTACAGGACAGCTACTCGGGACGTTCTAGTCCACGTCTAATCGAAGTTCAGTGGCATCAAAACTTAAGAGCATTCGCTGCCGGCATATGCAGCTACTCTACATTCTAAGTCCTACAGAGTAGTGTTATCGGGATTCGGCGACCTCCCAAGGCCGCTACCCTAGATCCGATGCAGGACTGACTTGTCAGCGTAGAGGAACTGAGTCGTACACGCCTCGCTCCCGGCGTGTTACAACCTTCCCTTTCTAGCGCTAAAAGGGGAAGAAGACATATGTTGAAACAATGATTTGCACACTTATTTCAACCTTAGCAAAATGTCACAAAACCGGCATTACACAATACATAACGGAAAATATACAAGACAAGGCAGTATGACAGATTCCTCAAACATAGAAAACTAGAACGCAGAGCGCCCGGAGCCTTCGTTAAGCGAATGAACTCCCCGAGCTGGATTTGGATGTTCCTTTTATACACCTCTGACCAGCCTTAATCAGTAATCTGTTGGTTATTTATTACCTCAAGACCATAATTTGCCTGCGAGGCCAGATTGTGGGTTCACGAAGCTACGGAGATAGTGATTGTCCTAATGTGGGGGAACGATTGTGTAATGTGTTATACGTCTGTCCCAATCTTCCTGTTGGTAAATCATGTTATCTCGGCCATCCGTGGCGAAACTGGTCGCCAGGATGTTTCCACATGCCACATTCCACAACTTCTCGCCCCTCCCCCTTTAACCAATGATGGGTTCACCAGATACCAGAACTTGGTGCCGGGAGGGATAGGGGCTGGCTATTAAAATCATACAGCCAGCTCCTTCCAACCCTACACTATGCCATATCATCACCACCCCAAAGGTTTCATGTGATTGGTTTTTCATTCCTCGACTTGGACTTGAGGTTAAGAGACTTGGACTTGGACTTGTGGTTTAGTGACTTGACTACAACACTGCTCTATGCTAAGCAGGCTTGCTAGGTTTGATGATATGGTGATCATTGACAACTGAAATCCACTGACCCAGACTGAATGGGTTGTCAGTTGTTGTTGTTTCCCATTTCACACCACAGGATGAAATGTGCCAATATTAATCAATTAATTAAATATAGAAATAAACATATATTGTAAATAATTACATATTTTACATTTCATTATTTATGTTGACATTTCACTTATTATTTAATTCATTAATATTGGTACATTATTACCTCCATATGGGTGCAGATTCCAGAAAAGTCAACCCTCAGGACTTGTGAAGAGTGGTAACTCAGTCAGCTGAAATGCAAACAGCCGTATTGGGTTGCATTAGTACATCATGCATGCAGCTAACTGGTGCCTGGAAATCAGGCTTATGACCATGCCCTGGGTCATCTGTTCCCATTGGGTGCCTAAAGTCTTAGAGGCCCCTATGTATGGTAGGATCCACTGCAGGCTTCGTTATGGGCACACTGGCTGACACAGGAGCAACAGGTGGTTTCCATCACTGGGGCCTAGAAGGGAGAAGTAATGCATGTGTCCCAATCTCCTTGTCAGAGGCAGAGAGGTTGTGATCAAGTATGGGAGGGGTTTGAGCAAGTGTCATGTCATATTGGTTATAAAGGTTTTAAGTGTGAGTTGCTTTGGATAAGAGGGCCTGTTAAATGAATAAACTCTTTTGGGAGAGTAGTGTTACACACTACGACAAATGGCAGAATCCAGTGCAGACTATGTTACCGGCACATTGGCTTACAGAAGATAAACAGGTGGGACCATGGATGGAGTGTCTGCTAAATTAATCAACGCAAAAGTAAGTTAAAACTGATCTGCAAGTTTATTTCTTGTAATCAAAATCATTTAATGTAATATCATATTTTGTTATAATTTATATAATTTAATATGAAAAGCACATAGGGACTATAATAAAACAATGTAAGACACAATAATGAAGTCAAAATGGAATCAGCTGCAGGTGGTTTATCCTCACTTAAATTGATTACAATAAACAATACAAATAAACAACCAAAATGAACCAAATTAATAAAACACTGAGTCAGACATACATGCAGTATAATTGCCACATGAGATTATTTTTCTCTCCTAATTACTGAAGTCTGTCTTTTTGACCCCCTTTAACATTCTTGCACTCGGGGAGAGGGGGTGCAAGATAGAGAGGTACTGGTTGACGAACATGATAGAGCAGGTTGACAAACATGATAGGTTGGAAATGATCATATAGCTCAAGTTTCTGCCTCCCTGTTTACCCTTTCCATGAGAGTGTGTTGTGGCCCTGAAGCTATGGGGGTTAGGGTGGTCCCATGCACACAAATTAGCACAGGCACAGACATGTAATCTCCCTTTAGATATGTGCAGAGACAGAGAGAGAGACAGAGAGAGAGAGAGAGAATATCATATAAATACACCCAAATAATAATTGATGAATTACCATTTTCCTTACAAAAATACAATATGCATGATGTTAGAACCAAGACTCAAAAAAAGTGCAAACATGCATACTGTATGATGAACTAGATGGAGCATCAGTCTCAACATGAAAATAAGTGATCCAATCAGAATGATGAAAATAATCACACTCTGCTGTTTATAGTAGCCTAACCACAATACAGTATCCAGAACAGTAGTTACGTGTATACCAGTGGTGGGCCGTCAGGGCCTGCAAGGCCTTCTCTGCTGGCCTAAAAAATATCTGAATCACAGACTGATGTTAATTATATTTTTTCCATGAATACTTATTAAATAATTCCAAATGGTCTGTCCGCTTCCTTTCATAGCTTTTCCCCTGGTTGCGCTGCTTCCAGACATGTATTTTCATATTAAAGCATTTAACCAATCACATTTCAGCCATCATTTGTTGCCAGAGTCAAAGAAATCTGCCTGGAGGCATTCACAATCAGTTCTGCAGGCCCTGTAGCATAAAATAAGTGTTGATCAAACTGTTGCTTCAACCAATCAGATTTTGAGTTGGGGACACGAAGGCCTTCTAGAAGGCCTAGGTAACGTCAGCGTATTCACACCCTTTGATTGGATAGTCAGAGAGTGTCTGACTATGATGTAATGTGATTGGTTAAATGCTTTAATATGAAAATACACGTCTGGAAGTATTCATGGACAAAATATAATTAACATCAGTCTGTGATTCAGACATTTGAGCGGACATTTTCAGCCCTAAAGCGAATTAAAACTTATGCCAGAAATACGACAGGGCAGGCTCGACTTTCAGCATTAGCTTCGATGGTGATAGAAAAGGACTTCTTGATGGAACTGAAACACACGGATAATCTGTACGACAGAGTAATTGAACTCTTTTTGAGGAAAGAAAGGAGGATGGATTTTGTGTACAAATAATACGGATTTTTGGTGAGTAAAATGTTGCTATTTTCCTAAATAAGATTGCAATTTTTATGTGTGTCGCAGCTGTAGCACCCTGGGTTTGTTTCTTCAGTAAAGGCATTTATTCTGGATACACGAGTTATCTATCTGTGATGCAACGGCAACGGGTGTCTGTTCGGTTTGTTTTTGCACTTTGTTTATTTATCTTTCTTCAGTCATGTTTCATTCTCGTTCTGTTCCCCGTCTGTCATTGTTCCTGTTCGAGTTCCTCTCCTTGTCTTGTCATGCACTTTAGGGAGGAGGAGGAACGCATAAAGAAATCTGCGTGCGAATAAAGCGGAATGTGAGAAGCGTACAGAGATAGGACGAGAGAGAATGACAGCGATAGTTAGAAGCGTGAGATAATTAGTGATTAGTAGTGTTAGTAACTTAATCTAAATCCCTAATGTTAGTAGATTAGTTGGTTAGTACTATATACATCTAACTAATATATACAAAGTGTAATTAGAAAGTAAGAAGGAAGTAAAACGAGATTAGAAACGAAGACGGAAAAACCGAAACATAGAATTTCCCGAAGTGCATGACAGAACGAGAATGAAACATGACTGAAGAAAGATAAATAAACAAAGTGCAAAAACAAACCGAACAGACACTCAAAACATAACAATAAGATGTCTTTTATAGCCATAAAATAATTATTGAGGGGTGGATTGATTCAGACGGAGCACTACTGAAGGCCTAGGTGTGAAATGCACGGCCCGCCACTGGTGTATACTGACATTCCACCTCCACGTTGAGAGGTCTGTTGTACACCACCATATTCTCTTGAAATGTGACAAATGGCAAAAATAATAGTCCACATCTTTAACATAAATATTTAGCAGGAGTTTGAGTAGGAATCATAACATCAGAAGCCATAACATATTTTTCAAGATAGCTATATGATTGATGACAGTGTTCAAGCTGTAGCTACTTGGAGAATTAAAGTCAAGAGCAGATTATAATTCCAATGGAACAATATTTATTATCCTGTTGAACAACCTAATACTCTTATAGCCCACAGTCATACAAATAAACAGACTGCTAACTCCATTAAGCTGAATAAGGGGCATCTTGTAAATATCTTACTTTAATTCATACAGACACTTGGATTTGAAATGTGTTATGTTGCTTTCTTTTAATTGCATAAGTGATAAAAATATTATTAAACATTTATGATGCCATAAATTGCATAACTAATACGGGTGCCTGGGATGTGGCATTCTTTTAAAAATCTGTTATTATAAATTCTGATATTACCTTAGTAGAGTGGAAACCTAATATCACAACCTTGTTCAGACTGCACAGGATGCCTGATTATCTGATTATGTACATGTGCATGGTTGTAAATAGCCTGGAGGGGGAGGTTAAACAGCATTCATCATATCTGAAAGATAAATGTTGAATATTGACCAGATCTTTTCCACTTTAGAAACATTGCATGGTCATAAAATGTTTGCCACAGTCTTTTGCTCCCTATGCTTCAACAGGTCTCAGGTCTGTCCTGAGAGTTGATAACAGCATTGAGAGCAGAACGGAGCCAAGTGACTCTAGGCCAAGCTACCCCATTGCAGCTCATTAACCCAAAACACTACCAGCTGCAGTGCAATGGCCTTCCCCCAAGCATGCCCACAACCCAATTTTGATCAGTATTCCCAGTGATGGTCTATATACCAGGAACCTGGCCAATTGATTGTTACTGTGAAACGGCTGAAGACAAAAAGTTAACCACCAGCAGTGGGCCCTGCTATCAGGGACCAGACAGTGGAGGAAGTACAAAAAGGAAGATAGAGGCCCAGTTGGGGGATGTCCAGTTGTCCTTATGAAGTTGGGAGGTGAGCCAATCCAATGTCTTTTCAAAACATTCCCAAGTCACAATTCTGCAGGAGTTTCTTCAGGCAACAATTCAACCATTGTGATGCCCTGTCATAGGACCACTCCGCATGCCTGACCTTTGCTGCTGCAAGTGGACAGATGGTCCCCTATGTTGGCTGCTTACAGTTGAAGGTGCAAATTTGAGAAATAACCATACCAAGTGGTGGAATTGTAATAGTGGATATAGAATAGTCTTCTTTGGGTAACTGTCTACCTCGGCATCAACACAATCCGCAGTTCCACTCAGATCAGAGGATAGGAATTGAAAGGCAGCTGTTCACACGACCCTGTGGGGTGTAAGATGTGCCAGTCGACTTGACAGGGTCTAATCTCAGTGAAGAGCAATTAGCAGAGGTGTCAGCTTGCCTGACCATATGACCTGCTCTTTTCTGCAGGAAATGTTAGAGGCAGGTATCAAAGCTGCAGCCCATGGGCCTAGCCAATTTTGCTAGTTCACAAGAAAGATGGCACCCAATAGTCCTGTTTGGACTACTGCAAAGTAAATGCAGTAATGTGGGCTACATTACCTACATTACAAATCCTTCTTTACAACAATTTGCATCTATTTTCCAAACATTGAAACTCATATTTGGAATTTAGAACACATGTTTGTGAAGCAGTGGCAGAAAATGTCAGTTAGTCCAGAGGAAGTGAAATACTTTGGCTATATAGTTAGCTAGGATGGGGGAGCAATGGGCAAGCCGAAGACAGCAGTAAAACAGGTATAAACCTTTCTGGGATTTGTGCGATATTGCATCCCCATTGTTTCTTCTTCCCCTTGACCTCCCCCATTCCAAGATTACAGTCCCCCTTCAAACCTCCTTGTCAAGTAGATGTGTCAAGTACCAGATTGCTGCTACGTGCGGCTAGGTACTATACTTCTGAACAACATGGATATCTCTAAACCATTCTGCCTGTTCATGGACTGTTCGCGTTTGCACAAGCAAAAGATGAGAGGTAGCCAGAGAACATCCATACTAGTCAGGACCTGTATAACAAGATTTAAGATTTTGACCCAGAAATGGATGATGAGGGTAAGGTTGAGGTACTATTTATGGGGTTACTAACTACTAACTTTACTGTGATTGCAGGTAATAATCCCTAGGCAATAATAACTAGGCAAAATTGAATTGTGCTGGGTGGTCCAATTAGCTGTGTAAAAAAAGGTTTAGCTTCAAATCACAGAAGGAGCTCTATTGGTTATGGAGGCTATGGCAGGGAGAGGGTTTGCCCCAGTGGGTGGGGAATTGTTTATACCCTGTGGAGAGTGAAGTCAGACCACCCAGAGGTAAGGGTTATTTTTGTAGCTTTTTTTGAAGTGGTTGCCAGAAACTACCTCTTTTTGGAAGGACCAGGGTGAAGCCTACCCATAATTGAGGTCATGATCTGTTTTTCCAAGATGTAGGAGAGTGGACCCTACCAAACATCAGATCATTCAAACCACAGTTAAAGCCCCAAGGCTCATTCTTATACAGCCTTGGGGGTGTTTTGAGTTTCAAAAACAAAGTGATTAGTGAGTAGGCGCACACCTGTTTATCCCTTTCAATGACAACATGTGTAACTGCTAATCTGACACACAGCAGACCCCTGATTAAAGCCCCACACAGGAGCAAGAAGACAGTGGCCAATAAGAGTGGTGTGTGCATGACTGCTTTGAGATGACAAGAAGTGAGACCACAGTTGGTGAATGTAAACGCTGGGAGCGAGAGGCGAGGGGCTTACGTGCATTGAATGGAACAGGAACTAGATCATGAAGAAGCTGCATAATGAGGAAGCTTGATTGGTATCTGCCACAGTGATGTTAACAGTGACTGAAGGGGACTGAGGACCCCTGTTTGGGAGGCAGTGAAGGTTATCATCTGCCATGGTCAATCTTTACTTTCCATCACCTGTTTAGTGTCGTGATGTGTGTGTGTGTGTGTGTGTGTGTGTGCGTGTGTGCGTGCCTGTGCTTAAATCTGTGTGTTTTCCTCAGTATTTACTAGGGTGGAACTCCATAGAAAAACATGCATGAGGGTGTACAGTGGGTGGCCTGTAGAATGGGATAGCTACAGATAACTGCCCAAATGAAGGAAACATTTGAGTAAATGAAGGGTTCTGGTGGCTCTGTTATGGTGTGTGGTGCATTTTCCTGTCATGGTTTATGTTCACTCAACCCCTTAGAGGGCAAGGTAAACGCCAATAGATAAAAAGCCATTCTGAGTGATCACCTTCATCCTATGATGAAGCATTTCTATCCTGATGGGAGTGGTCTCTTCTGGGATGACAATGCCCCCATACATAGGGCATCAATGGTTTAATGAGCATAAAAATCATGTAAACCATATGTTATGAGCATCTTAGTCACCAGATCTCAACCCAATTGAACACTTATGGGAGATTCTGGAATGACGCCTGAGACAGCATTTTCCACCACCAAATACTGCAAACCATACAGTATATGCTACTGTACATTGCTTTCACTCCTAAAAGCCTACTTATTTGTACTGTTTTATTTAGCATATACAGTAAATCAGTTGCTATTCTGTGCATATGTTTTGGCAGATATCCATAAAGCCCTACCATTTCAAATGTTCCCATAATGCAAGTCAGATTTTTCACTGGAGCAATTTCTGCGCAAGGTTTTAAACTCAATCCTAGTTGAATTAAGTAACCCCTGATCCATACTGCTGCCACGAAAGACAGGCATGTTCATGCTCTTATCTATGCTTTTCCTTACTAATTAATGTAATATTGCATATTTAGTACATAATGAGCTGATATACAAAGAAGAGAGGAGTAAAAGCAACATGATGAAAGTTGTAGTGGTCATATGTTTGTCCAACAGCACATATATTTTACTGACCTATTAGATATTATTATCTAAACAGATGTTTTATATGTAATAAGTCAACCTTTTGCAAATCCTTCATCTACATTTTCACAAAATAGGAACCTGTTCCTTAACATACAGTGGGGAAAATAAGTATTTCACCCCCTGCTGATTTTGTGAGTTTGCCCCCTTACAAAGAAAGGAACGGAATGGTTGGTCTATAAATTCCATGGTAGGTTCATCTTAACAGTGAGAGACAGAATATTTTTTTAAAATCCCAGAAAATCACATTATATGAATTTTAAACATTTATTTGTGTTTTATTGAGGAAAATAAGTATTTCACCCCCTAGCAAAACAGCAAGAATTCTGGCTCCCACAGACCGGTTATGTGACCAGGAGGCACACAGATTAGTCCTCTTACTTAATTAGTACTCCTAATTAAGTACTCGTTACCTGTATAAAAGACAACTGTCCACAGAATCAATCAATGAATCAGATTCCAACCTCTCCACAATGGGCAAGACCAAAGAATTGTCTAAGGACATCAGGGACAAAATTGTAGACCTGCACAAGACTGGAATGGGCTACAAGACCATTGGCAAGCAGCTTGGTGAGAAGGAGTCAACTGTTGGTGCGATAATTAGAAAATGGAAGAAACACCAATTGACCATCAATCTCCCTCGGTCTGGGGCTCCACGCAAGATCTCACCTCGTGGAGTGAACCTGATCATGAGAAAGGTGAGGGAACAACCCAGAACTACACGGCTGGAGCTTGTTGATGATCTCAAGGCAGCTGGGACCACAGTCACCAAGATGACCATTGGTAACACACTACGCCGTAATGGATTGAAATCCTGTAGTACCCGCAAGGTCCCCCTGCTCAAGAAGGCACATGTACAGGCCCGTCTGAAGTTTGCCAATGAGCACCTGGATGATTCAGAGGAGGCTTGGGAGAAAGTGCTGTGGTCAGATGAGACTAAAATCGAGCTCTTTGGCATCAACTCGACTCGCCGTGTTTGGAGGAAGAAAAAAGCTGCCTTGGACCCCAAGAACACCATCCCCACCGTCAAGCATGGCGGTGGAAACATTATGCTTTGGGGCTGTTTCTCTGCTAAGGGCACAGGACGACTTCACCGGATCGAGGGAGGATGAATGGGGCCATGTACCGGGAAATCTTGGGTGAGAACCTCCTTCCCTCAGCCAGGACACTGAAAATTGATTTCTAAGGATTTGGAGAGGATCTGCAAAGATGAGTGGGCCAAAATCCTCCTGGGATCTGCGCAAACTTGGTGACCAACTACACGAAACGTCTGACCGCTGTGCTTGCCAACAAGGGTTTCTCCACCAAGTATTGAGTCATGTTTTGCTAGGGGGTGAAATACTTATTTTCCTCAATAAAACACAAATAAATGTTTAAAATTCATATAATGTAATGTTCTGGGATTTTTTTAAATATTCTGTCTCTCACTGTTAAGATGAACCTACCATGAAAATTATAGACCGTTCCTTTCTTTGTAAGGGGGCAAACTCACAAAATCAGCAGGGGGTGAAATACTTATTTTCCCCACTGTATGTCTGCACTGAACTATCTGTAGAAAAAAGTACATTTTACCACTGCTACATCTTGCCTATACTATAAACAACTATGCAACAATATATAACAACTATAAACAAGTGCTACAACAACAAGACAAAATAATCAGTAAAATGTCTATACTCATCTTCGATCTAAATGTAAGATTACATTTTAGGGGGAAATGGTCGTGGCAGGCTGAAACATTGTACTGTACGCCATACATTTCAATACTATTGAAGGAACATGTACAGAACAGATTTTAAATGTAGAAATGCAGAAACAGCCTTTAATCCAAGATTGGAACCCCCATCTTTGTGAACATGATGGTGATGTTGAGGAGGATGACATGAAAGAAGGGGAAGGAGAGGAGTACACTGACACAACAGATGTCCTTATCCATGGTGAAATACATTGGTCCCATTTTATTATATCATTTATTATACTGGTGATTTATTCAATCAATTTTACAGTAGAATCACTACTACTGCTACTGTATTTTTTCTTTTATTATTATTATAGTTTTTTTGTCGTTGTTGCCATTAAACTCGTTACCAAACTTGTATTGTTGCAGGTACTTAGACAAACCACAAGGTGGCACACGTGGTATTAGTTGTGATGAGCATTCATTTCTGATGGTATGTTCTGCACTGCCCTATGCGTGACTAACTCTTCTGCCAAAAGATTACAGTGAGACACCAAGAGACTTGATATGCAACAGTACAGGAGATATAGCCATTACATATGATTCATATAAAGAAGGGCTGGAGAAAATTAAGAGAATGATATTTGTTAAAATAAATAAATAAACTCTTGCAGCACTTTCCCAGTAAATAATTGAACATTAGCCTTAAAACTTAAAACAAAACAAGCTACAATCTAAAAAAACAATCGAATCTAAGTTTTCCAGAGTACACTAAGTCATTGACAGTAGTGTTCAGTGTGTTGGTATTAAAAGAAGAAATTCACTTGTGTAAAGATCATGTATGCTGCCTGTACATGTGTGTACGTGCACGTGCATATAGGAATTTGTGAATGGCATGTGCATGCATGTGTGTGTATGAGAGAGAGAAAGAGAGACAGAGTAAGAGTGAGAGAGACTTTGGTAGATAGACATAATAGAATGTATGTGTGTGATGGCACGTCAGAGGGCAGCATTGGACACTTGATGTTTCCCTAATTGCATTTAAATTTTTAAATTTTAAGCATTTAGCAGACGCTCTTATCCAGAGCGACTTACAAGTCATGTGCATTAATACATGGTAAGAACAATCATAGTTAGCGCACGAGATCAGTGCAGGAATACAGCAATAGACATCATTGCAGGCATCTGCGTACCATACCTGTAACACCGGGAAGGAAAATGTTAGTGATTATTTTTTTTTTTTGGGGGAGTATAGTGTTGAACAAGTAAACAGTGGTGAAGACAATTTAGCTAGATGGACAGAGTTCAGTGGTAGTGGAGTCTGAAGAGGTGGGTTTTGAGTCTCTTGCGGAAGATCGCAAGTGATTCCGCGGGCCTGACCGATTGCGGAAGGTCGTTCCACCAGCGAGGATCAGGACAGAGAAGAGGCGAGACCGCGAGGAGAGCGGCTGCCAGGCGCCCGGAGGGAAGGGACAGTCATTACCAGAGGAGGCGGAGCGGAGGGGTCTGGGAGGTGTGTAGGGAGTGATGAGTGACTGGAGGTATGGGGGAGCAGTACCTCTGGCCGCTTGAAAAGCAAGCACCAGTGACTTGAATCTGATGCGTGCTGCGATGGGGAGCCATTGCAGAGAGGAGAGTAGAGGGGTGACGTGGGTGAACTTCGGCTGGTTGAACACCAGACGAGCGGCAGCGTTCTGGACTAGTTGCAGTGGCTTGATGGCGCAGGCCGGAAGGCCTGCCAGCAAGGAATTGCAGTAGTCCAGACCTGAGATCACCAGGGCCTGGACCAGGAGTTGAGTGGCCTCTTGGGTGAGGAACGGTCGGATCCTCCGGATGTTGTGGAGGGAGAAACGGCAGGTCTGAGTGATCGCTGCAATATGGCTCGAGAAGCACAGCTGGTTGTCCAGGGTTACCCCAAGACTCCTGGCCGACTGGGACGGAGACACTATGGAGCCTTCCACGGTGATTGACGCATCAATCATCGGGGAGCCCTTCGCTGGGAGGAAGAGCAGCTCTGTCTTCCCCAGGTTCAGCTTCAGGTGGTGGGTGGACATCCATGCGGAGATGTCAGCCAGGCATGCAGAGATCCGTGCCGGGACCTGGGTATCAGATGGAGAGAAGGAGAGAAACAGTTGAGTGTCATCAGCATAACAGTGATAGTAAAAACCATGAGCATAAATAACAGAGCCAAGTGACTTGGTGTACAGAGAAAATAGGACGGGGCCTAGCACCGAGCCCTGCGGGCAATTGCCTTATTATTGCCTTATTGGATTATTGTTTAATGGTTTTTGTCTTGATTGTTTAACCCCCTGAGGTCCGTGCTAAGCTTTTAATGTTTTTAGATTTTGGCATGGTCTGATATTTATCTCAATTTCATCAATTTAACACACACTTACTCCAAAGTGTTTGATATTTTTATTTGAAGGACAATCACAGCTACATTTGTATGCCATCAATAGTTTGGTCAGTATCATATGCAGCTTGTAAATAGATCTACAAACACACAAGTTAAAAATAGTAAATTTTTCTGCTGTCACAAAAGATGTGAAAGCACACACTAAACTATAGTGACGAATTGTTTTGCCAATGTGCGTTTGTTCACCAAGGTCTTGGTTATGTAAGGGTGTGAAAATAGTTTAGCACATCTGAGATCTAAATAGCTAAAAACCTGTTTTTATCAGAACTGGTCACATTTATTTCAGGCTGTGGGAGGGCTAAATGCTAAATACCTGAATATTCATTTTGGCTCTTTGTTACGTTGCAACACGCGGAATGTTTGGCGTCACAACACGCGATATTCATAGGCTATATTTTCAATGAGTATTTGAAAACAAGCGAAATAAAATTAATATCAGCATAGACTGTTGCTGGCAGATTGCAAGCGTAAACACAGACAAGATGTAAAAAAATAAAAAAACAAGCGAAATAAAATCAATAGCATAGACTGTTGCTGGCAGATTGCAAGCGTAAACACAGACATACGATATATTTTATAACATTTTACGCTGTTTGAAAAGTATTTTGTGTGCCTATTGCAATTTGTTACATTGCGACATGCGGAATATGTAGTCACAAGGCGCGAATTCATATATTTTCACGAGTATTTGAAAATATACTGAATATACTGTTGCTGGCAGATTGCAAGCGTAAACACAGACATACGATATATTTTATAACATTTTAGGCTGTTTGAAAAGTATTTTCTGTGCCTATTGCAATTTGTTACATTGCGACATGCGGAATATGTAGTCACAAGACGCGGAATTTATATATATTTTCACGAGTATTTGAAAACAAGCGAAATAAAATAAATATCAGCATAGACTGTCCTCTTCAGTTTGTGTTGTTTATGCCGGCGTTTTCACACATGGCCCGACGCACCTCCCGAAATTAGCACCTCGTTAACATGTCAATAGAAGGGGACGTTACTAAAAGGTAAAAACAGAGTAAAAAGCAAGGTTTACTTTTGGTCTAATTAAGCTAATTTTAAAAATCCCATTTGATTTGCCAGTGCTCAAATCGGAAAGTCGCGATTCTAAGGTTTCTGTCAATGTTTTTGCCGCGTGTGTATGATAAAATATCGCGAAGTTAGAAATAGTAATATACTTGTATTGCTGCTTGGATCGGCGCCGATCCAGCCGACCTCAGGGGGTTAAATGGATTATTGTTTTAGTGTTTTCACCTGTGTCTCGTTTACGTTCACTATTTAAGTTGTCTGCTTTCATGGATCTGTGCTCAGTCTTGAGTTTCTCTTGCCTAGAGTTACTGCCAGCATTTGTTTACCCTGTTGTCTTCGCGTTATTTTGGTTTACTGTTTTCAAGCTTTATGTTTTGGGAACCGTATTTGTTCCACTTTTGTTTGTTAGCTGTTTAGTGTTTGTGTTACCTTCTGTCACGTTTGTACTGCCCAGAACTTTAACATTTCAGTAAAGATTTTAATTTCCCAACCTCCAGCCACTGCTGCACACCCAAGTTCCCAAGCCCAGCCCCAACCCGAGACCCGACACCTGGACCCCCATTTACCAGCACCCGAGAGGTACGACGACCATCCAGGAAAGTGTCGGGGATTTCTTATCCAGTGCTCTCTGGCTTTCGAGCTTCAGCCGTCTCGTTTTCCCACAAATCGCTCCAGGGTGGTTTACATCATCTCCTTGTTAACCAGGAGAGCCCTGGCCTGGGCTACAGCGATCTGGGAGAGACAAACCCCAGCCTGCTCCTACCTGGACACCTTCACTGAGGAGATGAGGCAGGCATCCCGTGAGTGACCGGGAAGCAGCAAACCAACTACTCCATCTCCGACAGGGCACCAGCAGTGTGGCGGATTATGCCATCAAGTTCCGCACACTCCCAACCGAGAGCATGTGGAATCCGGAGGCACTTGTGGCCACCTTCCATCACAGCCTCGCGGAAGGAATCAAGGACGAACTGGCAGCCCAAGATTCAATCAACGATGTGGAAAATCTCATCCACGTTTCCATCCAGAATGACAACTGGATTCACGAGCGGCAGCGAGAACGCCATCATCCTTCCATTTCTCACTCCGAGCCCCAAACCAGTTACATTCCGACCACTGCCAGGTTTTTCCGGGAACCCCCCAAAGCAACACCCCCGTACACAGCGCCATTTGCCCCTACGGAGGAACCCATGCAGTTAGGGAGAGCCAGGTTATCCCCATCTGAACGTGATCGCCGTATGCGCGACCGGTGCTGTCTCTACTGTGGGGTATTCGGCCACTTCAGGGGCACCTGTTCAGAGCTGGCGGGAAAAGCCAGAACTCGTCCAGCATCAGGAGTGCTGTGACAAGTCATATTCACACTCCCGAGTCTGCCTCCTCCGGGGTCTCTCTCCCTGTGTCCGTCTCCTGGGGTAACCAATGCCACACCCTCCGGGTGCAACTTAGTTCACATCCAAGAGGGGGATGAATGGAAGACTGCTTTCAACACCCCTACAGGCCACTATGAGTACCTGGTGATGCCATTCAGCTTAGCTAACTCACCATCTGTCTTCCAGGCCCTCATTAATGACGTTCTCCGAGATTTCCTGAACTGATTTGTCTTCGTCTACCTCGACGACATGCTGATCTTCTCACGATCATCCCAAGAACACACTCCAGCTCTTTGTCAAACTGGAGAAGACGGAGTTCCATGTCCCAACTATCTCCTTCCTGGGCTTCATTGTGCCAAAGGGCAACATACAGATGGATCCAGACAAGACACAAGCGGTTCAAGACTGACCATCACCCACCTCTGTCAAGGAGGTTCAACGCTTTCTGGGGTTCGCTAACTTCTACAGGAGATTCATTCGTGGCTTCAGCTCTGTGGCGGCACCACTCACGGGCTTGACTAAGAAGACCTCCACCCGGTTCCAGTGGTCTCCCGGGGCAGAGGAAGCCTTCAAGACCCTCAAGCAACTATTCACCTCAGCTCCCATTCTGGTCCTCCCAGATACCTCTCTCCCATTCATGGTCGAGGTCGACGCCTCGGATATTGGTGTGGGGGTGGTCCTGTCCCAGCGTTCCGCTCACAACAAGAAACTCCACCCGTGCGCATTCTTCTCCAGGCGGCAGAGAGGAACTACTACATTGGCAGCAGGGAGTTGTTAGCAGTCAAACTGGCATTAGAGGAGTGGAGGCATTAGCTAGAGGGGGCTAAACACCCATTCCAAGTATGGACAGACCACCAAAACCTGGGTTGTGTTCGAAACCGTTCACTCGTTCACTCATTCCCTATTCCCTATGTAGTGTTCCCTATGTAGTGTTCCATGTAGTGAACGATTAAACTGTTTTTAATCTACAGTGACTGAACGTAATTTGCATCCAAAAAAATGTGCCAGATATTCAGGTGACGCAAGCGGACGCGCCCAGTATCACATAAACAAACCAAGCACTCATGACAGCAGGTTGAAATGTACTCAGGTAGTATCGGGTTTGCATGTTCAGTTTTGAATGTTAAATCCCAAATAAATTGTTGAAATTCTAATGATGTGCAAGTGTGGTTTTGTCAACTGTGGTGCTGTCTGCTAGCCACTGCTTTAGCCACCAATAGCTACCGTTATGGAAGTTGTCTCACGTCTTCTCGTGTTCCACAGCTAAATGTATTATTTAAAGAGTTGGAACACAGGACACAATGTACTGTACAGCTATGCTTCAGTCACAATTCTGCAGCTCTAAGCACCAGAGTTGCACCATACCTGGGGCCTCATTTATAAAACGTACTTACGCACAAATTTGATCTTAGAACGTGCGTACGCTCAAATCCACGCCAAAGTTCAGATTTATAAAAACGGTCTTTGACGTGAAAAGTACTTACCTCCACGTCAGGTTTCAACCTGGCGTACGCACTTTTCCTTGTGGCAATGTTTGAGTACTGCAGGTATTCGCGGTCTCGTCTCTTCTCTGTCCTGACCCCGCTGGTGAAATGATCTTCCGCATCGGCCAGGACCGCGGAATCACCTGCGATCTTCCGCGAGAGACTCAAAACCCACCTTTTCAGACTCCACTACCACTGAATTCTGTACATCTAGCTAATTGTCATCACCACTGCCTACTTGCTCAACACTATATACCCCTGCTTACTCCATTAAAAAAAATAATTGACTAACCTTTTCCTTCCCAGTGTTACAGGTATGGTACGCGGCTGCCTGCAATGGTTTATTGCTGTATTACTGCACTGATCTCTTTGCGCGTACTATGATTGTTCCTACCATGTATTAATGTACACATTGTAAGTCGCTCTGGATAAGAGCATCTGCTAAATGCTTAAAATGTAAATGTAATGTAAAATGTATTCGAAATCTAACAGCGCCAACATGTCGTCTGCTGCCTATTATTATTATTATTATTATTAGTAGTAGTAGTAGTAGTAGTAGTAGTAGTATTACCAGATTGAACACATTGCTTAGGCTATACGTAATGGTTTGCACAATACATTTATTAATAAATTAAAACATAAGCTAAGCTACTTGTGGAAAACAAAACAAAAACACACATTGGTTTTCCAAAACTACCCCAATTAGCATAATTGACACATCCTTGAAATGTATTTAATACATATTATGGTTCCACGCGTGTAAAACACTTCGGTCAATCTGTAGGCTATAAAATAGAATGGCTTCGCTTCGAAAGATATCGCCAACCGCGCAATAAGAAGGGAACGAGTTATTAGAGATTTTGACCTCAGTTTTTAAATTATTTACGTCCTTCAGGGATCTTTGCTGCCCCCCGTTCACAGCCTGGGCTACAGACTGCCAGGCCACGTACTTGGTTGTACTGGTAAAGCCATTGGAAAGGCTCCCAAACAGCGTCCCTGCACGCAGCTGCACCTCCGCCAACAAGACCTCGATTTCCGCCTCGCTAAAATTCTTTTTCTTGCAGCTCGCCATTATCAAGTAGAACATTTCTGTTTTGATTCATGCTCCTTTATATGCTAATGATATTAATTAGGGGGCGTTTACAAGGCGGAGATCTAAAACCATTCAGCTACGCACAATTTCAAGATCATTTGCGATTTATAGATTTCACATCTGGGCGAGTGGCGTACGCACGTTTTTTTGGGCGTACGTTCAGTTTCTCTGAATCACACTTACGCACATTTCAGAAATGATCTTAGATCAAATATAGGATGGTTTCTACGCAACTTTTTATAAATGAGGCCCCAAGTCACTGCTATGCAAGTCATAAGTAAGTCTTAAACTTTGAGTTTATAAAGGGTAAGACTCAAGTAAAGTCTCAAGCTCAGGTCAAGTCAAGTCATAAATCCCTAATTTCGGGTGTCAAGTCCTCAAGTCTCAACAGTAGTATATTTTATATATTTTTATATTATGTTAATGTTTAATTTTTGACTGGCTAGACAAGCTCTAGTCTGAAGTCATTATATGTGTGACTTGAGTGCCACATTATTAAGGATTTAATGAGTGCACAACTGCTAAGCACACATGGTTTGCTCATCCTAGAACATCCTCAATGTGGCATCTGAAGTGGTCTCACACACACAAAAAAGGTTATCCATTCTTTATGGGGTTTTTTTATTATCCATTGAGTGTGCCTGTAGTCTCCATGACTCTCATGGGAATGCAATATTCCCATAGCCTTGTAAAATGGTAGGTAAAAGTCATCTCCTGTGTGTTAATGAATTGTCTTGCTCATGGGTAGGAGAATCTTCTTATCTCATCAGGGGGTAGCATATGGCTATTCCTTATTCATTCCAAAAAGCTTAAAAGGGTGGAATTGCTGTGCCCAGTCTCAGATGGCACCGATGACTTTACCTGTGCTCCTGGGAATCATGCTACACAGATTTTTCCGCAGATTGTGTGCCCAACTTGAATACTGCTGTGTGAACTTGGACCAAAATCACATACTGAAATTAAAATGACTGATGTACAGTGAATACAGATGTAGAAAACAATCAAGTATATTACAATATGCAACAACAATCAGACAGACCTTGTAAAGATGGATTTACAAAATGGATTACAATTAGATTAAAATGAATATAAAACATAGAATGAGAAAAATTAACAAATCATAGGATTATATATATATTGTGGCAGGATCAGGGGTGTTGGGTTACAACGCAGCCAATGATCAATAATAAAATTACCATACAAATAGAAAACAAATAGGAATTTATTTAGGGAATGAACACAAAATAGGGGGAAACAAGTCTACAAAGTTTAGTCCATAATCCGTTCTCATGGTCTTTATCCGTGATCCAAAGTCGTCAAGCCAATCCAATTCCTCGGTCAATTAAAAAGTAGTTTATTTCCTCTGTATTACTGGGAAAGATGCAACAGATGCGTTCGGTCTGCCCCGGACTTCCCACTAAGGTGCGAGGGTGGAGCGAGTCGGCCACTATGTACCACTCATCGATCACCACCCCTCTGCAGGCTTCTAGGTGGCTGCCACATATCCCTCCCTCAGCTCCCACCGGGAGGGAGGGGTGGCCTGACACCACAGGGCATCTCTCCTGGAAAGGGCATTCCCGTGTGCCACACCTGACCTGTGAAGTACAGAAAAGCAAACGGCTGTAATGACAAAAACCATCTAGTGACCCGTGCGTTAGTCTCTTTATTCTTCGCCATCCACACCAGTGGTGCGTGCTCCGTGACCAGGGTGAAGTTTGACCCCAATAAATAGTACTCGAGGGTATTTTTGCCAATTCGATTGCCAGACATTCCTCTTCTACTGTGGAATACCGCTGTTCTCGCGGCAGCAATTTCCTGCTGATGAAAGTCACAGGGTGTTCCTCACCTTCCTGTAGCTGCAATAGTACGGCCCCCAAACCCGTTTCCGAAGCGTCAGTCTGGACTATCAACGGTCTCTGGAAATCCGATGTCACCAGGACCGGTCCCCCGCAGAGCACTCTCTTGAAGTCTTGGAAAGCCTTTTCCGCCTTATCGCTCCACTTTACCTGGATGGGCAGTCTGTTTTTTGTCAGGTTAGTTAGAAGGCTGGCTATGGCCGTGAAGTTTGGGATAAACCTCTGGTAGTAGCTGGTGAGCCCAATGAAGGTGTGAACCTGCTTCTTGGTGAGAGGCCAGGGCCAGTTCCGGATCACCTCCACCTTTTTAATCTGGGGTTTTATATTGCCTTTCCCTATAGTATACCCCAGATATCGAGCTTCCTGTAATCCCAGGCAACACTTCTTTGGTTGGCTGTGAGACCCGCCCTCCGTAGTGCATGTAAAACTTCTCTCACCTGGTTGAGATGTGTGTCCCAGTCCTCCCCGTGAATTACAATGTTGTCTAAATATGCTGGTGCATAATCTCTATGTGGTCGTATGAACCCGGTCCATCAGTCTCTGGAAAGTGGCCGGGGCTCCATGCAGTCCAAATGGCAGTTTTTGATACTGGAAGAGGCCATCTGGGGTGGCGAAGGCAGTCTTCTCTCAGGACTCGGGGGTCCCTTGTGTGCTTGTGTGCTTATGAACCTGGTGGTTCCGAGCCTCTCAATCAGCTCGTCCACTCTTGACATGGGATACGCATCAAACTTAGAGATTTCATTTCATTTTCGGAAGTCATTGCAAAACCAGATAGTTCTGATGGGTTTGGGAACTAATACAATGAGGCTGCACCACTCGCTCTGTGACTCTTCCCGTATGGCTTCTCTTCTGGCCTCAGGGATGCGATAGGGATGCAACATTACCTTATTTCCTGGTTCAGTGTCAATATGGTGCTGTATGAGATCCGTGTGTCCCGGCTCACTCGAGAACACTTCCTGGTTGCGGTCAACCAGCTCCCTTAGTTCCTGCTTCTGTGCAGAGCTCAGCTGCTCCCCCAGTGGCACATCATTGGGAGTGGTAACTGTAAAAGAGGGCTTGGAACATGCAGTATATAAGACTTCTCGTGCATTCCATTTTTTTAGCAGGTTCACATGATATATTTGAGTCACATTTCGGCAATCTGGTTGTCTTCCCCGATAGTTCATCTACTTTCTCCATGATTTCATACAGGCTTTTTCCCTCTCGCCAGAAACTTACATTCTGATGCAGCACTTTGTCTCCTGGTTGAAACTCCCGTACCTGTGCACCCGTGACTGCGCAGCCTGGGCTACCTGCATGTGCTTGTGAACAATGGGCCACAGCCTTGCCATCATGCCTCTCAGTTCTTCCACATGCTCTACTAGGTTGCGATGGGGTGATGACTGCTGCTCCCAGGCTTCCTTAGCTATGTCAAGGAGACAATGACAATGGCAGACATTGGGGTCGCTGACTATAGAGGATCTGAAATGGTGAGAACCCCGTCAACGCCTGGGGCACTTTGGCGATGGAGAACATCAGGAAAAGTAGGAGCTGGTCCCAGTTCTTCCCGTCAGCCTCCATCACCTTCCTCAGCATACTCTTGAGGGTTTGGTTGAACCGTTCCACCAGTCCGTTAGTCTGTGGATGGTACACAGAAGTACACAATTAGTTCATATTCAGGAGTATGAGGAGTCCCTCATTATCCTGGACATAAATGGAGTTCCTTGATCCATTAAGATTTAATTTGGGATGCCCACTCAGGAAAACAGCAATACCAATTCACGGGCGATGTTCTTCGTAGCCATGGTGCGCAGGGGAACAGCTTCCAGGTATCTGGTGGCATAATCGAGAATAACAAGAATATACTGGTACCCCCTGTTGCTTTTCGGTAACGGCCCCATAGAAATTATGGGCAAGGGTATTAATGGGTTGCGAAAACTGGGTTTTGGCACCACCCGCTAGCACTTCGGACAATCATGACAGAAGTCTTCTATCGTCCTCTTCATCCCTGGCTAATGGAATCTCGCTCTCACCCACTCCAGTGCCTTCTCAACCTCCAGGTGAATGACTGAGCTGTAAAACTGACTGCACAAAGGGTCGAGGCACAAACAACAGTTCAATGATTTCATTATTCTTGAATGAATGAATGAACATTGGATTTATATACAGTATGGTATGCAGCTGCCTACAACGATGTCTATCGCTGTATTACTGCACTGATCTCGTGCGCAAACTATGATTGTTCCTACCATGTATTAATGCACATATTGTAAGTCACTCTGGATAAGAGCGTCTGCTAAATGCTTAAAAATGTAAATGTAAAATGTAACGTATATAGTGCTTTTTTTTCCCAAGGAACTCAAGGCGCTTTAAGATGATAGGGGCAACTCACCTCAACCACGACCAATAGTGGAACAGACTTCCCATTAAGGTGCAAGGGTGGAGCCAGCGGGCCACTATGTACCGCCCCTCGATCACCACCCCTTGGCTGTCACAATATATATAGTTGTGGCCAAAAATATTGGCACCCTTGCACGTAAAAAAAACAACAACAAAAAAAATAATTCTCTAAAATAACTTGAAATTGACAAAAGCATTTGGTCTCCACAATTTTTTATTTCACTGTTAATAGTACATAGTAATACAGAAATGGCATTGACAAAATTATTGACACCCTGGATTTAATATTTAGTAGCACAGCCTTTGGAGATAATCAAGTGCTTCCTATAGCCATTCATGACATTCCAACACCTCTCTATTGGAAGTTTGGCCCACTCTTCTTTTGCAAATTGCTCCAGTTCTCTCAGATTTGATGGGTGCCTTCTCCCAACTGCTGGCCACTCCAGAACAGTCCAATGTTTTCTCTTGAACCATTTCTGGGTGCGTTTGGATGTGTGTTTTGGGTAATTTTCCTGCTGGAATACCCATGACCTTCGACTGACACCCAGTTTTCTGACACCTTGGTAATCCTCAGATTTCATGATGCCCTTAATACGTTCAAGGCGTCCAGTACCAGAGGCAGCAAAGCAGCCCCACAGCATTATGGAAACTCCACCATATTTGACTGTAGGTAGGGTGTTATTTTCTTTAAAAGCTTCCTTTCATCGTCTGTAAACAAAGCGCTGATCTGCATTGCCAAAGAGCTCTAATTTGGTTTCATCGGTCCATAGAACATTTTCCCAGAAGGATTTAGGCTTGCTTAAGTTGGTCTTGGCAAAATTAATCGGGCCTTCTTGTGTTTCACTTTCAGCAGTGGGGTCTTCCTTGGCTTCCAACCGTAAACTCCTTCTTGATTAAGTGTCCGGCATATGGTACAGGCTGAAACCATTACCCCAGATCTCTCCAGATGAGCCTTGAGATCTTTGGATATCATTCAATGGCTCGCACCAACCTTCGACAACATCTGAGATGATCACCATTGTCACAGAGGTGCATATAGGGTGCATCAGAATACACATTTCCAGCATTTTGATCTGTCTGGGTCCATTTCATGTTGTTACAACACAGGCAAAGTATTGTTGCAATCCGTGGTGATCTAGAGGTGCAACGGCACATCAGCTTTTACGACTGAAGGGGGTTACCAGCACCCTTTGAAGGGAGCCATGATAAATTGGTTCATTTTATTTCATTCTCTAGTGCAATCACTTTGTGCTTTGGTATCAATGTTTCGTGCTTAGTATATTTGATTGTGCTTTGGTATGTTTGCACAACAAAGGTCTATTATCCAGTTGTATGGCATGTAATCCGTGTATGCCAAGATGGGTAGCCATATTTATGACCTCTATCTCATTTTCTCCTAGTTTCCAGAGTTTACTTTCAATTAGTATGTCAACTGGGGTCTTAGACTCTTAGTGTTGATTGGTAATATCAATTTTTGTTGGTTGGAGTGCGTATTTTTGCTGTAGTCATAAGCAATGTTGATTTGTGTTTGCAGATCTATAGGAGACGACGAAATTAGCGTTATGTCGTCTGCACAAGTTGGAGTCGAGCACTCTATTCCCTCAAAGCCATCGCCCGACGCTGGATCCACCTCTCACAAGACGCCGCCCTCGCCCTCGGGCTCCCACCTGAGCAGCCGCAGTCTGGTCCCAGCATCACCAATGCGGATGGCATCATCACTGGCGCCAAGCTGCCAAGTTGTCACCAGATCTTGCAGTGCATGCTGTACAACTGTGACGCACAACTGCATGCCAAGTGACCCGATTTGATTGGAGCCTTGTCGCGGTTCGAGGCGGCTAAGGTCGTCCTGGAGCAGGTGGGGCCATTTTATGGCAAGGTAAATCGCCCAAAACTACTACTACGTGCAACTACGTGCAAGCTGCTGCAGGAGTGGCACTGCACCGACCAGGTTGTCAACATAGCATTTAACCGCGTCAAACACTAGCCATCTCACGGCAGCCTGCATTGCCATCCAGCTCTCACTGGGTCGACCACTGCTCTGGTCCAGGTGCCGGCACCACATCGGCGAGGTGCTCCTCAGCCACATTTTCACCGACCTCAAGGTGGAGACATCGCACTCGCCAGAGGTTGCCTTATTCGCACGTCTGTGGGACAACTGGAACCTGGTGCTGCACGACGACAGCGGCCCACTGTCCCGCTACCCTACGCATTTTACCCTACAACTTCCACATTTTTTTTTGCTAAATGTTTTCGGCCTTTTAAGGCTGCAAGCTGATAGGCTACTAACTGTCATGAAGCGTCTATTGTCTGTCAGTCCTCCATCAGTCAGTTGTCCTGTTTCTTGTCATCTTCTCATGTACACTGTCCATTAGCAGCTCAATCTGACACTGTGCATGTAATAATTTGGGAAAATATCTCCAGAACTTTTGATTTGCAATAAATGTGCTTTGGCTTGTCATTTATTGGCTAATTAGCTTCATTTTAGCGAAACTAAATTGTATGCAAAAAAACCTGAAAAAATTGTTTTCTCAAAAACAAAACTTGCCAGTGATAGGCTGAAGCTGCAACATTTGGTATATTCACAATGTACTTTTTCACTTTGTTGTATTTTCACAATGTGGAACATTTAGAAAAAATAGGGAGACTCAGATGTACTATTGTCATATAATAAAGAGAAGCTAATTAAATAGCATTTATTGATTAATTTGTCTACTATTCTATTCTCGTCTATTTTAGGCATGGACAATTTAATTGACAGATTTTGCAATGAGCGTATAACAGGAATACTTTACTCAAGCCATATTTAAGCAGGTTATACCACATTCACACAGTATCTAGGAATGCTATGAAGTACTATAACGGAAGCAACAAAATGTAGCCTCCATGGGGTTACAAAATTGGTCAAAATTGTGCATGTCTCAAATCGCAAGAGCTCTAGCAGAAGATGTAGTTTTAAGGCCAGAGTAGATTTAGCAAAACAAATACTGGTTTCTTATGCAAACCAGAGAATCTTCCTGCATTAAACAGCCAGACTATAACTGCATATTAAGGCCTCTGAGATTCATTATCAGTTTCAATCTATTTACTGTCACATGACAAGGCTATAGCATATGAATGTACAGTAATTATGTTAATGGAAACTGTAAGGTAAACGGTGTGAATTTTGCAGGCTATTTATGGCCCTAGAGAAGATGCAAGCAAGGTCGAGTTAACTGGATCTGTTATGGTATACACAAGGATTCACCTTTCATACCCTTTCGAATTCTCCAAGCTTTTATAATTATCACCAAGGAATAAAGTAATGATTGTGCATCCACACTGGATTGTGTCACGCCAGTTGCTTCTAGTTACTAGTTATTTCTTGTTCTTGCCATGTTTAAATGCACTCATTGTAAGTCGCTCTGGTTAAGAGCGTCTGCTAAATGCCAAAAATGTAAAATGTCCGTCAGTCTATTAATCATCCGCAGTATAACTGTCGATTGACGGTTTTGGATAAACGTGCGTTGCGACATTTTTCAATTAGTTCTGGGGAATTTAGTGACCAAGGAATATGGAAATAATGTCTAATACGAATTTATTCATCGTGACAACCCAGTTTGTGTTTGGGAATCATTGCACGTACAAATGCATCGTCACGTCTTCCTTGCCCACTAGTCATTGGTTGCAGCTACAGCGTCCGACCTTGAGGTGAACAAATATATTTTTTTAATCTAGTAAATTGCTATGCTCCGTTTCTACAGCACAGAACGTGCAAAAGTTAAACACGTTTGAAGTGTGAGATTTTTGGCAAAGAGCTACTATGGTAACTGAAACCTGTGCATCTCTGTGCCTTGGCTTCTTCAATAGGCGTGTCGTTGTATCCGAATAGAACCAATCAGAAGACTCGAATGGCGAGCTGCGCCACTTTCCTGTTTTTATTGCACTACGACAGCTAGTTCTGTTCTGTTCTGTCAGTCTGCCCCTGCTGAGGACGCATCTGCCCTTCCACTCTCCTTCAACTTTCCGCACATTTGGATAAGGTAAGCGGTTTAAACAAGCAAATCTTTTGAATACAATGTCTTTACATATGATGATGGTCACATTTACAAGACATAGCTCGCCACATATTCGACATTGGGTATATAGCGTAAACGGATAACTTCGCAAACTGGCTACCCTGATCCAAATGGTATTGCCATGCATGTTTGCTATATATCTTCTAGCAGTTGGCTAGCTATATCTCCTAACCTGGAGTCTGGTTGTAGATTGCTAGTTACCTAGCAATGTAGTTTCTAAATTATCTTGACGGCCGCAATTTATGAACCCTGGATGTATTTTTAACACCGCAAGTCATTCTGTGGGTAACGTTACAGTGATTGAAGAGGTGTCATCGGCGCGGGCAGCCATGTCTGCTGAGGAGGTTCCGGGTATTCAAATCACTTCCAGGCCCCCTAGCTTACCAAATTCGGCGAGGCTATCTTGCAACTGCTAGCTATCTGTTATTGACCTTCCTAGTTAGATGCGTTACAATCTTGCCAACGTTTGGTAGCTATTTTGTAGCCAGCCTAGAGGCGTATTTGGTAGCCCACTGCGTGTATGAATGTGGTGTACATTTCCTATGTAACGTTATAAAATCAAATTGGCTCATTAAATGTCTAGCTAATTGAACAGCTAGCTACGAACAATGAATGTATGTCCGTAGCTTGCGAACAAGCTAACTTCGTAGGTCCACGTGAGGGTTATGTAATAATGTAACCTGTTACTGAAGTGTCTTGGGTGGGGAAATCCTACCTGCAAGCTATCTAGCCAGCAACGCGTTTCCTGACATGAGTCATTGCTCGGCATTGCTCGTGTATTTGGAGAGATTTAGCAACTAGCTCCATTTCATAAATTTTTATTAATGTTACACAATGTAATACATTCTATTTGTAGCAACAAACGCTTGGTGCCATTGTATGGCCAAAAATAACAGACCAACAGTTTAATTATTCACTTCCTCTTTTGTTAGCTACTGTAGCTAGCGAACTAGATAGTGCTCATTCTCTAGCCGACATTGAGTCCAGTACTGTAGATACAAGGGGTATTCACCACGGTTGAGTAGTTTGCTTTTTTTAGATTGCTAGCAAAGTGATATTGGACTGTGTTTTATTAAATGTCAGATCTGTTGGATTATGGAAGCCGTTTACCGTGAGCACATGCCATTTTCATCTGACGACTTAAAACATGAAAATGTGACCTTTAAATGGTGTTTCTGTTGTCTAGGTTGATTTTGTTCTCTGTGTATTCAAACTATGTGAATGGGTGGCTTGCTGTTTTCACTCAAAACAGAACTCGCTAACTCAAGGTAGAGAAGGTAAGGCAGGGTCACATGAGGCGGTCTTTTTTTGTCCCACTTTGGCCCTACCCTACATCCAGACTTGGTTTGTCATAGGGGCACTGAAGGCCATGGGTTTTTCCATTGGATTACAACTCAAGACGATATGCTAATAACGCTTTCTGTAGCGCCTAGCTATTGGAGTGCCACACTTAAACGGAAAAAAGTAAGTAGGATGCATGTACAAAAAAAGCATAGCAAATATAAAAATGCTGGTGGCAGATCCTCATGCACAACTTGATTTGACATCTATTCACGGCTGCACAATGAAATGGTTTGGTTATTATATTAATAATGAGCCCAATCATCAGGATGAATTCTGACGTAGGCCTAAAAGTATGGGGCTGCCAGCACCATCTCAAATACAGCAGTGCTGGAAATGGAACAGTGACCACCTGTTGGTGTTAACTACGTAGTCACAAAAAGATCTGACATGTTTTATTGACCCACTGGAGTAAAGCAGCCAAGTGGCTCTTGTCTTACATGACAGTACCGAGTGGGCGTGGCACAGCCTTGTGACTGCTGGAAACTTGCATGAAATTGTATTTTCTGCTGCTTTAACCTGGTTTACACTCAAGTAGATCACCAGGACTCTCAAAGTACAGTGAAACCATGTGTAAGAGCATGATGCCATACTCTTAAGCATATTATTGGTATACATTTAGCCACAGTGGACTCTGCCCACTTGTATTGGAGACACATCAATATGTTGGACATGACTACTCACCACCCACTGGGTTAATATTAATGAAAAATCATGAGGTATGAAGGCTCCTACCTCAAGGCCTTCTTATTTTTAAACATGAAAATCTGCCATTTAAACCTTGTCTTGGAGCATATGAATATGTGTGTGTGTGTTTGCCTCTTATAGCCCTTCATTGAAGTTTTGATTTGCAAGCCGAGTAACTCTTAAAGTGCGATGTATACAATGCAGTTCACATCCATAGTTTACTTTTGTTTTTCCAAATGCATGTGGTGATGCCTCCGTAAGAGTCTATCTGCCTAACCCCCAATTTCATCTTGCATGAATTCTTATATTTAAGGCAGAAAGCAAAAACTCCTAAATCTGTTCGGTTACTGATAAGTATTTTGTGAGAAGTGGTGAACCCATTTCATAATGTGGACCGTGTCTGTTTCCTACACAGATCCAGCACCATGTCCATCCTGAAGATACACGCCCGTGAGATCTTTGACTCCCGTGGGAATCCCACCGTGGAGGTAGACCTCTATACCAAGAAAGGTAGGCTATGATCTAACGGACGCAAATGGGGTCATTAATATTGGCACCTGCTACAGTCGAGGGTCTGAAAGAATGGACGCACCATTTTGCAGGATTAATAATTCAATTAATTGCTTAACAGGGCATTGGGTGGAAATGTCCATCCCTTCATATTGGGAAAAAAAGAGGCCTCTATTGTTGAAGGGATTAAAGGAACAGATTGATATTCCAACAATAAAGAGCAAAATGTGTAGAACAATTGTTTCTGGCCCTGGTACATGTAAACAGCCCCTGGTCTGAGCCCTGTTGGAAGTACAGTAGACTGGGAAAAGGAGATGGGAGTGGTGGTTGTATAAAAATAGCCCATGTAATGCTACACATCCCTGACGCCAACCATTTTCTAAAACAATTTTGACCTGAGAACCACAATGTAGGAAGAGTGCTTTGAAGACCTGGCAATGTGCATTTCTAAAAAGTAGACGGCTCACAGATTGAATATGTCCAATTTTTTATTTACTTCTCAGTATTTTGCAATAATTTCCTTCCTTAGTCCAAACATACCCTTGAGAGAGACTGAAGCTTAAATGTTGGGTTGTGGTGCAATAACAAGAAAATGTTTGGAAAATATTGACAAGCAATTTCATTTTAAACAGGAAAAGGTTTAACTGAATGGAGAAGTCTCAAGAAGAATTTAGATTCACAATTTATCTTTGGAAAATTTTGACAAGTAACCTCTTTTGTAAACCGATTTGAGATTTGAATATGTGCACTGTGTACCATCCTATTGCCGAACATAGCATTTGTTTCTATAGACCAGCCCCAGTTGCCAACCCTTATACTGCAGCATTACCTTTTGAACTGGTTTCGGGTGCAGAGGGAAATTTGTTGTTTTTACCAATGTCTTGCTTGTAAGGAAAAGCAAATGAGTAAGAAACTGCAATCATGTATAAACTGATGGTCTACCGAGTAGACCCTCCATAAACTCCTGACCTATTTTCTTGTGGTATTTACACTCCTCTCTCAGGCCCTCCTCTATCAGTGATGGTTTATGATCGAATATTAAGTATTTATTTGAACATACAAATCACTGAAAATGGTACTCCCATGGTCGACGTATGGTAAACTGAACTAAATTAATTTAAATCTGATCAATGCACTTCTCGGTCATGGAAACTTTTCTTGCTGGTGTAACTTTTTTTTTTTTTTTTTTGATGAAACAAAGCTCCACTAAATCCTTAGTCTTGACTAGACTATTAATGAGGTCAGATGCATAATTGATGTGAATGGATAACCAGTGCAAATGTCCCTTAAAATGTGGCACAACGATTAAAAGAAAGCTTTGTTTTTTCCCCCCAGGTTCAGAACTAATTTCTAGGCACTGGAAGTAACAAACTGGCCGCTGCGTTCCAATTATAATGCACGGTTTGCACCTACCTTCACATCTCATGGTCTGCCAACTTTCTTTTGGCAATCTCTCTTGGCTGCACAGAGGAATTAATTGTTGGAGCACAAAGAGGGCTAGTCACCCAGTTATAATGTGTTTCTAACAGATCTTACGTAACGGGTATTACATTTAGCACTGTGTTTAGTAATGCACTCCGAAAGGGACTGCTCAGAAGCATGTTCAGCATGCTATTTTCTGACTCCAGAGAGCATGCTAATCCTGAACGGTTTAAAGTGGGATTTCCTTAAATGTATAAATGGATCAATAGAATGTAATCGCATTGTGTGATGTTGCTTAATGAATAACCCAACATTTTTTTCAAAGTATATTCTGTCCACTTTCTATGCATTATTAAAATGCTTGTTATACATTAATCCTACATGGTCCGGCAAAGGTTTTCATAAAATGGCTAATTATTTTATTATAAATTAACATGTTGTAATTAAAGTCCACGTTAGAGTCGTGCAAAGCTGGAAAAAGTCAAAGGTTTCCACAGAAAACTGACAGGCTACTCAGGGGTTGATAATTTTACATTTCAGACCTGTCCGAGGTTACAATTGTTCTAGCCGAGTATCAAGTGCCAATATTTTCAATGAAAAAAACAATACTCTGCTTTCCTGTGTGGTCACCACACAGTTGCATGCATTTTCTCAATGGAATGTTCAGGTTGCATTGGTGAAAATGATTCAATCGCTAAACACTGCTTCAGATGGGTCTGTAGTTAAGCTCTTTAGTCACTCTTGGGCCTGACAGTTAGTTGACCTGGGTTTATAGTGACAAGCTGTGGAACCTGGATTTTACATGCACACACGCACGTACACACATCGGAGCTAAAACAGGCTAGCAGGGGCGCTCGTCTTTCCCCGTGGGCTTGGCCAAACTTGCCATTACAGGAGTCCCCTCCCATGTTTTTTTTTTTTTTTAATCTTAAATTTTTTAGCAGGAGGCAGAATTGAGTAATCATGCATTTCCTTAGTAGAGCTAAGATGAGATGATATGCATTTGCTGTATAAGTGTTTCCTTAACAATCGTAACCACTTTACACTATCCCTGTATGAATAGAACATGGTAAAAATGAACTTAATATGAATATGAATGAATAATATTTGCATTAATTGCCTCTGAGTCTTCTGGGTAAAAACTGATAAGAGCACTCTGTATCCATGGACATAAGTCCCTTTAAAATAATTTTAGAAATGTGTATTTACCTGCTAATTTACACTAATGTTTAAGTAGGCTAATCTAGGTTTAACTTATTTAATTACCCAAGGATTATCAGGGCATGTGAGCGCTGCTTCCTCAATGGTTTTGGTCCAGTTTCCGTTTCTCTGTGCTGCAGAAATGTCCTTTTTCCTTCAAATGCTCATATGATTGTTATTTTTCCTCCCCCTCAGGTCTGTTCAGAGCGGCTGTACCCAGCGGCGCCTCCACCGGTATCTATGAGGCCCTGGAGCTCCGTGACAATGACAAGACCCGTTACCTGGGCAAAGGTGCGTGTGGTGACCTTTACGAGGGCTTTCACCATCACTCAGACAGAATGACATCTTAGCATTTCAATCAACTTGAATTGAATTAAATTATTCGATATGGCTTCATTAAATTTTAAATCCTCTTGCTGTTTAGATTGATGTTGGGCATCAACACAAAAAATATGGACATAACTCCTTACTGGTGTGTGTTTGGAAAGGTCACCGTAAACAGGCAAAGGGGACATTTTAAGATTTTCAGCACTGGCAGACAGCATCTGGGACTGGTGTATGATTACATGGATTATGAAAATCTCTAAGGGGCAAACAACAGACCGAGATGAAAATAGGATTTCATTATGAACATGGGCTCAAACCACACAGGGTTATTCATCATTCATCATTTGACCCACACATCTGTCAGTGTTGCTGCACAAATGAGAAAGCCTGTTCTAGTTTTGATGGACATGACTCCTGTATCTCCTTTTACTAAAAGCCCCTACCAACCCACCTTTAACCACATTGGTCACATTTTTGCATACTGCTCTTTCCTGCAAAATTTTTTTATCGCATGGGTCAACAGGGCATTTGCTGTTGAATCATGGACATAAAGAATTTGACTGTTGTAGTACAGCAGTACTCTCATATTTATGTCTATTGCATTAATATTTATCACAAATACACCACAGAGGCTGCCTATAGAAAGGGCATACTCAATGAGTCTTCTCAGTCTTTGAATGTCTAGGCATAAGTAGGTTCACTTATATACTCCTCTAAATGAGGCGCATGCATTCATGGAGTCACTTCAGACAGACAGATGGCTGGGTGCAATGAGGCTATAAAACTGCTCAGATATGCGGGAGTTGGTTGGTTGGTTAGTTTTTGTGCCCCCTGTTTTCTTATTTCCCCGTTCTTTCTTTATCTCAACCTTTACACTCCTCCATCCTTCTCTTCCTTCTGTCAGGAGTGAAAAGAGCTGTTAAATATGTTAATGAGTTCTTGGCACCGGCCTTGTGTAATCAGGTAATTCAGTGTGTGTTTGTGGGATAACAGAAACGAGATGCATCATCTTAAGCTCTAATTCATAGATGCATGAATATGTGGGTTATGTTTCACTATATTGGATCACTCCAATATGGTATCACTCCGCGGCGGAAGGATACATCCGAGATAAGATATTTCAAATACACTTCCGTGCACCTCCACACGTGACCTGCGAAATGGGACCCTATGAAAACCCTGCTTCGCGCCCTTTATAATTTTCTCGCCGGACATCCACATATTCGGATACCACTAGACAAGGTCTTCGTTCAGCAAGTCACTCTGTGTTTTCAGTGTGCTGCTACGAAGTTGGAATTCTCACGACTATTTCACAGCCTGGAGCAGCTAGCTAACTAGCTCCTTCATTGACTCTTCTGGCTCTGTGTTCATGAAGTTGTTCCACGATTGCGGCGATGATGACCGCTCCCTTTCTCTGCACGCCAGTGAAGGACTGCTCCTCTGTGACGACGCCAGCACGGTTTGCCACTGTCAGGGGGGCATTAAGTCTGATGCAACATCAGAGGCTTCTGCTCCGCCGGTAGCGCGGAAGCTCACCCAAGATCTCCTAGCTAGGATTGCTGCTGCTCTTGATGTGAAGTTCGATGAGGCTGCTGATGGTTCTCTGCCAGTCCCCATCCTCGCCGACTTTCGGGAGGCTATGAAGGAAGGCTTCTGCCTCAATCTGGAGACCGGCTCTTGGGATTTTTTTGCTCAGCCAGACGAGCTGGGCTTTCGTGAGTACTCCATCATGGACACCATGGTTGCCGCCATGGTCCTGCTAGACAAGGAAATGATCAGGAAAAATCCCCATCTGGTTTCAGGTCCCCCTAGGGTCCATGATGACGACCTGAGAGCTACTATGGCTCACTGTCATCCCTCAGTCGCCTCACCAGTACAGCCATGCTACTGCAAGTGTATTTACAAAAGATCCTGCCTCAGAGGCGGGTGCAGGACATCTTCCAGGAGGCGATTGAGGTCTCTCGTCTTACCGCCTTGATCCAGAGAGACATTGCCCGTGCCAGCGGTAAAGCAATCTCTCAGGTAGTCACCTCTAGGCGCCATCTCTGGTTGGCTCAGTCCAAACTGCCACCTGGGCTTCAGAAGACGTTTGCTGCTCTTCCCTTTACCCCAGGAGTCACATTCAGGCCAGGGATGGACAACATCCTGAAGCAGGCGGACAAGGTCAGAAAAGACCAGGAGACCTTGAGACAATTCATGCTCCCGCCTCCAAGTCCCAGTGTGCCACCCCAGAAGTTTGGACACCAGGAGACTCGCCTTCCTCAGACGCTCGACTGGCACCTAGGACCCCGCCCACCAACAGCAGTGTTTTACGCAGCACGGTAGCATCCGACAAGGGGACAGATCCTGAGATCATGACCGGCATCGTCAGGGCAAGGATGGCGCTAGAGGATTGCAAGGTTCTTGGCCAAAGAAGGACGGCCCAGAGCAGCCCTCCTGACGTGTTTGGCCCCGACCTCAGGCACTACACCCAGGCCTACAGGGAAAACTAGGAGGAGCGAGTGATGTCCTCTTGGGTTTTGTCTACAATGCTCAAGGGATACAAACTCCAATTCTGATGCAGGCCCCCGTCATTCAGAGGCATCCGGGTCTCCACCATGGGCGACCCCCTGAAAAAGGAGGTTCTCCGGCTGGAGATCTCCTTGCTCCTGAAAAAGAATGTGATCAGGAAGATGGAGCCCTCAGAACGTCTAACCATCAGGGTGGGCTAAGGTCCTGATATCTCCATGTGTTAGCCTGGCAGCCCCTCCTGTGGGCGCAGGAACACCTAGTGTCCTTATGTGCAGCACATATTCCAAGGGCCCAGAATGTAGCAGCAGACATTGAGGAATGGCCCACCAGAAGGAGATTGGAGCCTTCACCCCCGGCTGGTGCGGCAGGTGTGGGACAGGTAGTCGCTTTGGATAAAAGCATCTGCTAAATGGCGTATATATAGGTATGGGGAGGTGCAGGTGGACCTCTTTTCCTCAGCAGAAAACGTCAAAAAACGTCCCTTTGGTACTCAATGTCAGAACCCCTGGGGCCTCTGGGCTTGGATGCCTTGGCCCACGACTGGGGGGCTGCTGTATGCCTTTCCGCCACTTCCTCTAATCCCAGCGGTGTTATACAGGACCATGTTAATGGGCCACCAGCTGGTGCTGATAGCCCCTTATTGGCTTGGACGTCCTTGGTTCGGCCTCCTTCTACCTCTTCTAGCAGGGACCCCCTGCTACTTGCCTATGAGGCCCAACTTGCTCTCTGTTACGGTCAGCTGTTCCACCATGGGGATTTACCTCCCTACAGCTGCTTGATTGCCTCGCTGGAGCACGATGGGAGCACGTGATCGCCTGCACGCAGGCAGGTTGTTTGCTAGTTGACCTGTCTGTGACCACGCCCCCTGAACTGGATGCTTAAAAGGTCTACACCCCAGAGAGACAGAGATGCGTTTTTTTTTTGCTTAATCTTGTTGTTACGTCACCTGGCTATTGCAGTGCGGGTGGCATTGCGGGTTGTAACAAATTGGGGGCTCATACTGAGATTCAATTTTGGAGTCATGTTTTGGTTGGCCGTATCATGTTTTTTTGTATGCACAGTTTGTGCTTTTGCATTTTGTCTAGTGCTTGGATTTTGGAAAACTAGTGTACCACGTTGTGTTGGTTTTGTATTAGCGTTGCTTTTGATATACCCCAGTCTTTTGTGATATTGGATATTTAGTGATTTGATTAGTGCAAGGCAAGCAGTGTTGTGCTTCATTTTGGACTTTTTTCAATTTTAAAATGGAGTTTAGCTTGAACACGTTTGTGGAAGATCCAACTATGGAACATTTGGAGAGTTGTAAGAAAGTGGACATGTTGCTTATTGCAGACTATTATGACATTAAGGTAAGTCGCTCTGTTACGAAGAAGGTTATAAAGGTGGCAATAGTTAATGTATTAGTGGAGCAGCAAGTTATTTCGGGTGAGATTAAAGCAGCTGACGATATGGAAACATTGGTTGGGGAGGCTGCGGAAGTTACTTTGAAGCGTCTTGAACTAGAAATGAAACGCCTTGAGTTTGCCTGTGAGGGCGAGATGAAAAACCATGAGTTGTGAGAAAAGGAATTGGATATGCAGAAAGCTTTGTGCTTGAAAGAGCTGGAGCTTGAGGCTATTCGAATTAGTGTCAAGAGAGCAATCTTTTGACTGAGGTGACGACAAATATCTGAATGGTTCCGCCATTTTGTGAGGCTGAGGTGGACAAATATTTTTCTAATTTTGAACGGGTTGCTATAACTTTGAAATGGCCCAAAGACACTTGGACCTTGCTTTTGCAGTGCGTGTTGACGGGAAAAGCGCAAGACGCATGCACATCACTTTCGCTAGAACAGAGTTTGGATTATACATTACATTACAGGCATTTGGCAGACGCTCTTATCCAGAGCGACGTGCAACAAAGTGTTAACCGTAGTCAAGAACAGTTTAGCTGAAAGCCACCCTAGCGGGAAGTACAGTTCCAGGTGCTAGGAGCAACCACATAGTTAAACTAGGACCCTGTAGGTAAATCTGTAGCCACAATTCAAAGGCAGCAATAAAACAATCAAGAGCTGAAAATATCGGCATGGTTAAATGAGGTGGTTAAAGCTTCTGTTTTGAGAGCGTACGAATTGGTTCCGGAGGCATATCGGCAAAAGTTTTGACGCAATCAAAAATCTGAGATGGAAACGTTTTGTTAATTTGCTCGTGAGAAAGAAAGTCTGTTGGTGTGTTTCACGAGGATCAAATTAGATTACTGGTAATTTTGGAAGAGTTTAAAAATTGTGTGCCTGAGTGTGTGGTTGTTGATCTTAATGAACAGAAGGAACGTTTGGCTTCGCAAGCCGCAGTGTACGCTAATGAGCATGTCCTCACTCCTAAAAATGTGTTGGCGGATAAGTTTGATGCGTGTAGTGGTAACAGTATGGAAACGGAATCTCCAAAAGACACCGTTGGTTCGGAAAGGACCATACTCCCGCTACGGCTGTTGAACAGGAGGATTCGGGTGGAAAGGAGAATCGTGTGTGTTTTTATTGTAAGAAACGTGGACCTTTTAGCGGATTGTTACATCCTTAAGCGAAAGAATCAGCCTTCGAAAGAGGTTGCTTTCGTAAAAAAGGTGGCCATATTAGGGAAACCTAATATTGAGTATTCTCTTAAAGGGGATTATGTGCTGTTCATTATGGACGGATTTGTGCCATTGATTGAGGAACCAGGTATGGAGAAACCTATTCAGATTTTGTGTGATACTGGCTAGTCTGGTCAGTCTTTCTTGCTAGAAGATGTGCTGCCTTTATCGGAAAATTTTTCCTTAAATTCAAGTGTGTTGGTGAAGGGATTTTATATGGGTTATTTAGATGCACCTTTGCACACCGTTATGCTAAAGTCAGACTTATTGACTGGATGTGTCGTTATGGGCGTGCATCCTTGTCTTCCTGTGGAAGGTGTAGCCTTCATTTTGGGAACCGATTTAGCAGGTAGCAAAGTTTTGGTAAGCCCTGAAGTGACTTCTGTCCCACTTGTCACTAAGAGCCCTGTTCCACTAGCACTGGAAAATACTGACCTTTTTCCTATTTGTGATGTTACATGTGTTTTGACTAAGAGACTTTGTGAATGCTCTGTTGACGTTGGGAATTATATTAATTTATCAGATACGTTCATGGTAAATCCTGACTTTGGAGATTGGCATGCTGCTTCTGCAGTGGGAGGTTCTGCCGAATGACTGGCTGTGGAGACGGGCATTGCTGAGCCTTTTGAGGGACTTGGAAAATTGTCTCTGTCACACAAACAGTTAGTCGAGGGAAAGATGGACATTGATCTTTCCTCTCTCTTCGTTAGTGCAGTTTCTGCTTCAGAGGTCGATGGATTACCTACTGGAACGGCGTTTTGTTGCGCAAATGGCGACCGCTTACTGCTTCAGCTCCGGGGGAGTGGAGAGTTAATTGGATAGTGGTTCCATCTGCTTTTTTTGTTGTTGTTGTTTGTCTTGTGTGGGGGTGTTACGGTCGGCTGTTCAGGCAAGGGGATCTCTCTCCCTACTCCATACAGCTGCTTGATTGCCTGGCTGGAGTGTGTGATCGCCTGCACATAGGCAGGTTGTTTACTAGTTGACCTGTCTCTGACCTCGACTGACCACTCCCCCTGAGCTGGATGCTTAAAAAGCCTGCACCCTAGAGAGAGCAAGATGCCATCTTTTTTAAAGAGCCTTCTTTTGTGTACCACTGTGTTTATGAAGGGCTTGTTTTGTGTGCCGACTATGTTTTTGCAAGAGCCGGGTTTTGGATGTTCCTTTTGTTTTACGTGCCGCTTTACCAAGCTTTCTTTTGTTTGTTATCTTCCTTTCCTTTGAGCACCTATTGGTTAGAGAGGGGAAGATTAGAGTAGTCAGCTAACTTCTCGGAAGAATTCACCTTTTTGTTTTTGCCTCGGGAGGTAGGGAAGAATTCTTCTTTTTGAGATTAGATTTAGCTAGTTGTTTTGTTTTTGTTTTTGTTATTGTTATTCTGTGGTTTATGTGAGGATGTCTTTTTGTTCATCTTATAAATAAACTCTTTTGTATCCTTTTTGACTGGTGGTAATTGTTGTTACGTCCTATTTGGTTAGCCACCTGGCTATTGCAGTGCGGGTGGCATTGTGGCTTGTAACACTTTCTCAGGCTAAAGGGTCTCAACCTTTGGGCTTAGCCTCTGAGCGGGACTGGTGGTCTGCCCTGGGTCTGCAGGGGGATGTGGTGAACACTGCAGAATGCAAGGGCTCCCTCAACAACTGTCGCATACCAATTATGTTGGAAGTAGGCATGGGACGGTATGAGATTTTGACTTAATGATAACCTTGGGAAAAAATACCGCGGTATACCATTACCACGGTATTAGCGCGGCGGCGGCGCACCTCTAAAATCTGGGTAATAAAACAAACAGATTTTTTTTATTTTAACAGAATATTTGTTCAATATTTTTGTAAACTTTATACTGTAAAACTATTATTTGCTGAATTGTGGGCTGTTGTGCAGGTTTTCAAGCGGTTGCACCACCGCTGCTACTGCTGCCCTAAAAAGAAGAAATATAAAGACATGTTATCGTTAACTGTTGCAAAAACGTGTGTACTTTGGTAATATATATATAATAAAATATAAACTATGATTTACTACATAATGAGGCAAACAAACTCTCTGGGGCTACTCTCCGCGCACATACAGAATGTTTGCTCAATGACGTTAAGGGGGAAAAGCTAGCTGATGATGGGAGTTAGCTAACGTTAGCTAGCTAGTAATCAGCTAGCTTTTCCCCCCTAACGTTACTTCACTGAGCGAACGTCTTGCCGTGTTATCTGCCTTGCTAACTATCCTATAGTATTTATTTCACTAATGTTAGCTAGCAAGGCACCTAAGTATTGCTAAAGACTACGTTACCTTGAACTTGGCTAGGAGTGCTGGGTGGTGATCCCGGAGATGCGTTATCAGGTTTGAGGTATTGCCTCCTCTTGCTGCCACGCTTCTCAGGCATGTTTTACATGTTGGGGCACCTTCCTCCTCCAAGTTGTCTTATGTCTTTTTCTTGTATCCAAAATATTTCCATACTGCTGATTTAGTCTTTTTGGACGGGGGATACAGTTCGGGTGGTTCACCTCCTATTTCGAACCTGGCTGCCATGACTGAATCAACGTGGAGCAGACGACAAATCTCACTGACTCCACAACTGACTCGCGCGCAATGCCCCCATAAGTAGAATTCTGCACCAAGTGAAATTCGGAATCTCAATTACCTTAGGTTCGTTTTCGGGGGGGTGCATAGATTTTCGGCATAGCATTATTTTTATTTTTTTTGCTTCTTTTAATAAAAAATACCGTAGAGCATATACCGTGGAAACTAAATGTTTGTAGTTAGTTATACCGTGGCCTGTTATACCGCGGTATACCATTATTACGGTAACCGTCCCATGCCTAGTTGGAAGGCATTTTGCTCTTGGTGCGTGGGGCGCAATGTTGATCATGAGTCCTGTAGCGTGGTACAGGTGCTGGAATATCTCAAAATTTCATCTTTTTTGGAGGCAGAATTGTCAGCTTCTACACTGAAGGTGTATTTGGCTGTTATCTCTGCCTGCTATGTTGGTTGTCCGGAAGGCTCAGTGGGTTGTCACCCATTGGTTTCCAGGTTCATGAAGGGAGTTTGACGGCTACATGGAGTAGCGAGCTGGGACCTGGACGTAGTGCTGGCAGCTTTGTCAAAACCTCCTTTTGAACCTGTGGGCTCCATCTTGTTAAAACATCTATCGATGAATATTGCTATTACTTCCACGAAGAGAGTTGGTGAGCTCCATGCTCTCTCTGTGAGCCCCGATTGTTACAGGATGGACCCTGGTCGGAGGGCACATTCTACTCGGGGAGTTAATGCGTCTTAGGCTGTCTTGAGAGGGGTGCCCCTTGCTGATGTGTGTGCTGCAGCCAGTTGGGCCTCCTATAGCACCTTTTCCAGGTTAATGTGGCCCCCCATTTCCGTGGGTTCAGCCATCTTGGGCGTTTGCTTGGCTTCCACATGACGGTGGGAATGCTCTGTTGCCTGGCTACCTTACAGCTCTGTCCTGGGGTCTAGCTGGCCTCCAGCACCGACTAATCGGGTACTGTGATACCATATTGGAGTGATCCAATATAGTGAAACATAACTAAGGTTACATGGTAACCACAGTTATTTGAGCTATTTTGGTCACTCCACTCCTGTTACGGTGCTCGAGATACCTTGAAAATGAAAAAGGATGTGCCATTGCGAAGCAGGGTTTTTATAGGGTCCTATTTCACAGGTCACGCGTGCAGGTACACTGGAGTGTATTTCAAATATCTTATCTTGGATGTATTCCTCTGCCGTGGAGTGATACCATATTGGAGTGATCCAATATCGTGAAACATAACCATGGTTACCACGTAACCTTCGTTTGGTTTGGACAACTAACTGAAGCAGGCATTTGTAGACGATCTGTATCTTAAAAACCTGACTACCATATTTATTTTACATATTTAATACATTCACATTGTCCAATCACGTTTCCATTGCATTTCCATTTCCTTTTTGTATGTCTCTGAATAAGCGGCCTTGATAACATTTTGCTCTGTGATCGTCTAGTTTTGCCTGCTCTGCATGTTCCTTTTCTCCTTGGGTCAGTGATGGATTTGCTTGTTCCTTGCAGGTGTCTCAAAAGCTGTTGAGCATATCAATAAAACAATTGCACCTGCACTGGTTAGCCAGGTAGGAACGTTTATTGTTCGACTAATATTCTGAATATGTGTGATATTTATAAAGGGATTTCTGTAAAACATTAGGTTCTTGGAACATTTGATATTTCTTTGTATAAGGGCTGAAATCACTTTATTCGGGACGTTTTGTTCAGATGGAAAGGACTTTCATCTGGTTAATTAGATGGTACCGCAACATAATTTTTTAAAGTTTAAGGCTCAAAAGATGCACAAGTCAATGATTAGTCATTTATATGACGTGTAAATAAAATCTATGTGAAAATGTTGACTTGGGCTTGGTAGCATTGATTTCTGTCTTATGTTTGAGAACAGTATGAAATACGGATTGTGGATTTTCCGCTTCCAACTGCACATTGTCTCAGAAAATGCAGTGCTTTGTTACTGGAGTGGCCGTGTCCTTACAAATGTATGCTTCACCCAACTAATCTTAACTAACTGCATGGTGAAGTGGACACCTTAACGTTTACCGCTCAGGTGATTGGAACAAAGAGCAAGCGATGCTGAACAACTGGGCAGGGTTTTTAACCCTATTTCTCTACCCCTCTGACACGTGCTTTCATCCTGCAGAGCGTGTCCGTCCTGGAGCAGGAGAAGGTTGACCAGCTGATGCTGGACATGGATGGCACAGATAACAAGTGTAAGTTCCCTTCACTCTGAGGTTATGCTATTTATTTGCTTAGCAGACGGCCTTATCCGGGGTGATTACATGCCTCAAACATATCCTTTTATAACCTTTTATACAGAGGGATATTTGAAGCAATTCCGGTTAAGTGCATTGCTCAAGGGTACTGCAGTACCTCACTGAGGAATTGAACCTACAGCCTCTGTTGCGGGCTTAACCACTGCCACCACACTGCCGCCCCAGAGGAGCATGCATCTACAGCTATAGGGAAAATAGAATTTCAAGGTTTTGCCGTTATAATTTTTTCTTTTTTTACTTCTGAATTTTAGCCAAGTTTGGTGCTAACGCCATCCTGGGGGTCTCTCTGGCTGTGTGCAAGGCCGGAGCAGCTGAGAAGGGTGTCCCCCTGTACCGCCACATCGCTGACCTCGCCGGAAACCCCGAAGTCATCCTCCCAGTCCCCGTACGCCAGCATTTTAATACCATTCATTGTCCATTTATTCGCATTTTTAAAGGGCTTGAGGACCCTCCATGTGGAAGTACTTGTTTTTACATTGACAGTAGTTCAAAAGGTTGTGAAGGTTACACATGCACTGAGATCCCTTTCAATACGCAAAACCGCAGTCTTAAATATAATCAAACTTGGGTAGAATAGTTGTTTAATTTCCAATTGATGTCTCACCAGGCGAACACTGAATTCTGAAGCTTTAAATGCATGTCCATGCATGCCTTTAACAAGTGATGGGGAGAGCAAGGCCTCTCAAACAATCAAATGTGTTACTACCATGTGCTGTCAATCACTGGCTTGTACAAACCAATTGGAAATCTTCTCTTAAATTACGCTGCAATTGGTTGCAAGTCGCTGATGGCACACCCCATTTTGGGGTTCATGAAGCCTCACTTCCCCCATGACTATCTTTCACATCATGCCTTTTTCTAAATAGTACATCATAATGTTTCACTTTAAGGCATTCAACGTCATCAACGGTGGCTCCCATGCCGGCAATAAGCTGGCCATGCAGGAGTTCATGATCCTGCCCGTGGGTGCCAGCAGCTTCAAGGAGGCCATGCGCATCGGTGCTGAGGTCTACCACAACCTGAAGAATGTCATCAAGGAGAAGTACGGAAAGGATGCTACCAACGTGGGGGATGAGGGTGGCTTTGCCCCCAACATCCTGGAGAACAAGGAAGGTGGGAGAGCAAGGCTGGGGCTTTGGGCACATTTTTAGTTTTTCCTGACACTAGCAAAAAATGTCCATGCCATTTAATATTTGTATTTGTATATAAATATAGATCTAGCTGCCGGCCTTGTTTGTCCATAAATGTTTAGTGCAATGCTTTGACAACAGGGTGGTAAATTTGTGCCTGGAAGATGCACGTCCTCTCAGTGCAGGCTTCTTTTTTCTTTCTTTTACTCAAGACTGAAAAGATTATTGCGTGTACATGTAAGCAGCATGTGGAAGATGTCAAAAGAGCTCTATAAATGACCTGGGTCAAGCATACTGTTGATTTACCAGTTTATTCATGTTGCCGAGCAAAAGTCTGAGGAAGCACAAAGCTAAATTGTATCTCAGCATTGGCTCTAGACACACCACGTCTATAGCCTACAGCTATATAACTAGTTCACAGTATCTGGTTGTGTAGTACAATAGTACTTATGAAAGTTTGTTCACAAGCATGCATTCTGTCCATGCACAAATATAAAATAAGGTTGGATTTCAGTTTGGACAATTTGAAATGAAGCGAACACTGGTGAATGTAGTGTTTTACTCTCTGTTGAAGACTCCTGAAATCCTTTCCATGCTGTGCTGGTCCTGCTCTTGCATTTCAAGACCATACCGTGCATTCCAGTGCCTGGGGAATGCCGTCTCGGGCTGGTAGCAGATGGTTTCCAAATTAAGGCCTCAACTTGATACTGTACACTAAATTGACTTCCAGCCATTGAATTGGTTGACCTCTGACTTCCTTGTGGGGGGTGGGGGGAGGTCCTAAAACAGCAAGTGCCCAGTCAGCAACTGCCCTGCAACAGTCGTCTGAACAACTGCTGTTGCCAGTATCCCTACTAGCTAGCCATATTGACGCTCTCCCCAGAATCTTAACCCCCCCCCAAAGGATTTCCATACAGCACCTTATATATTTAACTATTGTAAGCCAGTATGGTTTTAATGGTTGCAATGTAGAAATGTTTTCATGATTAAATTAAATTGCCATTGTGTTGGTCAGACATTTGCTTAAATGTCATTGTTGACTGTACTGTGTCGCAGTGAGTCTGATTCATTGCAGACACCAGAAATATACTTGCATATTGCTACAGTAGCCTGCCAGATGGGTATTTTATCTCAGAGGAAGTCATTACTGGGTTTATTTTCTATTATCTATTGACAGTTAGTCTTGTAATACTATTCATTAAAAGGGTAGATACTGTACACATACCGTTACAGAGAAATATGTCAAAATATTTGTGTAAGCATGTTTCAGTTCACAGAAACTTCAACTACTTAAGGAGGATGACTGATTATATGCGCATAAACATGCGGAGACCCCACCTTCAAATAATCTCACAGGTCATGATTTATCAGTAGTTTTGCATGGGGGGGGGAAGGCAAGTTGTCACTCGCCACACGTTGTACAGTGCGCCTTAGTCCCCATTACCTCAATTCAGAGGTTGACCCTTGAACGTCTCCCACTGCTAACTAACGTGGACTATATTTGAATGGAACTTGCAGGAAGTGACTGCATTCCTTAGCCTAGCAAAATAATTGGGTCATATTTCAAAACCAGGACATAACTGGGACATATATTAGCAACAGTTTGGATTATATTTTTTTAAGCATAGCCCCCACCCCCCCAATGAATCAAAGATTGACATTTTTTGTGAATTGTGGAAATGGGAATTCACTAAAACTATTATTACAGCTTGTAGTGCAATGCTCTACTTGTATAAATTCAGCTTGTGCTACCAAAAAAAGTGCTATGAAGAACTGCATGAATAACTTCATCACCATTTTTTCCCTCAGCTCTGGAGCTTCTGAAGGACGCCATCAGCAAAGCCGGCTACACAGAACAGATTGTTATCGGCATGGATGTGGCTGCATCCGAGTTCTACAAGGACGGGATGTACGACCTGGACTTCAAGTCCCCTGACGACCCCAGCCGTTACATCACCCCTGACCAGCTGGCCGACCTCTACAAGAGCTTCGTCAAGGACTACCCAGGTCCGTTTCCTCCATTTCCTGTAATCCGGATTATTCTTGCTTGTGAACCCTTGGAAGCCCCTCAGTCAGGCCCCGATAATCCTTTTGGAGCCATCAAGGCCCTCATGGTCTTACCACCATTAGCCCTGTTGTATTTCAAGCTCACGCTAAGAACACAAGGTTAAGATCTTCATAACGCAGTGCGTCTCAGTACGGGTCAGTTTAAAATGATTTCCCAGACCTCCGTATGTCCGTGTGTAGGGTCCCCGTGTATTCATGATAACCTTGAAAGTGCTTGATTTTGAATGTACAAAATTCAAGGTTGTGAAAGAGTTCAAAGGTGCTTGATTTTCAGGTGGGGTATGAGTTTTAATGAAGATCTGCTTTTTCAGTAGCTATTGGCCTACACATCCCATACAATGCAAATCCCAAGTTCTGTGGCATCACTTCTTTTTTTTCCCCCCTCTTCTTTCTAAGCATGTCTGATAACTGTCTAGTGAACCAGTGATTTTTCCAAAAAATTTACTAATGGAGTGCAACAGAAAAGGCACTCACCCAGAGTGCAAGTTGCCCACTTGCCGGGGTTCAATTCCATGGCTGCGCCAGCCCAGCTCTGGCCGGGAGTCCCGTTCAGGGGCAGCGATTGGCTGTCCACACCAGGGAAGGGGGGAACGAAGCCGGCAGAAGCTCGCCGTATATAAGAGGCTCTGTGTGCACGGGAGTTACGGTCGATGGCTTTGTGTGTTCCGTCTAGGAGGAGACGGTTCATCGCCTTTGTCTCTTGCGGTCCCAGAGCTTGTAGTGCGAGGGGGGGTACAGTTGAAGTAGAGAGGGTACAATTAGCTACTAAATTAGGAGAAAAAGGTGGGGGGAAAAAATCATAAATTAAAAAAAGGTTTTACTAATGAGACATTATTATTAGACATTTCCCTGCAGATACACAGGTATTTTGTTAGTCAAGGTGGTGCTGGATTACAATGAAATGTATTTATTGTGATAATACAATAATAAATGAAATAACATAAATTATGTATGGCATAAAACCCAATCAAACTCACAGCACACTATTTTTCTTGGTTGGACAAAGAAAATAAGTGTAACGGGTAACATTTCTGCTCATTACTTGGTTTGGTTTCTCCAAAAAATAGGTAATTGTATAAATAACATTACCAATAAAAATTATAAATGGCTAACACAATATTGGTTAATAAATGTAATTCAAAGCCAACATGTTTTGCCATGACTTTTACTTTTTTAAATGCATCGGTAACTGTTCGCTCGTTATTAACATTACCAAGCTATGTTTCGGAAGCTAGCTAGGTAGTTTATTAGCCACCACCAGTCCCATTTTTCTATCATTTTAAAATAATTTTTATAATTAAAAATATTTTAATATTAGAAAACTATTTTCTAAGATGATTGCATTGTTTGGCTAAGGCGGGTCGCTGTAACTAATTGCTGTGGGATTCCCTGCATTAGTAAAAAGTTATCTTGCTTGCAGCCCCGTGGTCTCTCTCATGCAGAGCTTTTTTTCTTATTTGTCCATAGTGGTGTCCATTGAGGACCCCTTTGACCAGGACGACTGGCAGGCCTGGACCAACTTCACTGGCAGCACCAGCATCCAGGTGGTGGGCGATGACCTGACGGTAACCAATCCTAAACGCATTGCCAAGGCCGTGTCCGACAAGGCCTGCAACTGCCTGCTGCTGAAGGTCAACCAGATTGGCTCTGTCACCGAGTCTCTGCAGGCGTATGTCCCTTGACTTTTCTCTTTTGATTTTAACAGCTCTCTGTTCTAGGGGTGGTGGACTAACGTTTATACACGATTTATACCAGTTAATTTTATGCATGATATGTTTTAGGGATATTTTACCCATTGTGACATGCTTAGACATCGTGCTGTTATTCGATGTGCTAGTGTGATGTAACACAAAAAAGGTTGTTCCTTTAACTGCTTATGAATAATGCCATGTTTGAGGTCTGATGCATAAGCACAATAAATACAAATGGTGTCATTTATTCTAGAAAGCATCTAGAAATAATATGGTGTGGTATCTATATTGCCCACTCCTGTGGGATTTGTATCACTCCACGTCTTTCATTTTGTCTCATGCTTTGTAGTTGTAAGATGGCACAGTCCAATGGGTGGGGTGTGATGGTCAGCCACCGTTCTGGGGAGACCGAGGATACCTTCATTGCTGATCTGGTCGTGGGACTGTGCACTGGCCAGGTGAGATGACATGGATACCTTTAGTCACTTGGTCTATCTCCCCTAAGCCTTAAACAAGTGGGAGTTTTTTCATGAAGGCAGCTGTCCCAAACCAGGGGCCTGTCTCACGAAGGAAGTTCAACATAGTCAGGGTATCTTTGCGTTAACTGGCTGCACAAAGCCTAACGAAGGCAATTGCGGCTAACCTGTCTCACGATAGTGGTTATCAGCTCACTCTGTCAGCCCTGTTTTTTCCGATCAAGCTATGCGCGCGTGCACACAAAAGGGGCGGCGTTTGTAACAGCCAATTGCATGCAACATGGACAGATCCAGAGCACTGTTTCACGAAGCAGGATTGGTGGGTTAGCGAGCTAACTTTGGACTTCACCCTGGGTTTTCGGTCTGATGGTAATGAGTGCAATCTATTGCACCAATCACTCGGGAATCATATGAAAAATTACACCGCACTTAATATGCAACAGTACATTTTATTCATTATTGATAACTATATACATATAACTATATAAACAATGTTTTCTCAAGTTCTCCGTATCACCATCGGAATATGTATATGTACCGTCGGCTAGAAAACAGGACAATACTAAGGGTTTGCTGCACGGTGAACGCATGGCTTCGACGAGTGGCATTTGTGACATGTGGCTCTAGAAGCTTGCAAAGATACAATATTCCCTTCGCGGAGAATCTGTATCTCTGATATTACAAAAATTATTATGCAATTCTCTGGGATTGGTGAGGCTATTTTCTAGAGAGCTGATTGGTGAGGGGGCGGGCTTTTTATATGATTTGATCCGTTAGCCTGAACTTAACCTACTCCAGAGCAGGTTAGGTTTGTAGCATAAGTTACCATGGCGATGCAACCTGGTTAAAAGTGAGCCACAGTTGTGAGACCGAAAACCCAGGCTTAAACCCAAAGTTGGTCACTAACCCACTAATCCTGCTTTGTGAGACAGGCCCCTGGATTTTTCTGTTTATTTTGCACACAGCAAAACATCAAGATGAGTTCCAGATCAGCACAGTAATATGAAGGGTAGCACCATAATATGCATTTCTCCTTCCAGATATGTCTGTTATAACAGGGCTAGCACAATGAATGGCAGTCGGGGAAGTTAAAAAGAATGCCATAGTGTGAAGGAGCAACCACATCTAAATCCATGTCACTGCAACCGACAAGCGATAGAATATGAACGCATGACAGAAGCCTACAGCCACATGATGTACTGTGTACCTTTTATGCACAGAAGATATTCTGCGCATTCTGACCTTTAGATATGAGGCCTGTTTTTACAGAATTCATAGGCACAATATCTTCTGGCAGCTTTGATTTGTTCTTATTAATGTGCTACAGATTTAAACCACTGATATATCAATTATTATACAATTGATCACGATACATCCTTGACTAGAACTTTTTCTGCTCTAAATTTGATATGGATAACAAATATGACTAATTTGATCAGAAAATGGTACTTGGGATGTTATTAAGGCTGTTAGTCAATCAAATCTTTGATTAATTTGAACTATTCAGTCATCTGTATATTAATCGGATGCTGTGTGTCAGTGGGGGTGCTACGCCAAAAAAAGTTTGCGCCAATTTTGCGCCGATTCAATTGGATACTTATTATTTATTTTCCCAAGCCACGCGGAGCCGCAACATAAGGCTGAAAGAGCCGCATGCGGCTCCGGAGCCGCAGGTTGCCGACCCCTGGGTTAGCCTGTTGGTGAATGCTTCGCGAGTGAATGCTTAGCTTATTATTAGCTTAGAGAACACTTGTAGATCGCTCACATTGGTCACACTGCCTTGTGTGCAAAGCTCTGCTACAAACCAAACTGTATTTTTCCGGAAATTATTTATTTATGTATTTTCATGGTGAGCACATTATGCATTTCATTTGCATTGGAAAAAAAACCTGATGAAGTCAGTTTTTTTTTTTTGGTCGTCTAATGCATTTGTTGATTAATTGCTCCAATTAATGTTAATCATTACAGCCCTAGTTGTAGTAATATTTTTAAATAATAATGTATTCCTTATCTCTCAGATTAAGACTGGAGCACCTTGCCGATCAGAGCGTCTGGCCAAGTACAATCAGCTTCTCAGGTGAGCCCACGCCACAGGCACATCAGCATAGTGATTGGCTGACAGGATCTGTATCCTCATTCACTTCTGGACAAAATGCTTATTTTCATTTTGGTTTTTAACCAGTTACACACAGTTGGTGTAGCACTGAAGTGTGGCGTGATGTATTAAATACAGTTGGTGGAGTCTAAACCACTGTGTCCAATACCTCCTACGCTCAGGCTACCCAAGTATGACCAACAACAGTGAGACACTGCCTACTGTATTGTATGTGTATGTATAAATGTCCAAAGACCAAAACCTACATTTTTTTCTAAGATAGAAACCGAAATAAAGATGCCCAGAGGTGAACCTCGGATGTGAATTCAAGACTAAAGCTTCCTGACTCATTACTATTCAATAGATACACACTAATGTTCGCATACTTGAATTATCCCGCTGCACTGAAGCGATTTTGTGTTTATGTTTTTGGGGAGCGGCTTGTTCAAAACTTTTAAAAACTTGTTTCACAGGATTGAAGAGGAGCTGGGAGACAAAGCTTGCTTTGCAGGCAAAAACTTCAGGAACCCCCTGGTGAATTGAAGAAATAAAATCAAATTCCCAGGGCCTGCTTCCTCATGCATACACTCCCTCACACCCAACCCATGGTAGCTCACTTTTCAGACGGAAGGGCAGCTGGAACGAGACTCATTGAAATCCAAGGTCCAAGTCAGTAGGCTGTCGTAAGGAAACCTCCCCTTTCGTCAGAAATTCTGCCCCCTAGCTGTCAGCTTCTGAATAGCACTGGTCCCATAATGATGTGTATTTCTTTGCTTTGTTTTGTGTGACACTTAATTATTGTTTTTCCCCATTGTTTGTTTTGCTAGTGAGTTGTCGTGATTCCTGTCTTGTCCTGATATTTAGTATCATGTGCAATGTGTCACATTATTGAGAAGTAATAGTGTTGCTGTATGTGTGGCAGAAGACAAAAATAAACCTTCCTTCCTGAAACGGACACAAACAACACTGTTTTCATGTCTTTATTCATTTTAACAGCCAAACTGATCACAGTTAATCAGTTATCACAGTTTGATGTAAATATAATGCTTATTCACCGCATGCACATAATGGATGGTTGTTGCTGTCCTTAATGGCTGATCTACTTGCTGCCAGGATAAAACCCTAGTGGATAGCCTCCTTTCAGATGACCTGCTGAAGATTCACATTTTTCCATGGTCAGCTGGAAAGACCATGTGTAGCTTTGCGGGACGGTTGATGGAGCGATTGTTGGATTGCCCTACTAATGCATTTCTGCAAAGGAAGGAAATCTACGTACAGAGCAAATTTCTACTATAATGAAATCCAAAGGGGCAAAATGATTGGTCTAAATGCACATTGAACACATGGAAACCATTGAAATTCACAATTAACTTTCCACATGCCATTGTTGCAGAAAACCATTCTCCTGTGCAAGCAGCTGATGAAATCTGCACGGACCACAACGGGGCCTTAAAATCATGTGATGCCACTTTTTCCAAAGAAATTATGCAACCATTAGCACACGTTCAGAGGTGTCATCACAGGTCTGGCAGAAAATAGCATGTCACCCCATCGCCAAGCCCATGTGGAAATATTCCAATACACATCAAGTAGCATAACAACTCTGTTGGTTTAATAACATGCTATATCTGACCTTGACATTACAACAAAAAAGCTTTTTTACTTTCAAGTGAAGGTCAAATTACAAAGTGGGTAACGGAATAGGATGTGGGAAGCTAAACAGCAGTTGTATGTATTTGTAAAATCAGAATCCCTTGTCCACTTTGTATCTTGATGGAAAATAACATTACACTAGCTTATGAAGCCAAAAACTAAACACAATAGAAAATAGAAAAGTGATACTTATTTTCCCAGTAGTAACTCCCAATCACAGTACAAACACAACCAATTGATAAGAACTGGAGTTCAGCATACCCCCTTGCATACAAAGTTACTGAGATCCAACTCTGAGTTTTTCAGTGCTCACACAATACAATGCAAAGAACATAACATATTCAACACTGAGCCTTATTTAAAAGGGTTCTTTTGAAATTAATATTTATATTTTGTCTTAATAATTCACGTATTTATGTAAATATAGACAATTGAAATGTCAGCCATATTTGAGAGTATATCGCCCTCTTAGAAAAAAGGTTCTAAAAAGTAATAGGGTTCTTTCCTTGTACAACCTTTTTTTCTAAGAGAGTATAGGGATTCAAATGACACCAATATTGTATCTGTACTATGTTGAAATCTGAAGTAACAAAGAAAATTACAACTCAACTCATTTGAAGAAGCATGAATACCTTTGTTTAGAAGGCACTTAAATATGTGATCTGCAGACTCAACCTGACTTAACCTCCCTTTTACTGGTGATCCCAGCGCATGTGGACTGCCTATTTTCGCAGCTAGAAAATGTGCAATACTGTTTTCTAAGGTTATAACAACACACTAACATGTTTCCATTTCCCCCACAGAAAAGAAAAGAAAACTGAGCAATCTGTAATAATAATATTACAGATTGTAATAATAATTTTATTTATAAAGGACTTTTCAAGCAGTTTACATTTTCACATTAATAAATTATTAAATTATGTTTTTAAATGATAATGAATGATCACAACGTCCGAAAATAGGTTATGACTGTCAGTCAGAAGTCTCCAGCAATTATCAGTTCATCATATTTTAACAGGAAAGACGATAGGAATTCAGAATACTACAGAAAATAACAGAACTTGTGCATGGCAGTAAAGTGTGAACATGCTTCAAAGGGGCAAAATTAATTCACTGCTACACTTTAAGTTTGAATAGACTGTTTTGCATGGATCCCATTGTGATTTAGATGTATGCAGCTGCATGGGGATGTTCAATTAGCTATCAATAGCTAGCTAGCTAATGTTATTTAATGTTAATAGCTAGTTAGCCATCACCTCAGGATTAAAGCTTGTTTGCTAGCTAAAATTAGCTAGCTAGCTAATGCTACTACCGTTACAGCAAACACGGTAAATGCGATTCAGTGTTTTTGTTAACATTTGATTTTTATTAGTATAACTTTAGTTATCTATATAGCTAGCTTACGTTTCAAGAAAATATCATCGTTGCAGCAAGTGGCAAGTTACCGGTATTGGTAGCTAGCTACCATTATTGTTAGTTACTGTTAGTTACTGCTAGAATGTTCTTAACTTGTTCTGCCTGTTGGCTGTCTGTCTCTCCTCAAGTCACACCCACCGACCCACCCCACTCTCTCTCTCTCTCTCTCTCTCTCTCTCTCTCTCTCTCTCTCTCTCTCTCTCTCTCTCTCTCTCTCTCTCAACATTTGCATTACATTTTAAGCATTTAGCAGACGCTCTTATCCAGAGCGACTAACAAGATGTGCACTAATACATGGTATGATCAGTCATTGTTTGCGCCAAGAGATCAGTGCAAGGAAAAGGTTAGTTACATTTGTATTTGTATTTTTCCCCCACCCCCTGGCTAACTGACTCCATTTTGGCCAACCAACTCAAACTACGAGCGGCAGAAAGGAAATGGAGAAAATCCAAATCCCCTGTGGCCCTGACTGACTTCTACACCCTTCTGGCTACCTTTTCCTCTAACCTGTCCTCTGCTAAATCTGCATTTTTCTTTTGCAAGATTCAATCTTCTGCTTCTAATCCTCGCAAACTCTACTCTACGTTTTCCTCTCTCCTTACCCCTCCTCCTCCCCCACCCCCCTCCTCTCTAACCGCGGATGACTTTACATCCTTCTTTCGCAAGAAGGTCGATGACAGTCGCAATTCCTTCCCACCATCCTCTCCCTCACCTAACCCTCCCTCACCCATCTCGCTACCTAAACCTCTAACCCCTCTATCCTCCTTCTCACCCCTCCCTGACTCGGACATCCTTCAACTTGTTAACTCCCACCATCCCACCACCCGCACTCTTGATCCCATTCCTTCCCCCCTTGTCCAGTCCCCCTCCTCAAAAAACCCTCTCTGAATCCTGCTGTCATTTCAAACTACCGACCTGTCTCTCCTCCCATTCCTCTCCAAAACACTAGAGCAGGCTGTCTATAACCAACTGTCTGCTCATCTCCTACAGAACAACCTGCTTGATCCCAACCAATCAGGCTTCAAGGCAGTTTCAACTCTACTGAAACTGTTCTGCTTGCGGTGACTGAGGCTCTCCACTCGGTGAAGACTCAATCACTCAGCTCCGTCCTCCTCCTGCACGACCTATCAGCTGCATTCGACACCGTTGACCACCAGAACCTGCTCTCATCTCTTGCCAAGATGGGAATCTCAGGATCTGCACTGGCATGGTTTGAATCGTACCTGGCTGACTGGTCCTACCAGATGACCTGGAGAGGATCCCTCTCCTCTCACCACACCCTCTCTACCGGTGTCCCGCAGGTCTGTGTATCAAGTCACTTGGTTCTGTTATCTCTGCTCATGGTTTTTCATATCACTGTTATGTTGATGACACTCAACTCTTTCTCTCCTCCCCTCCTTCTGCAATCCAGGTCCCGGCGTGTATCTCTGCATGCTTGGCAGACATCTCTGCTTGGATGCCCACCCACTATCTGATGCTGAACCTAGGAAAGACAGAGTTGCTATTCCTCCCAGCGAAGAGCCCCCTGATAATTGATGCTTCAATCACCGTGGAAGGCTCTATACTGTCTCCATCCCACTCTGCCAGCAACCTTGGAGTGACTCACAGCAATTACCCGGACCTGCTGATTCTCCCTCCACAACAGATTGGGGTGTATCTACAAGGTGTCATGGCGAACTTATTGCTTTATCGATTGATAGATTTTCTACTATGCTGTCAGTGTTGTTGAGACAATATTTGAAAACGAATTTTTTTAAGCCGTTGTGGTGTTTCACAGTTTTGCTAAGGTAAATCATTCATGGAGATTTCTTTACCTTTTATTCTACCTGTTTCTTTCCATGACTTGTGATTCGGATGGATCCAATTCATTATGTACTGTTGCTGGTTTGCCAGGTAATAGTTGAGGAAGTTTGGTGCATACAGTGCATCCGGAAAGTATTCACAGCGCTTCACTTTTTCCACATTTTGTTCTGTTACAGCCTTATTCCAAAATGGATTACATTTTAAAAAATTCTCAGAATTCTACACACAATACCCCATAATGACAAAGTGAAAAAAGGTTTTTAGAAATTTTTGCAAATGTATTAAACATAAAAAACAAAAATATCACATGTACATAAGTATTCACGCCGTTCGCTATGACACTCAGGTGAGCTCAGGTGCATCTTGTTTCCACTGATCATCCTTGAGATGTTTCTAGAACTTCATTGGAGTCCACCTGTGGTAAATTGAATTGATTGGACATGATTTGGAAAGGCACACACCTGTCTATGTAAGGTCCCACAGTTGACAGTGCATGTCAGAGTAAAAACCAAGCCATGAAGTCCTAGGAACTCTCCATAGACCTCCGAGATAGAATTGTGTTGAGGCATAGATCTGGGGAAGGGTATAAAAACATTGCTAAAGCATTGAAAGCACCCAGGAGAACAGTGGGCTCCATCATTGTGAAATGGAATAAGTTTGGAACCACCACAACTCTTCTTAGAGTTGGCCGTCTGGCTAAACTAAGTAACCGGGCAAGAAGGGACATGGTCAGGGAGGTGATCAAGAACCCAATGGCCACTCTAAGAGAGCTTCAGAGTTCCTCTACAGCGATGGGAGAACCTGGTAGAAGGACAAACATCTCTGCAGCACTCCATCAATCAGACAATCATTGTAAACAGTAATTTCTTTTGGGTAGAATGTTCATTTGAATGGCTGCTATTCGCCAAATAATGGAGAGGGGTGAGTTCATCCAGCGGATTAGATCATCTTCAGTGGTTTGTAGTAATGGACTGAATTTGAGGTGGAACAAGTCTAACAAATTGGTGGAAATATTGATTCCTAGATCCTTAATATTACCAGTGGAGAGTGAGAAAGGATGTTTTCAAATGGCAGCATTCCTGCTCCACACAAAGGTAAGAGTGTGGACTTGGTCCAGTTTACAGAGTATTCATAAATATTAGAGAACATGTTTGAGGTTAATAACTTCTTGTAGTGATGTTGATGGGTTTTGTAGGTACAACAGTATTTGCATAAAGGCTGATCCTGTGGGTTTTGTTAAGGGTACACTCTTAACAAAAGATTATTCAGAGGGTTAGTAAATAAAACATAAAATTAATTAATTAAATAAAATTTCAGCATAAAAAAATAAGTTTGCTATATTTACTTGAAATAGTGAGTTCAGACAAAATGAAAATATTTTTTTTATCTTAATGCATTATTATATACAATTTGAATGCACAATTTTGCATCAGCACCAGACAAATATTGAGTTGGATCAACAAAAATATCTGGTTGACTGTCACATCTGTGTGCGTCAGGTGCGCGTGCGTCAGAGCCTCACTGTGAAACTGACTGAGCTGTCGGACTAAACAACATTTAAACTTATTTGGTGAGTAACTAACGTTACATTATTTTATTCCTCATCGTACCTGCTGACACTAGTGTCCGCCATATTGTTTGTTAGTAGCGGTTGCTACTTCCTGTAGGTAGCGTAGCCACTAAGGTAATGTCCCATAGGCCTTTGAAAACGCTACAACTATTATTTATTAACTAGTTATGTTCATGCTTTAATACTTGTATAATTGTGGAATGCTGTTTGTATGCAAATCTCTCTCTCCCCTGTTACGGATCCTTTGTGTTGTGCCCCATGATGGTATGTGTATGTGTAAATAGTGTCCCCTGTGCGTTTCTGTGTCATGTTTCTGTGTACTTTCTGGCGTGTAAATGCTTTGTTCTAATAAAACTGGTAGCTTTGTGCTCTGGTTTCTCTTCATTTCAAACAAATCTTTTACTTCACACTGGGTTTCAGTGTGAGACGAAGGGTTTTTCGGAGGTTGCCTAACTGGAGCGCGTTTCCCTCTCTCTCTTTTCCTCTCTTTTCTATTTTTCCCTAAATCTCCCTTCTGTCTGTCTGGGCCTGGTGGTGTTAGCAGAGTAGCAGTGGCTTGATCTCAGTTGAACCCCACGCTTGCGCTTTGGGTGGTAACAGCGGCTGGACTGCGGCCTGCCTAAGCCCAAATTGGTGAAGCCAGGACAGCACCCAGAGACTCCAGGCGCCATCCAGGATCTGGATCACTGCTGCGGGATGCCGAGGACCGGAGACTAGAGGAGAGTACATAGCTGCCTGCCGAGGATGCCCGAAAGGGTTTACTCACCGGGCGCTGTTTTTTCCAGTGAGGCCCACGCTCCCTAGTTCTCCTAATCCACCCTACAGCAGGACCACCAGACGGATCCCAGAGGATGAGGTGCCGGAGCGGCAGTGCGGAGGACAGGGCGGAGGACAGGGCCAGCGGAGCCACCTGCTGGCGGAGCTGACTGCCTTCCGAGCCATGACGCCCAGACCCATTCCTGGGCCACCACCCAGAGTTGAGTCTACTGCAATCGTTGCTGCGTACTGCAGAGAAGTTCCCCGTCGGAGCCCCGGAAGGAGGCTTTGTGGCCTTCTCCCCTTGGGGCCTCTGTTGGTTCCGGTCATGCTGGAAGGAACACTCATTCCTGGGTGTGCTGTGCTTCTTTCCCTGTGCTTCACAGGTGGGATCCAACACTGCGGAAGGTGACGTGCTGCCACTACACCTCAGAATCGGGATCGGATCGGGATCGGGGGCCCAGAGATGCAGCCGTGCAGGGTGCCGCCAGACCAGCGACAGCCGGACAGGTCAGTGGAGGAAATAATACCCAATGCACCCAACCCAACCACCCCCGGGATGAGAGTGACTAACATGACCCGTCTGGAGTTCAGCACGGTGGTTCTCCAGAGAGGTATGGGCTTTGGACCGAGTGACCTGAACTGCCTTGTGAAGGTCCCTAATGCTACCAACACTTTTGAAGTTAGCTTTAAGAATGCACAGGTCCTGGAGAGGTTCTGGAACCTCTACAGAGAGGGGAAGGACAGGAGTACCCTGAACATCTTTGATGTTGAGCCCCTGTCCAACACGGAAAATAAAGTAGTCACTACAGTTGTATAACAAGGCCGTACAGGACCAGGATATTGCTATGTGGCTGGGCAGGTATGGCTCTGTCAGGTCTGAGGCTAGGGAGGGTCCTTGATGAGGACGGGGTATGGACTGACCCCTTTCATACGCAAACAGGGCTAGGGGCACCGCGCCCCCATCTCATCCCCCTTCCCCCTCCCCCTCAACTTCAACCACTACGACTCCTGACCCACCCCAATCCCCTTCAATATTTGCAGTACAGGAGACCCCCAGCACAGGAAATCCTTGCCCACGACTCCTGACCCATCCCAATCCCCTTCAATATTTGTACTACAGGAGACCCCCAGCACAGGAAATCCTTGACCCACCCAATCTCATGCCTCAAAAACCAACAGAACTCGCATTCCACTCCTCCAGTCACCCCCTACTACAGTTGAGGAGGAGGCAGACTCTGAACCCCTCACTATGGTAGAAGAGCCCACCTCCTCCTCAGACACTACCGAATCTGACCCCCTTCCCAACTGGACAGAAGTTACAGGAAAGAAGTGCAGAACAAAACAAAAACATAGACAGATAAACAAACCAATAAGGCTCACCCCCATCATATCCAGCAATAGTCCTTAACTTCTTATCTCAACAAAACCCACCCAGACAGTTTCAAACCCTCTCCAGACCCCCATTAAAATCAGCAGGCTACAGGTCCCCCCTCACTCAAAGAAATGTCCATCCCCTACCAAATCCCCACAACAGGTTTATAAAACAGTTCCACACCCACCTCCACCCTGCACCATTGGTTACCAGCCACTTCAGTGCCCCAGACCTGCCCTGTCCAGAGAACAACAAAAGCCCATCCAGGGGCCCTCTGCCTCCAGACACATCTGCCCCATCTCTCCAGGACTGGTCTTGCCATCCAAATCAGAAGTGGTCCTTGACCATTTAAATCAAATTTGTAATGACATAAGAAAACCTGTCTTATGTCTAAACAGCGCTAGGGTCATGCCGAGAACTGCCCCCATGGATGCACTGACCCGGGACATACAGTGGGGAAAATAAGTATTTAGTCAGCCACCAATTGTGCAAGTTCTCCCACTTAAAAAGATGAGAGAGGCCTGTAATTTTCATCATAGGTATACCTCAACTATGAGAGACAAAATGAGAAGAAAAAAATCCAGAAAATCACATTGTCTGATTTTTAAAGAATTTATTTGCAAATTATGGTGGAAAATAAGTATTTGGTCACCTACAAACAAGCAAGATTTCTGGCTCTCACAGACCTGTAACTTCTTCTTTAAGAGGCTCCTCTGTCCTCCACTCGTTACCGGTATTAATGGAACCTGTTTGAACTCGTTATCAGTATAAAAGACACCTGTCCACAACCTCAAACAGTCACACTCCAAACTCCACTATGGCCAAGACCAAAGAGCTGTCAAAGGACACCAGAAACAAAATTGTAGACCTGCACTGGGCTGGGAAGACTGAATCTGCAATAGGTAAGCAGCTTGTTGTAAAGAAATCAACTGTGGGAGCAATTATTAGAAAATGGAAGACATACAAGACCAGTGGTAATCTCCCTCGATCTGGGGCTCCACGCAAGATCTCACCCGTGGGGTCAAAATGATCACAAGAACGGTGAGCAAAAATCCCAGAACCACACGGGGGACCTAGTGAATGACCTGCAGAGAGCTGGGACCAAAGTAACAAAGGCTACCATCAGTAACACACTACGCCGCCAGGGACTCAAATCCTGCAGTGCCAGACGTGTCCCCTGCTTAAGCCAGTACATGTCCAGGCCCGTCTGAGGTTTTGCTAGAGAGCATTTGGATGATCCAGAAGAGGATTGGGGGAGAATGTCATGTGGTCAGATGAAACCAAAATAGAACTTTTTGGTAGAAACTCAACTTCTCGTGTTTGGAGGAGAAAGAATGCTGAGTTGCATCCAAAGAACACCATACCTACTGTGAAACATGGGGGTGGAAACATCATGCTTTGGGGCTGTTTTTCCGCAAAGGGACCAGGACGACTGATCCGTGTAAAGGAAAGAATGAATGGGGCCATGTATCGTGAGATTTTGAGTGAAAACCTCCTTCCATCAGCAAGGGCATTGAAGATGAAACGTGGCTGGGTCTTTCAGCATGACAATGATCCCAAACACACCGCCCGGGCAACGAAGGAGTGGCTTCGTAAGAAGCATTTCAAGGTCCTGGAGTGGCCTAGCCAGTCTCCAGATCTCAACCCCATAGAAAATCTTTGGAGGGAGTTGAAAGTCCGTGTTGCCCAGCGACAGCCCCAAAACATCACTGCTCTAGAGGAGATCTGCATGGAGGAATGGGCCAACATACCAGCAACAGTGTGTGGAAACCTTGTGAAGACTTACAGAAAACGTTTGACCTTTGTCATTGCCAACAAAGGGTATATAACAAAGTATTGAGATTAACTTTTGTTATTGACCAAATACTTATTTTCCACCATAATTTGCAAATAAATTCTTTAAAAATCAGACAATGTGATTTCCTGGATTTTTTTTCTCATTTTGTCTCTCATAGTTGAGGTATACCTATGGTGAAAATTACAGGCCTCTCTCATCTTTTTAAGTGGGAGAACTTGCACAATTGGTGGCTGACTAAATACTTATTTTCCCCACTGTATATACCATTTGTTCTGGGAGTGCTCCGTGGCCAGATTTGGTCAGAGGTCCTTGCTGAGATCCTTCCTGAAGGCTGAAGGGTCCTGTTTGGTCCCCAGATGTATGTTTCTGTGTTTAGCAGCATTGCTTGCTCCGTGTGCGAAGCTCCTTATATCATGTATGAAGACACCATCCTTAATTGGCCCAGTGAATCCAAACATATGTATTGCCATTGTGTTATTATATTTGCTGTCTGCATAATCGACCTTGCTTGGTAAACAACTTCCTGGTTTAATTTACAACAGGCATGGTTTGTGTGCTTTGGGGATGAGTACTCCATTCAACGTGTCTCAGCCACTAGCGTTTTAAAAGATCCTTCTCTCGTGTGGCTCAGTCACTGTTTTTCCAGTATGTATTTATAGTCCATTTCAGCAACAGTTACAATTGTGCCTTACTACTTACCTTGCTAGTGTGTTGTAAAAGATGTGAACTAGATAATACATTGGGGGAAGTGCAATAGGGGGAGTGTGTGTTCCAGTGAGAGAGAGGGGTACCCTGCCTGTAAATCCCTATTAGTTTAACTTTTGTGTATTCTGATGTGTGGCCTTCCACTACTTGACTGCAGTGAAGCACTTGTGGCTCTAATGGAGTGTGGCTTCCCTATTTATTCTTAACGCATGTATTTATTCTTACTCCTGGGTGTAGTGCAATATTATGTTTGAGTGTGGTGAAGAAATTCAATAAGTGTGCTATAGCAAGAAATTCAATAAGTGTGCTATAGCAACCAATCACTATCGAGATTCATGGTAGCGCCTGAACATGTCCTCTGTAGTCTGACGCTGCTATTGTTAATGGAAGTTAGCCCTGGTGGTAGTGAATACTCTCTCCCGCTTGGTGTATCTATTTTAACTGTATTACTGTGTCTATCAGGTATTTGTTTATTTGGCCTGTGTTTATTTAACTATGTTTGACTCAATTTAAAAGAAAAGAGAATTTTGAATAAAAGTATTTTATACTTTTCTATACATCAGCTTCCATCTGTTTCATTCAATTGAAAACTTATTATGCAAGGCTCTTTCCTTGAAATACTAACAGTGGGACTCGCAAGCGCCTCCTGGTGGGCACACCTGTCTTAAAGAACCCACATGTGTCCCTGTCTTGTGACTGCATTTAATATATGATTTAAATATGTGTCATTGTAAAAAGATCCCTCTTGTGTACTTGACTGTCTTTTTTGTTTTTGTAAGTTGAAATGCCAACTTTTTTAAAGAAATTGTGTTTTACAAAAAACGAATAAAGAAACATAAAACTGGTAGTGCTATAATGGAAAAGCAATCATTCCTGAGTCTTGATTCAGTAGTCACCGCTACATTGGACCGCTACAATTTGCATGGATATTTTTGAGTACAACGGAAACAAAATTGAAAGTTAGATGAACTTTAGTGAATTTCGTAGGTTCAACTTCTTTAAGCTTTCAGATGGTGGTACTTAATTTAGTTGTGTTAGTCTGACAATGATAGGCTCATAGCATTTACTTAATAATACCCAAATTGGGATTACTTGAAAAGATGCATGGAAATTGTTACCTCAATTTGAAAAAGAAAAATCCAGTATATTATTTTTTTGAGTGTATGGATTCCAATGGTGTTGTCATTTTGACAAACTGCAGTGGCCAGCAGTTCAAGAAGTATGACAGAAAATGAAAGACAGAGTGGGCATCCTTGTCTGGTTCCCCTGTGTAGTGTGAAGCTTTGTGCGGTTTTGCCGCTAGTAGTGACTGTACCCATGGGTGAGTTGTATAGTATTCAGTGGGGCTGTTGTTTGACATTTTTGATTGCTTTTTCAAATTCATCAGCTGTGAAAGTTTTGTGAGGTCTATGTAATTGAGGAATGAGAGTCTGATGTCTTTGGTTCTTGGTCAAGTATGTACAAGTTGTTGTAAAATGTTGAAAAGTATGGCTTATGTCTTGGGGAGTCTGCATGACATTACCCTCTGAATCCCTTATCACTGACATTGTTGATTTTTCTTTGTTGTCTTTGTCATTATGTTTGAAATGACTGTATCTCAGTCTCTGTATTTGGAACTGTGTTTTTTATTTGTGATGTTATCAAGTTGAAATGTTGCTTTCCTTATTTAATTCTGAATTTGCTCTGTGGGGTTCTCAGCATAAGAGTCATTTAATTGTTACATTTTTTGTCCCACTTTTTTTCCAGTTCCAGTTCAATTTCTTTCTTGTGTGAAGAGCATGCAATAATATTCCCATGATTATTTCATCCATAATTGTCTAGCATAGCATTTTGCGAGGAGGAGGATACTTGCATATATACATGCCTAAGCAACAGATCACAGGAGTTACAGGAGCAAAAGAGCATAACATAAAGAAAGAAAGGCAAAATTAGAAGGTAAGTTTATGGAGGTAGGCATTTAGATTTGGCTGAAGAACAGTCACTATGTGGGAGGCCCTGATGAATTCAGGCCTTTAGGGGTCTGAACAGGGAATGCTACAACATGCTACCTTTATTTTGAACCTGGGCACTGCGACACAGAGAAGGCCTTTCATTGGTGATCTTAGGCTGCGATGAGTCCTGTGGGGATTGAGCAGATCAGTAAGATAGAAATGTCCTAATCCATTTAAAGATTTAAATGTGAGTATCAGTTAAATCATTCTGTAAGAAAATGGTAACCAGTTTGATTGAGCCAAAATGAGGTTAATACGTGTTATTTTGTTGATTCCGGTGCAAACTCTTACAGCAGAATTTTGAATAGGCCAAAACTGGCAGTGTTTGGCCAGTGAAACAATGATACAATGTGCTTGGAAAAACATGCTCAAATGTAAAACATATGTACATAAACATGTACACATGCTCTGTGAACTAGTAAATGCTTATACTGTGTTATGCAATTCTGCAATTGGGCCTGTATTTATGCACTTGAGTTTATACTGCCCTCTACTGCAGATTTTTAGGTACTATTTGTATTTGTTGCATAAAATTAAAATGTCCTTGCCATTACATTTATGGAACGGTATTGAAACCAGTGTTTTGTTTTTTTCAGTTATATTTTACCAACTTTTTTGAGTGTGACTATACCATATACCATATATTTTGAATATACCATGAAAATGTAAGATACGCTTCTGTACGTTAGCCTACTTAAAGTTAATGACAAATTGCACTATGGTTAGATTTCAGAGAAGCATTTGTACCAAACGTTAATGCTGTACATCATAGAAAGCATGCTTGTGGTTTTTGGCGTGAACATGTGGTAGGCATATGCTGGCTCACTGAGGGATCTTAATCTTTCAGCAGTGACAGCGGTATCGCCTAGAGGTCATCAGACCCAGATTTGATCCTTGCTGTCCAGGGATCCAGAACTGGTGCTAAACTGGGCTAGAGTCCAGTTTTTCCTAATTTGTTTAAAGGCTAGCCTCCAACTCTCAAAAGTGAAATTTGTATTGGACCCATTTATCAACACTGTTCTGATTTCTCAACATTTTATAGCAAGGCCGTAACCATGGAGTCAACATTGGGGGGGACCAAATCTATTTATTTATATTTTTTATATCAGCTAGGCTATATATTGGGGGGAACATTTTGAGCATATCTGAATATTGGGGGGGATGTGTCCCCCCCAATATATATGGTAATTTCGGCCTTGTTTTATAGTATAGACTTACAGTAGGCTAGTGAGAATCCAAATGTAATTTTGCATGTTTGTGATTTCTTTAAAGAAAGGGTCTCCTGTGACCAAAATACTTCAATGCATACACCCGTTTAAATAACGTTCACAACAGAGAAAACAAGAAAGGGGCCTTTCCCTCTACCATTACAAAAATATAGTTCGGAGCAATCACATGGCAATCACACATTATATATGGGCACACATGTCTGTATATGTATGTACAATCACTCAACCTATAAGACTAAGGTGATTATAATCAACTCACATTCTGTGGGTTTATTTTAGGGCTTTACCAAGATCCTCTTTGTTTTGAGCTCACTAATCTAATAAGCCCACCCTAGTGCTTCTAATAAGTAATCTATTTTTAAATGTTAAATCGTGCTTTCACTTTGAATTGCAATATGTATAGCATCCACAGATATTGTGCATTTGTTTAATATCCATTTAATTGTTGCATTCAGCATGTAAAAAATAACGACTGTCATAGCTTCAGAATCGTTGCCAAAACATGTTATCTTAGCAATGGAAATTAGATTCAGGCCATCTGGTGCTGGCAGGAGTGATGGAGGTATTATAGTTGCAGAATATCAATTAAACATGCATTCTCTTTACATTACAAAAGGAGGCTCACATGCCATTTCCTTCAGGTAGGCAAAAGTCTGCATTTAAAAAAAATCTATCTACTTGTTCCAGTTGTCATCTTTAATTACAAACCATTTTTGTTTGGATGCCAGTGAGACCAGCTTTCCATTCCAAGAAGTTGTATCCCCCACACACACACACTTTTTGCCTCTGTCCTCTGCCCCTGACTGATGTGTACTTTGCTTGGACTTGGCCTCTCTCTTTTGTGGGAGAATGCTTGATTTTGTTTTTGCTTTTGAATTCTTGACTTTACACTTCAGAGGCACCTAACCGAGAAACCAATTTTACTTTTGATGCTCATCCAGCGTGTCATGTCACAATAAAACGGCAAGCCATGCATTTCCAACAGAATATCACTTGCCCTTGATACCTTTATTGTAATGAGAAGAGAAAATAGCCAGCTGTGTTCATTATGTGCCGCAACAGAGCCATTTTTCTGTCACTTTTATTCCCTCACTAAACTGGTCTAGGCTTACTACTTGCCGTTTTGTCATTTGCCTACCTCCTTTTCATCCTACATAAAATAACTCCTACACTATTTTATTTTTCCACACGAAGTGTTTTATTCATAGTAGTCTCGTGAATGCTCATGAGAATGTGGTACATCTCACACAAGTTAAATAAAAGGTTAAACAAAGAATGTGTTCCAGGTGTCTGTAACTCAAAAATCATGCTTGTGTACAAATTATGATAACTGTGGGAGTTAAATCTGTAATACAGTATATCCATTCACAAGAACTGAATGTCTATATGTCTTTGACCATTATAGCACATTACCTTGTACATAATGAAGCTCAGTGTGTTGGTTTTCTGATGTGTTTTCCAAATAAGTCTTATTTCTTTTGGTTCTAAGTTATTTCTTTTGGTCCATGAACGTGTTTGAATGAATACATGATATTTTAAAGCAACAACTATAATATAGGAATGAAGGCAAATCATTGTTTGTCTTTGTATGGGGTAGGTGTTAAACTGTTTAAACAAACAGATGAAAAGGCCAAAGTCAACAGCACAGCAAGCTTTCTGGTCAAATTTTAAGATCCTGTTATACATGGAACTCTTACTGTCAACCAAATCCACTCAATTTCGCATAAGTCTTTATATTAAATAAAAAAAATCAAATGCCTTTCCCCCCTCTATCACATAGATACCATTATCATAATTTGTAAATAAACAAAGATAATTGAAAACATCTTATTCTGTTATGTTATATGCATTTATAATTTATATGCATGACCAATCTGTATGATGGATGAGCTTTTTGCCTTTGCTCTTCTGGTTTTTATTAGTAGCCACTTACTCCCATAAGTGCAAAATATATCAAGGAACATCTTTAATGGATAGCAGACATCTACTCTCTTATTATTCAATCCCTGGTTTGGCTTAGACAGCTATCTTATTGCATGTGGTCTTTATCTATCATTTTCCTTACAATGCATTAACCTTCAGGAAGGAACTTTGCCTAAACTAGATATTTAAATGACTGCAAAAACCCAGGAAGTTGATATTAATTTTCATTTAATAATTAGAAAAAAATGTTTGTATGTTATATTTTTATCATGACAAAATGTTGTAGAGCATTCAGAATGGCAGCTGTTCACAAATATGTCTATTTTCCTGACATGTTAAGATGATACATTCTTCAGCCCCGCTCCTGTTTTAGGTCAATTATATCCATTACTGTGCACTTCATTTAAGAACAGTGTTTATCATGGAACATTTAGAACTGCAGTTCATCTTATCCATGTTGCCATTTCAAACTGTTATGTCGGTGAAATTAATTTTAAAAAGTGGATGGTTCCATTAAGCCACAGGGAGAGCTTGGGTTTACTCCCTTTGGACCTGTTCCACCTGATGGAACTCACCTTGGGACTATATCTGATGTGACAGTAAGTGACACTAGCTGGCTCATATTTACCATACACAGACAGCCAATCATCTTCTCCACAGGGGGTGCCATATGCATCTCAATGCTGAAATAACAGGAGCCAGGGGAACAGAAGTAATTTATTTAGAAAGATGGAGTCATTGGATCATTGGATGTTTGGTAAAGAAATATAATCTTCTTGGGGTCACCTTCTTTCTTGTTACAGTTTACAATGGCCCTTCCACTGCTGTGTTGATCAGGTTTAATGAACAAAAATAAATACAAAATTAATCTATTAATATACGCCATTTAGAATCTATTAATGTTCAAACCTGTTCATTTTCACCTATGAACAAATGTACAATCCTTATCTGAAATTAAATCTAGGGGCTAATCTTTAGAGATGATGGTGCCATCAATGGGTATTGTGAAGAGGTAGGTCAGTCATTTTGTGACATGCAAAACATAGCCTTTTCAATTAAGGTCTGTCATTCAGATCTCATAACTAACATACGAGGCTCTTAATACTGTCAAATGATTTCTCATTTCTCACTAACTGCCAATAATCTATAAGCAGTAGCTAGAGCTTGCAAGTTAATCATTATTCAATGTAATATATGATTATATGGAATAATATAAATCAGTTAAAGCTTGTAGTCATTGAAATGTGACAGACTGTTCTCTGTGCTGTGGAAAACTATGTAGGACACAGCCCCTTCAAGGGGTACAATTCAATGCTGAAATGCTATCCTGATGATTCATGCCATGTCGCATTTTATTTTGTACCTTTTTGTTGTAACACAAGCTTCATAATAAATGTACAATACTCAGATGCCTCTAAATTATGGACTTATCAAACTCAGCATATAAGCAAATTGGACAGTTTGTGAAGTCATTGATGGTCACACGGTACAGATGCATTATGGATTTTTATTTCAATTTTTATTAAATGTACTTTCTAAGTTCTAAGTAGTGTTACGGGCGGCTGTTCTGGCTTGAGGGTCTCCCTCCCTCAGCTGCCTGTTTCCCGCCATTGAAGACATGCTGTGTTTCATTTTGATTCTGCTGTTTATGTGAGTATGTCTTCTAATTTATCCTTTTTGCAAAATAAATCTTTGCATTTTTTCTACCCTTGACTGGGAGTACTCGTTGCGTCCGTTGTTTGATCAGTCGCCTGGCTATTGCAGACAGAGAGGCTTTGCGGATCATAACAGTAGTAAAAACGATATATGTTTAAATCATGACACAACACTTTTACAACCCATTATACTCATCATCAGCCATGCCTCTGGGTAGCCATGTTGTGCTTGGGCCCAGAATTTCTGCTTGCAGATATATTTTATTTTATTGTATTATTACTATTACAGTATCCTTATTGGCATCATTATATGTAGCAGTGGTATTAGTAGTAGCTAGTAGTTGCTTTCAACAGCATTAAACTGAAACTTTATTTGGTTTCAATAGGGTTTTTTTCGGCATGCGGAAATGGAATATTCAAGTAGCTATAACATATGCTTTATAGGAATAAATAAATATCCAAAGAAAAACACTAAAAGGCGGCTTCTTTCAGGTTTCCAGTTAAGGCCATTAACTATTTGGCTTTAGAGCAAGGGTGGGCAAGGAGGGCTGTATATGTTTATGGAATTACTGCAAACTCTTTATAATTTAATTAGCCCAATCGTTTGCCTGATCTGACATTCTAGCTAAATGTATTGATAAACTCATGGAGGTGCGCTGCAAACTGTGCCCTATATGAACCATTTTTACTGTGGTCTAATCTAGCTATGAGTTAACCGGCGTTGATGTATACAGCCAATTAGCCAATTGATCAAGGGCAATTAGCTAATTGGCTGTGTACCTACATACACACCGGCCCTTGAGGAATGGATCTTCCCGCCCCTGTTTTAGAGACTGATTTGACGAATGACAAATTAACAGATTTAGCCAATCTATTCTTCTTTCGACCTAATCCTTTCTGGATGATTAATTATTTAATCTGCTAAAAACATAGCAAACAAGGTACTGTGGAATTCCTAAATCCCGCACTTATCCTAACTGCATTCTATTAAAACAATATAACATAGCTACAGAGAATCAATATATTATTTTGAGGCCACTACCTTGCCTCTTGCCTTTCATCGTGTACCTCGGGGACGCCACTCTGAGCTTTTAAATCACTACATGCTTAAACCTCATTGGCTACTACTGCAGCCCCAGACCACCCAAGCGGCCAATGCAGTCATACAATACTGGAAGGTGGGCTGAATATTTTCTGTTTCACCATTCTCCTGCAGGGGAGGAGGTGTCTTAAAACTGACGTGAGGAGGGAGCGAAAATACCCTCATTGATATTTACACATACACTTTATTCTGAGGCATAAATATTAATGACAAAAACACGAATCATCAAGAGTGGTGGCTAACGTTTATACAAACACACAAAGTGGCACACACTTACCCCCTCTAGCTAGCTCAGCAGATAACGTTACTGTCTGAGTGTTAGCTAACGTCAGTGATATAGCTAACGATACGTTAACTAGCTAGCTGGCTAGCTAGATTGCTACTTGTTCCCAGCCTTGTTTTGTGTTGCAGATCTCAAACAAAAACTCCGATGTAGAACGAGAGAAAAGGTAAGTTAATTGGCATCATATTCCAAGTAGCAAGCCTGCTGCAGCATTGGTAGCTATGTGGAAACTAAGTTGTTGCAAGCTAGTTCATGTTTGCACAATTAAGTTGGCTAGCTGAGCTTATTTAATCAAAATGTAAACGTCAGTCGCAAGTGTCAAGTGAAGGGTGCTAGCTATGTATTTAAATTAGTTCTGCCTTGCAAGCTAACATTAGCTTGATGGAGTACGAGTGGTGGCTTGCCAACGATTATTCATTTGAAACTATTAGCCTATTGGCTAACTAGTTGTTGATGGTATGCTTACCGTAATGGCAATACAAACACGTGCGAGAATGAGTTAACGTTATATGTAACGTTACTGAATGGAAACAATTCGCTGAGACCTTCCATACGAATTATTTTACAATGGTATAACTAACTAAACTGTCTGAATGTTATTGTTATTAGCTAGCATTAGCTAGTAACGTTAGCTACACACATCGTACAGCTTTGCATATTAAGTTGCGACCTAATGTTAACTGTTTCCCAGGTAGCTGCCTTGTTTACTAGCGATTCGCTAGCTAGTTAGTGAACACAGATGAACTTGTCTAATGTGGACATCACTTACAGCTACTAACGTTAGTCGATAACTGCAGGAGAACCTAACTACCTTTACCTATGATGGATAGCTCAGCCAATGTTACCTAAATTGTCTCCTCTTGCAAGATTGCTCATTCTTCGTAGACGTTTGAATCAGAACGAAACTGTCTTTTTATTCGTTTGCATTGAGCAGTTTTGAAACATTAAGCTAGCTAGCTATTTACACTGGGGAACTCTAGGAAATCACCGCAATTCACTGGATCAGCGTGCCTGAACCGAACTGCAATGTTTAGCATGTGAATGCTGCTATGAATGGCCACATTGAACTTCCCTAATGAACCCCACTCGCACGCTGGCTGGTAGCAAGCTATTTGGCTAGTTGTCTTTGTAATGCCGTGCATTGTTAGTAAGATTGCATCTTGGTTCTTAGGAACCTCCAACTAGGTAGTAAGTATCTTTTTATGGCAGTGACCTAAGTTACTAAAGGCATGCATTAAATGGCTTTGAGTAGTAATTTCGATTTTGATCCTTGGCAGAAGCAGAAGCGGTGTAGGCAGAGCATTGTGCGTTCTCAATTATTGTAACGTTAACCACATTGTAAATGAGGAATTTGCTATCTATGATTATGTGTTTAATTTTACGAAGGTTTGCTAACATGCTGTCAAACAGAACGAATTGGTAAAACATGTTTTTGTAAATCGGCCAAGCTCCATTTATTTGAGGATAAAAAAGAACAAACATCACTTTTGTATATTGAGCCATTGTGTCTGTCTGTTTGGTTTATGTGTTTTACGTTGGGATTGAGCGTATTGCACTTTGCGCTAGTTCAAGTTCTGTTTCAACTCCGCAGCGTGAGAAAAGGAGGGTTTTGTGGTTCTGGTTCCAGAGCAGAAATGTGAAAACCCACATGATGAGAAACTGGCAGACAGAAGAGGACAATCGCGCCTCAGCCGCAGAAAGGAAGCGTGTCCAAGATACGGGCTTTGTTTTGATCTCTGAAGCATGCGATTCCCAGCACTTGTAAAGCGTTGCAAAATCATGAACCTGAACTATAAATGAGAGCGAGATGATTTTGGCACCTCTTCGTGTAGAATTGTTAAATGTGTGCACGCACTGTACCAGCATATCTCTTTGTAATTATGGAGGTGATGGTCAGCGACCCATTCAGCACTGTCTTGTAGGCACAGCCAGGGCGTTATGCTGTGGTGGAGTCCAAAATAAGTTTCAGCAGGTTGACGATAGATAATGGCTGCCTCTTTTGTGGGGAGGGGACTATTTTGTGTCTATATTCATGCATCTCTTTGACAATGCACTGTCTAGGATGTCTGTCATTTCCAGCATTGTGAATCCTCTCGGCAACACAGTGTTACAACATTTCTGAACCTGGAAAATGTAATTGTGTCCTTCTGTTGGTCACTTCACTGAAACTGCAGGCATTTGAGAGTGTAAGACAAGTGTAAGACGATCTATATTTTATGTATCTATCTATATGTAAATTATTTTCTGTAGTCATAAGCTCTGACATCAAAGACAGTTATGCACATTTTAAATGAAAGGTGAGTACCTTTATGAAGACAATATGGCAAGAATAGAGCACATTACTGAACTTCCCTAATAACTAAGCATAGCTTAATTTGTAGGTTTTCATTTATCTTAATTCGGTGTTACCAATACAATTTGCCACCAGAATAAATCAAGTCTTACTGCTGTAGCATTTTAATGTTCTAACATGAATTCAGTTAAAGGCAGCAAATTGAGTAAGTGCTCTGTTTAGCATACAAAAAGACATTTGACAGGTGTGCTGTTTAATTATACACTGGCACAATCACAAGGTGTGTGTTTGTTCGACCTTCTGAGAGTGATAAATAATGAATCGCATTGCAGTCCCTATTAATGCATTCAAACAAATGTTTCAGTGTGTTAAGCCTTAAATATCACAGCTGTAATGGCACAGTGGATGCTTCAGTGCTGTCACCAAAAAAATCATTTAAGTTACGCTCTGTTTGAACAGCTCTTGTTTTATACTTTTTTCTTTTTTTCTTTTCTTTCTTTGTTTCATGCCATGGTATTGTATTCAGTCAAGTAACATTTCCATCATATAGTAGTTTTCACAAGCTTGTCCTTTAATGATCCTTTGTGATGTTCTAATGGAAAGTGTATTCTCAGAGGGATAATTGTGAGCATGGCAAGGTTGCCATTTTTAAACCAGTCGGCAGACCAATGCGCTATTTACTCTGCTCATTAATGTGGATACATGAGAGGGAGGGAGACACGCTGTAGCAGGGTTAATTTGTACTGACCATTATGAATTTGCTCGAGAGCATTAAAAAAATAATAATAATCTATAGACAACAGAGCTCTTGCATTTTAATTATGTAATACAATCAAATTTGGTACAAAGGAGCGCTCTAGAATTGTAGTTAAAAAAAATAATATATATATATATTCTTCAGTTATCTGTTCCAGATGCACATTTCAATTTTCAGCTGTGCATTTTACTCTCTGTCTGTCTTGTTAACTGATGTACTGAGTCACATAATTGCAATCGATATTTCTGTCCCAGAGCAATTACAAGGGTCTCGCACACTGTTTTTTTTCTGGTCAAGATCCACACCATTCAGCGGTGCACGGTAGTGATGATATCAGTCAGCATGGATAGGATGGGGCTCTGGCTGCGTCAACGGCTTTAATAAAATGGAAGCCCTCATCACATGACACAAGGAAACAAAAGCTTTTTGAAATGAAATGAGCTGCCAATGGAAGCATTGCCTTCTGTTGCGGGGGCACCATTTACAGATATGCTCAAATGGTTTCCCATGTTCCCACTAGGCCGAAGTGTAATTTCAGGTTTTGGACCGTTTAGAACCAGGGTTGGTAATCGGCATGCAAATGTGTGTCATACAGTGCATAATAAGATGCAGATAATGACTTCATGGTACAGAAATAAGCACATAGTTCCCTGCGCTTCGAGTTGAGCTTCCTTCTGCCAATATAGCTGAGACTGGCAAGCGCCAGTTGATCGTTTGTTCTTCAGCCAAAAAATGCAAACTTTGACTTGATTGACTTTACATGGTAAAATGACAAAGGAGGCTGTTTGAGTGCACATTCTAGTTTCAAGATTGGTATGGATTCACTTGAGCTAGGCTAAGGTTGTGTAATAAAAAAGGATAATTGCACTACTGTATCAATGGAATGCCACAGCAGCTATTTGTAACTGTAAGTGTTTGGTATTTTAACCAACACAGAGACTTGTCCTTTGTTTGTGCCTCATCTTAACATTTGCCAGTCATGATACAGCTGATGTCTCAAACTTAGCCTGTAAGTACTCGATGACAGAAGTAAAGTGTGTTTAGTAAGTGTATTTAAGTATCCCGTGACTAACTGAATATTCCAACATTCTGTGTGTACCTACAAGAAACTGCCCAAATAAAGCAAACACCAACATTAAGTTTTTTAATGTGGACCACCACAAGCCACCAGAACAGCTTCAATGCACCTTGGCATAGATTCTACAAATGTCTGGAATTCTATTGGAGGGATGCGACACCATTCTTCCACAAGAAATTCCATCATTTGATGTTTTGTTGATGGTGGTGAAAAAAGCTGTCTCAGGCACTGCTCCAGAATCTCCCATAAGTGTTCAATTGGGTTCAGATCTGGTGCTAGCTACACGGCATAAATCACAGTTTGCAGTCCCTTATAACACTTGTGATGTCCGACACTGATTCCGATGCCGAGGCGGTCTGTAATGACGAATTATCGGCCCAAAAAGTGAACTCGTTCATCCGTGTGGACTCACTTTCGATTCAGAAAAAAGATGGTCGTGTTGTTGAGAACGGATTTCCTGTCTGTAGAGAATGTTGGAAACATGTAAAGGGCAGATGAGGTCAAACCTTGCATTCCACCTGCTAGAGCATCATCCTTCACATTATGCCATAATGGAAAAAAATATTAGCTAAATATAGTACTAGATCCGAAAAGCTGATAAAGCAAAATGTTGCTTAATTAGCAAAGTGAATGATTTAAATTGATTTAAAAGTGGAAAAAAGGCATTTGTTTTGTGGATCAGGAGACTGAACTGTGCTTTTTCAAAGATTAGGTGAGGCACATGGCAATAAATAAGTGCCATCTACTCACCCCGTGCAGCTGTTATTGTGGTTCTATGCTTAAATTATTCTTGCATTATGTATGGAAAAATCCAGGGAATTCTTTGAGGAGAGGTATGAATCTTATGCCAAGGGTAAAGGCTTTTGGCAGTGAGAAAGTGTGTTGTAAACCAACATTTACAAAAAAAGGGAGGCATAGCTATTAAAGAAGAACTTTGTTGGTGTGACTGAAACAAAAGCATCCCCAGGCAAGGGTCAATTTAAATTCATAATTCTATTCATACCTTTAACCCAACATGCATAGAAAACGAAATAATGCTATTGGTTTTGTGACAATATCACTTTTTACACTGTTAAGTCAACCACAATACACAAGCCAAGGACTCTGCAGAGGGCATTGAGTGGACTGTTGCTGGCAGAAATCTGAGTAGTGCTCAGTAGCCTAAGTGTTGGTGGGAGAGCACCAAACGGTGTTAAATGGTCACAGTGAGATCATCAGTCCGTGTGCAGTAAACTAGGTACAACAATGGCAGAAACACAAATTTCAATGTTAAGTATACTGAGCTGACTATCCAGTCAGCATGTAGATCTGTGCTATCAACACAGAGGTATTGAAAGGGTTCAGGGATTGCCATGCAACAAACAATAAGTATCAATTGAACATAATACTGAATACATCAAAATTCTGTATTTGGGGGGAGGGGGAGGTAATACATCTTCATGACAGCCAAGCGGTTCTAATTTGATATCATTCATTTTTAATAAGACTGCGTCAGGGCTTATTACTTAAGCAGAAAAGATTTCCGTTTTCAGAGATGTACTGTACTATGAGTTTTCCACAGGCCAAATCCAGGAGTGTGGTTTCTCTGGGCCATTTTTAAAGGAGCATTAATTTTGTGTCAGGATACTATATTGGCAGTTGGCTCAGCCTGCTGGCTGTTGGAGGTTCGTTTACCAGGTTAGTTTAGTGATATTACCTGCACCCAAACAAGCTGTCTGTTTAGATGGCATCAATAGAGCAATAGCAACAACAGTGTGTCAGCACTGTCAACTTCAGAGGTCTGTGCGCGCAGGGCCCTCAAAACGCATGAAGGTGAAGGTGTTTTACAGAGGAAGCCCTGGTCCCTGTTTTTTTGCCCTCCCATTTCCAAAACTTGCTTGAAACCTGTTTTACCCACCCCATTACTTCGAGAAGTTAACGCTCTGGACGAGGTAACAATTTTATTTCAAAAGAGCTCTTGATGGGGCGTTCATGTGCCAGTACTCTCTTTAAATGTAACAATCTCTCAACACGCTGCATGTCAGTTTTCCCCAGTTTCCCTTCAAAATATATATATTTTTTTTTTTTTTTTTGCCAAAGCTTGGGTAATTGGCAGCAGCCGAGCCCCCCACACTTGTATTGTTTTAACATATTAGGCAGACACACAGGGTGCAGCGCTGCAAATGAGCCCCATTTGTTTGCCGTCTTGACGTGCAGAGGCTGACTCCAGCCATGGTGAGTACTGACGGGACTGTCTCGTGCGACTTGTATTTACATTTTCCCCTTAGAAATCTGAGAATCCAGACAGACGAACATTTGCTGCATGATATTGCATGTGGTTTTTATGTGACGGTGAAACGCTGTTGACATAGGAGAGTTATTTCAGGTGGATAGACATTTCTGACACATCCCCGCAAACCCCCCGCCCCCCGCAAAAAAGCACCATTGAAATGTGTATACAATTTCTTGTGGAAATAATCTTTCCGTGCATGCTCTCTAACTACACAGGCAATGTCACCTTATATCCCACAGGCTCCTGTCCAACTGTTCAGTATTGTCATTTAATTAATGAGCAAGCTGTTCAACAAACACCCCCCCACGAATTACTTTTAATGGGGGAAAGAAAACACCCTGAAAATGCCAGGCATGTTTAGGTTCCTAAATCCAGTGACTTGTGAACAGAGAGTGCTCGTATGGGCTCTCCCAAATTTACAGAGGATGGGACAGGCTCACAATTGCAACTGGGCTTTTTATTTTGGTGAATAAATGATGCTTTCGTGTCAGTGAATTTGTATACTTGTGTAAATGTGTGTGCGTGTATTAATTCTGGCCTCTGTATTTGGAGGATGTAATGATGAAGGATGCAAGTAAAAAGATTTCTAGAGAAATGGCCAGTGAGAATGGTGAGTGTGAGCGTGTGCGTGCACTGGCCTCTGATTTGAGTGCAGAGAATCCTCACTGAGCGTGTCAAAGATGTTATAGGAGTGCATGCCAGCAGTGCTTTAAAATAAATAAGAAAGCTATGACGGGTCCAAATTTTGGCCATTTAAATGGGTGCAACCTGAAAATATAAATTGGGAGCACTTGTGCGATCTACAAGGTTGTAAAGACAGTGTAAAGCTGTGTGGCCAAACTACCATTTCTGTTTGGGTGCGTTAAGTGACTGAGCGGCTCAGCTCCAAACAGAATAGAACGCGACAGAAATTGAGCATTCAACAGACCACGCTGTATTGCACCCGTTACTCCACTACCAGTGCGAGTTGGCCTTCTTTTTAACTTGCAGAAAAAAACAGTCTGTCAATAATGCAGGACCTATGAGTCGCTGTATTCTGGCTCTGCTCCCAGTCCGCCAGGCAACGCGTCACATTAAAGTTTCAGGTAAAATGCTACTGGCACTATTGCTTTAACTTCCGTTCTTCTGTTATCCATTTCGCTACATTCAGAAGAAACTTTTTATTGTGTTTCAAATGTGAACTACCATACAGAGTAATGAAAAAATGCAGATGCTTCATCTCAATGCAGCTGAAATAGTGTCACAGTTCACATTTATGAATGGTGTGCCTCATAGAAAATATAATATTTCAAATTTGTAACTGGCGGTTGTTAAAGGTATCAAATGGGGGGCTTTAATGGGTTTACAGTCAGGTCCATAAGTATTTGGACAGTGACACAATTTTAATCATTTTGGCTGTACACCAGCACAATGGATTTGAAATTAAACAAGATGTGCTTTAAGTGTAGACTTTCAGCTTTAATTTAATATAATATAATATATACGCCATTTAGCAGACGCTTTTATCCAAAGCGACTTACAGTAGTGAATGCATACATTTTCAGTATATGTGGGCCCCAGTGGGGATTGAACCCACAACCTAAGCGTTGCCAACGCTGTGCTCTACCAACTGAGCCACAGAGACCCACTTAAGGGTTTTGTCAAAAATATTGTATGAACCGTGTAGGAATTACAACCATTTTTATACATAGCCCCCCCCAATTTTAGGGGCTCAAAATAATTGACTAACATAATCATAAATTATGTCATTATAAATTGTCATTTTTAATACTTGGTTGCAAATCTTTTGCAGTCAATGACTACCTGAAGTCTGGAACCCATAGACATCACCAGGTGCTGTGTTTCTTCCCTGGTGATGCTCTGCCAGGCCTTTACTGCCGCTGTCTTCAGTTACTGCTTGTTCTTGGGGCGTTTTGCCTTCAGTTTTGCCTTCAGGAAGTGAAATGCATGCTCAATTGGATTCAGGTCAGGTTATTGACTTGGCCATTGCAGAACATTCCACTTCTTTGCCTTAAAAAAGTATTGGGTTGCTATCGCAGTATGCTTTGGGTCATTGTCCATCTGCACTGTGAAGTCCAATGAGTTTTAAAGCATTTGGCTGAATCTGAGCAGATAATATAGACCTATACACTTCAGAATTTATCCTGCTTCTTTTGTCAGCAGTCACATCATCAATAAATACAAGGGAACAGTTCCATTGGCAGCCATACATGCCCACGCCATAACACTACCTCCACCATGCTTCACAGATGAGGTGGTATGCTTCAGATCATGAGTAGTTCCTTCCCTTCTCCATACTCTTCTCTTCCCATCATTCTGGTACAAGTTGATCTTTGTCTCATCTGTCCATAGGTTGTTCCAGAACTGTACAGGCTTTTTTAGATGTTTTTTGGCAAACTCTAATCTGGTTTTCCTAATTTTGAGGCTTACCAATGGTTTACATCTTGTGGTAAACCCTCTGTATTTACTCTGGTGAAGTCTTCTCTTGATTGTTGACTTTGACATAGATACGCCTACCTCCTGGAGGGTGTTCTTGATCTGGCAAACTGTTGTGAAGGGGTTTTTCTTCACCAGGGAAATAATTATTCTGTCATCCACCACAGTTGTTTTCCACCAGTCTTCCGGGCCTGTTGGTGTTCCTGAGCTCACCAGTGCATTCTTTCTTTTTAAGAATGTACCAAATAGTTGATTTGGCCACACCTAATGTTTTTGCTATCTCTCTGATGGGTTTGTTTAGATTTTTCAGCCTAATGATGGCTTGCTTCACTGGCAGTGACAGCTCTTTGGACTTCATATTGTTTATTGTTTATTCAGGATCCCCATTAGCCGACACGCAAACGACAGGCTAGTCTTCCTGGGGTCCTTATAAAATATTCAAGTTACAACGGTAAAGATACTCAAGTTACAATAAAAGTCAAAGTTCACATAGTTAATAGTAAAATACGCAGGTTACAATAATACACAAATACAGTTACAATATTTTTTTTTAAAAGGGGGAAGAAAACAATAAAATCCATAGTAATTATTACAAGGCAATAATGGTAAAAGACAACAGTAACTCTCAAGCACGCAGAAGTAGTTTTACATGTCTTTTAAATGCTTCCTTTCTTGGCATGTTTCTAACATTCAAAGGAAGAGTATTCCATAAAGAAATAGCCCTATATAGTACAGTGCTTTTCATTGCGTTAGTTCTTGGACGTGGTAATGTAAGTAATCCTTGAGTTGAGATTGTAGTACTGTACTGATGAACATCAGAACTATGACCAATTCGATTAGCAAAAGCTGTAGGATACTGGGTGAAAATAATATTTCTAATAAATAACAATAAACTGATAGAGAACCTATTAATAACTTTAGGCCATCTAAGGCGAGAATGCATTTGGTCAACACTAGATCTATAGGGACAATCAAGAGCAAGTCTTGCTGCCCTGTTCTGTGCAGTTTGTAATTTCCTAAGTTCCGACTTAGGTGCAGAAGCCCAAATAACACAACAATAATCAAGATGGCACAACACCAAGGATTGTACAACCTGTCTGCATAAAGCAGGTGTTAGATAGGTGGCACACTTCCTAACAGCAGCGATGCTTCTACCCATCTTTGCAACTACTTGGTTAATATGATCAGACCAGGAACGCGTGTGACTAAGAGTCATGCCCAACAGTTTTACCTTAGAAACTTGTTTTATAGTTTGCCCTGAAATCTGTAAATTAAGTGTAGGATTTTTAGCTATACTGTGCCGTGAACCAAAGACTATACTAGTTGTTCTTGAAGTATTTGAAACCAGTCTATTGTTAGTCACCCATTCAAACACTGCTTCCATGTCCTTTAAAAGGACAGAGTGAAGTTCACTAATTGTAGGTGCAGAATAATATAATGTGGAGTCATCAGCATACAATACCAAATTGGATTTTTGGGTCACAAGCGGAAGATCGTTTGTAAAAATGGAAAATAAAAGTGGTCCAAGACAGCTGCCTTGCGGCACCCCACATGTTAAACTTTTGCTGTTAGACAGTGTGCCATTTAAATATACACATTCAGTTCTGTCAAATAAGTAGCTTTCTAGCCAAGAAACAGCCATAAAACCAAATCCATAACACTTCAGTTTATCAATCAATAACTTATGGTCAATAAGATCAAATGCTGAACTGAAATCTAATAAAATAGCACCTGATAGCAAACCATTATCGATTCCCATTAGCCAATCATCAGACATGTTTACCAGTGCTGTGCCTGTGGAATGCCCTTCTCTATAGCCATGTTGAGCATTATTTATCAAATTGTTCTCTGTCAAATAAACTTGAAACTGTTTGACTACAATTTTTTCAAGTAGTTTACTGATAATGGATCAAATTGTAATTGGTCTACTATTCTGACCATTCAAAGTAAGTTTTTATTTTTTTATTATGGGGATAATTTTTACCTTCTTTCCAGAGTTTTGGACATATCCCACTGGACAGACAGGCATTGAATAAATGGCAGATAGGAGTTGATATGCACATAGCTGCTGTTCTTAATAATCTACCATCGAGGCAGTCTGTACCGGCACAGTTATCAACAGAAATGGAGCGTAACAATTTCTCAACCTCATCAGTATCCACCTGTTTGAACTCAAACGTACAAGTTTTGCCTCTCATAATATGAGTCAATCAGTGTGCATGATTTACAATTGTTTTCCATATCCATATTACACCGTAATTTATTAACCTTTTCAACAAAGTAGTTGTTAAAATAATTTGCCATGTCCAACGGTTTGGTTATAAGCACACCATCAGATTCAATGTAGGATAGATGTATATTAGACTGTCTACCCATTATATTATTCAGCACATTCCACAACTTTTTACCATCATGCTGAGCTTCTCTTAGTCTTTGTTGATAGTGCTCTCTCTTTTTCTCTCTGTTCAGTTTAGTAACTTGATTTCGTAGTGTGCAATATACTTTTCTTTCACTCGCTGAGCCAGAGGTCATATATACCTTTTTGGCTTGGTCTCATTAAAGTAATTAAATGCTTGTTCAACCAGGGTGCACCTTTAGACCTTACAGTAAACTTCCTCATTGGTGTGTGTTTATTAGCTATAGTCTCAAAGAATTCCATAAACATCTTCAAAGCTACCTCAGGGTCAGAAACATCACAAAACTTAGACAATTGAACCTTATTAATGTCATCTAAGAATGCATCCTCACTAAAGAGCTTGTAAGACCGAGCACTAATTATCTTCATTCTGGCTTTTGGAACTTTGGTTCTTCTGGACACTGCAATAAGGTTATGGTCACTGAATCCAACTGGGAGGGACAAAGCTATGGAACAGATATCTGGCACATTAGTGTAAATATGATCTATGCAGGAAGAAGATAAAACACCATTCTTACTAACAACCACTCTTGTAGGCATAGATACTATTTGAGTTAAACTGCAAGTACTAGACATTAACAATAATCTATTCTTCATGGAACAATTGTCTGCAAGCCAGTTCACATTGAAATCACCAAGCAGGTACATTTCTCTGTTCTCATCAGTCACTCTGTCAATCATTGTGCAAATATCATTCAGATGCTCCATGTTGGTATGAGGAGGCCTATAGCAACAGCCAACAACTATAGGCTTAGTATAGGGTAAATGCACTAACTCTCATATTGAGAGTTAACAGCAACAGATTCCAAATGCAAATGCCACACTTGAAAACAACTCTAGACCTTTTATCTGCTCACTTGCAGGCAATTGTCCAATTACTTTTGGTCCCTTAAAAAGGGGGGGATCACATATAAATTCCTCATGTAATTACTACACCGTTCACCTGATTTGGATGTAAATACCCTCAAATTAAAGCTGAAAGTCTGCACTTTGAGCTCAAAAGTGACACTATTTAATTTCAACTTCAATATGCTGTGGTAGACAGCTAAAATAACATTGTCAATGTCCAAATATTTATCGACCTGACAGTATATTAATCTGGCTTTAGTGCCACAGCAGTTCAGTTGGGTAGAAATTCTGTGCCGTGGTATAGAAAAGATTGGGAACTACTGCGTTACTCACATGAATCACTTACATTAGCGTCAGTCAATCGAACAGTATGAATGCTTCTGTCAACAACATAGCAATGTTATCAGGTGCTGGATAGCTAACTTGCGAGCTAGCCACTGCTATCTTGTTTTGCTAGCTATCCAGTTCATAGCACAGTAAACAGAGGAAGATAACACAGGTTGTGGCCTTCATTGTCTTTTGTGTGACGTATACTTGTGGATGTGTGCACCCACCCCGAATGTGTCCAGAAAGTTGTCGCCAGAGTTTTCTGTTTGCACTGTGTTGTCAGCAACAATAAAGTGTTGCGTTTCAAATACACTTCTTGTCTACATCAAACCTCTCTCGCAGTGTAATAAAATGTTAATTAGGCCAGTACTATCTGCCCACATCCACATGATGTACACATTGGATTTGTATGAAATTGAAATTATTATTCAATAAATAAATGCTGGTGCTCCTTACATTTACATTTTAGGCATTTAGCAGACGCTCTTATTCCTAGCGACTTACAAATACTATTCATGGTAAGATTAATCATGGTTAGTGCAAGAGATCAGTGTAGTAACACTGCAATAGACATCATTGTTGGCAGCTGCACACCGTACCTGTAACACAGGGAAAGAAAAGTTAGTATATTATTTTTATACTATTTAAAAAAAATAAAAAATGTCAAACATGTAGACGGTGATGGCAGTTAATTAATGTATAGAATCAGTGGTAGTGGAGTCTAAAGAGGTGGGTTTTGAGTCTCTTGCGGAAGATCGTGGTGATTCTGCCGTCCTGACCAGGTGTGGAAGATCATTCCACCACAGGACAGAAGAGACGAGACAGCGAGGAACGACTGCCGGGCGCCCGAAGGGATGGGACAGTCAGTTTGTCAGAGAAGACAGAGCAGAGAGGTCTGACTGGGGTGTAGGGTGTGATGAGTGTCTGAATGTAGGAGGGAGGAGGGAACGGGTGAATTCTCCAGATGTTGTGGAGGGAGAATTGGCAGGTACGAGTAATTGCTGCGTTGTGCCCTGAGAAGCACAGTTGGTCGTCCAGAGTCACTCCAAGGTTCCTGGCAGCCCGGGACGGAGACACTATAGAGCAGGGGTATTCAAATCCAGGCCTTGAGGTCTGCAGTGTCTGCAGGTATTTGCTCCAACCATGCACTACACCACCTGATTTCACTAATTAGCTCGCTTCCTTGACCAAGGAGGTCAACTAATTATTCAAAATCAGGTGGTGTTGTGCGTGGTTGGAGCAAATACCTACAGACACTGCGGACCTCGAGGCCTGGATTTGAATACCCCTGCTATAGAGCCTTCCACGGTGATTGAGGCATCAATCATTTGGGAGCTCTTAACTGGGTGGAAGAGCAGCTCTGTCTTCCTGAGGTTCAGCTTCAGGTGGTGGGTGGACATCCAAGCAGAGATGTCTGCCAGACATGCAGAGATACACGCCAAGACCTGGGTTTTCGAAATTTTGGTTGGTGCTCCTGATGTTTTGCTGGTGCTCCTAATTTGAATTTGGGTGCACCAGTGCTACCAAGTAAAAAATATCATTTTGAGCTCTTTATTAGGCTTACTAGATTGTTACAAGATGTCATCCAGAACAGATGATCCTGTTGAAGTCTGCTTGTCGGATCGGAGTTGAGCATCTGTAATTTCAAACCAAAACAAGGGCAGTTTCAGGGAGATAAAAGCATTGGATTATTTTGGTTGTTACATACACTATTAACAAGCTGGTGTTTTGTTTAAACCGTACGCCTTAATTACGTCACCAGAACTGTACGCACACACACACACCTAAACAATACTCCGCAGCACTCAGTCTGACACACACAAACTCAAACATGCATACAGACCTACACACAGACAAAACACAAAATGGGCACAATACTCCGCAACACTCACTGTCTCTTAACCCATGCACACGTACAATACTGAGTAACACATCCTCTCTCTCACATGCACATACAGATTTGCCATTGGTACCATTCACTTTGGTAGTCACAGGGTTTAATCAGTAGAATTATAACTAACCACACAGCTAAGGAGCTGAGGACTTGTTTGAAATGTCGCCATTGGTAACAGAGTCCACCTTGCATGGAACGGCAGAGAAAAAATTACACATTCCACTTTTTCCACATTCAATGCATCCCCTCATGTCCCTGTAGTTGCCCTGAGCTGTTTACGTTGAGGCTGCTGGAATATTGCATCTTTAGATAATGCCCTCTTCAGCAGCTCAGTGAGACGACCCCTTGATTTACACTGAGCGCACATCTTGTTGTTCCAGCTTATTTGATCCACTTGGATGGTGTATGTGCCTGAAGCCTGGAATGGTTCTGTACGACGAGGAAAGGAGGAGATGGGTATTGTCGTTAAAAAAATAGAAATGATGACTGCATTCCAACCCCCCACCCCCCATCTTTCGCCACATTTAAATGTATATGTGTTTCATACAATGTTTTTTTACAAGACATACATGATAGTTTGACTATATGTTTCCATCTGTTATTGTTTTTCCATGATGGATGGAGGAATTCTGTATGCTGCACTGGGAAGGGAGTTCTCCCTGGTATGGGATTTCTCCTACCTGAAGTGCCAAAATGGGGGCAAACAGGAAACAAAACAAGAAAAACCAATTTGCTTTTGCTTTTGCAATTATACATCTGTTTCTCTCTGTAGTAAATGTTTGTTGGGTGATGTTAGAAATGGGTAGCATTTCTAGTTCTCTTTCAGAGCAGACGAGTATACACACCTCTGTAGTCATCCTAATGAAGCAACTGTGTTTTCTGCGAAAAGCTGCTTGTGTCCTTATTTTCTTTTGTGTCCTCTTTTGTTCTTGTTGTATTACGAATGACACAGTTTATACATACTTTTGTTTCAGATATAAAATATATTCAGGCTAAAATGAATGAAAAAATATATATTTTAATTTATTTAAAAATGTTTGTTTCTGATTTTATCCCATTTCTCCCAATTTAGTGGCCAATTACACCCTCTATTTTTCATGTCATTTTCATAGCCCTGTGACCGGTAGTGACAAAAGGCGAAGTATTTCCTCCGAGACTGCGCTCGCCAGGCTGTTGACCGTAACTCTGGTACTACAGAGCCACTCCTGTGCGCAGCGAACTTCCTGTCGGCTTCCCACCCCCTCCCTGTGGCGGACAGCCAATTGCCACCCCTGGTGGCACTCCTGGCCAGAGCCGACTCTGGCACAGCCAGTGGGATCTAACCCCGGTCGCAGTGGCCAGCGTTGAACGTTGTAACCACTAGACCAGCGGTCCCCAACCTTTTTTGCACCACGGACCGGTTTCATGCAAGACCATTTTTCCACGGACCGGGGGGGGGGTGCATGGAAAAAAAACGGAGACAAGTGCGGAAAAGAGGCACAGACGGAAGTGGTCATTTTTCAAAATAAAACACCCTGCAGACTGCGACAGTCAATAAAATGGAAATAAAATTAAAACGTTTTTATTATTTCTGTGCGGCCCGGTACCAAATGCCTCACGGAGGTTGGGGACCGCTGCACTAGACCACCCGGGAGGCCTGAAAATAACATTTTTCTCTGCAACTTCCTGTTCAACTTACTGAAATGGCAATCTCCCATAATGCATTTATTTTCCTCTTTCCTGCAACAAAACCACAAAAATGCAAAGGGAGTCTGGGAAAATGCAGTAATGGGGAAAACAATGTGAAGGATCACTCTCTGTCTTGGGTAAAATGTAACAAAATATTGACATTGTCCTTGTGTTGTGAAGAGGTTAAAATTTCAAGGACAACTAAGCGCACATGCCTGAGGCCTTGCATTGAAACTAACTCCATAAAAATGAGTAAAATTGAAAGCAAATACATCCACCCATGCATTTCTGTATCTCTTGGTCATTTGTGTGAAATGCATTTAATCCATGGAACAAGATTGAGGCTGCCTCAAAATTGTGTCCAACGATAAAAAAAAAAAAAATCATGTACAGATTGTGGAAGATGGACAAAAAATAAACTTTAGATTTTTTGTTAAAGTTAGGATGTAGGCCAGTAGAGGAAACCATGTGGAAAAAACCCCCACTTGATTGTTTTGAATGGAACAGGAGAAATTACTGTACAGAGACATTGGAGCAGCAATGTGTTACAGTGCAAAAACCGCTGAGAGTGATTTCCTCAGAGGAAATGTGCAAGGTCTTTTGCCTCCGTCAAGGACAAGGATCTGGCAGTCTAAGTCCTTCATAGACCTGACTGACTGAACAGGCAGTCGTTTAGGTTTGAATAGTCACACTAATCAGTATTGGCATTCTTAATTGTATGTATTTTTCTATAAAGTTTCTATTAATATGATTAATTTTAGCACAGTCTAGATTAGAGGCCTGGGCACTCCTGTGAGCCCCTGAAGGACATGAATCAGGTAGTCAAATCAGTCAGATTCTGTTGCTCCAATGAAGTCAAATATTGTAATTAATTCTATCATCTTACATTCGTGGGTGGAATTATCCGAACACTGAAGTATGAGTGGTTATGGGAGCAGGCAGAATCTTCCTCTCGCTTGTATAAGCCAGCATAATTCTAGCCCAGAAAGCCACCAAAAAACTTTAAAAAGTTATCTGTGTAAATCTCATTTTTAACTACTCAGCAGGCTGTTAAATGACATGCATCCAGCATTTAAATAAAATAAAATGTCATGTTTGGCATGATGTAACAAAGTGCAATAGCAAACCGTTTACAGTGAAATCATCTCCAATGAGCTAAGTTACTGTATATTAGCAGTGAACCTGAACACACAGGCAGTTGTCTTTGTTGTTTTTCATTCCCCCTTTTTCACCCCAATTTGAAATGTCCAGTTGAATTTGTAGGCCAGTCCCATTACTGCCGCATCTTGACTCCTGATTGACCAGGAGGGTTTCCAGTGAGCAGTGAATCTGGGGATACCCTGCTGACTGAAACCCTCCATCCAGGGGTGATGCTGGCACCATCTGCATTCCATCCAGACGATAGAACACGCCACTGTGCTCTACACAAGTTCACGGGCAAGCTATGCCACTTGGGAGCCCCCGGATTTGACATATTAAGAATTGAGTATAAAGCCCACATTGCATTTACATGCTCTCTGAACCAGTTCCAGCTTCTGATTCAGCGCAAGGCTCCTCTTTCATTTGGTCCTTGCTTGTCCTTATTCTTTGAGATATGTTGCAAGTTATTCTATTTTCCCCATTTCATTTGTCTAGAGCTCTCATGATGCATTAAGAGATATTGGCTCCTGAACAGCAGTTTTACAACATAGTATTACTGTTTGAGAGAGGGAGAGAGGAGAGCAGGAAGTCTAAATGGGCCTAAGCAATTGATTGATTAATTGTGAGATGCAAAATGTAATCTGGAGTCCACTTCTCCAGTTCTGCTCTTTCGTACTACCTACAGCAGCAAATATTAACCTGCGATAACCATTTCCTGAATATGGATAAATAAACAAAATTTTTGAATTTGAAATAGCTTGTAGTCGTTTTGTGCTTTTTTGGACTTGGTGTGCAGTATGTTTAACGTGAGATTTTGTCTGGCTTGAAGAAGTGTACCTTCCTAAAGAAATGCAGTATGTAGCAATGCGTTACACATTATGAGACCAGGCTTCTAATATTTAGATTTTATTGAGAACCCTCACTGTAGAGTTGAGTTCTATTGCGACCATGTTAAACCACAACCATAAACTGAGATCCACGAAAACGAAGTTTTTTTGTCCCACATCTGTGAGATCCAACTTTCCAGTTACAGTTATCAGTAACGGTCCAACATCAATGGGACCATCCATAATCAACCTGTCACCTGCAGTTTACAATATTTTCCTTTGATAAAATTGAAATTAGGCTGAGGAATAAACGGTGATCATGTTTAACAAACAAAAGCAAGCTCTTTTCTGACCTAATAAGGTTTGAGCTACCTGCTAATTACAAATAAACTACAGTAGTTCTGTGTGGCTCAGTAGGTAGAGCATGACGCTGACAACGCTTAGGTTGTAGGTTTGATTCCCATTGGGACCACATATACTGAAAATGTATGCATTCACTACTGTAAGTCGCTTTCGATAAAAGTGTCTGCTAAATAGCATATATTATATATTATATTACCCAGGAAATGGGTAACCCCCCACCCTAAAAATAAAAAAAACACTGGTCCTCCCTTTTGACAGTAATCGCTTTTAGTCATGTACGGTATTTGTGTCGTCCTATTTGTAGGGACACTGTACTGAGACAAGCCATCAGAATGCTAGCCTTTTCAGTTCATGAACAATACATTTTCCCCTCTGCACAAGCTAGCTACATTTATTGACAAACAGGCTACGTTGTGAAAATAAATCGACGTCTGGGTGGCCGCACCGTGAGAAAATGTCAGAAGCAGCATAATGAATATTTACATTTGGCCTATTATGTGTTTATCTGGGGAGGATAAGAAAAGTTTGGGGAAAAAGCTGATTTGGTATAATATATGACCTCCATGCGGAAGTCCACTCAGATGTGAAATTTAACATAAATGACATAGAAAGCACTGGCATATTCGATCTGATTATTTTCAGAGCAGAAGTGTGGGGAACACACTTGCACGGAGCAGCTCAGTGGCAGTCTCCCGAATTAGACAGTCTGTCCTAGTGCTAGGCTTGCTTCTCAGAACTGCTAAGTGAATTTCCCATGAAAAGGAAGGCTTGTTCCAGTAATAGAAAAGCCATTGTTGTCAGGGGCAGAGGAATATTGGGGCCACTGTTGATTTATGTACTGATTTGAGCCAACTTTGAATCGATGGGTTTATGCATTTAGTTGGGATTTGTAGCACTTTCTCAGCTGGGAAGAGGAAGGCTTTTGTTAGGTTGCCCACTGATGCATAATATAGGCTAGGTTCTCTTCTGGGTACATGACAGTGAGAGACTAAACATGCTCTTTCTTCCATTAAAGTGCATTTAAACTGGCAAGATTTTTTTTTTTGCCCTCCAGTGTTTATTCACAAATGCCACAGTAAACATAAAAGAGATTTCAAGCTCGCTTCTACCTCCCTGCATAAACACAAACAGATAAGCTTTCGTCCTGTTGAGACAGGGAACGCTTACAGACCTTTTTTTTGTGTTGGGCTTAAGACCATTTTGGATGTTAAAAATCACCATAGACAAATGGCTGATGTATCACACAGAAGCGTTATGGCTATTGGAGACAGAGTGTCTCTTTGAAGAGTGATGTATACGGTATGTTTCTTTGGCTCCAAATTAGCGAAACATTGATTAAAAAAAATCAGGCCTTGTAAAAGAAAATGGTGCCTGTTTGAAATGAAAGGTAAGTTACAAAAGCAAATAAGATTCATAGGGACCCCTGCTCCCAGTTTCCTGTAATGTTTAGAAATTGATGTTGGCAGTACAACATTAAATCAGCAGGATCTCCAGTAATAAAGGCAAGGGGGGGTAAATGGTGGGGTAAAAAGCAGCCATCAGCCTTGCTGTCGTCGTCGTTCCCGCCCCCCCCCCACCAAGACGAAGCAGCAGAAATGTTAATTTAAAAGCTGAACAGCATTTTTTCTATAAGCTCATCTGACGAAGAGGCCATGCAGAAGTGTGGGTTTCCTCCCTGAGGTTTTGTTTGTTTTCTTTGTTGTGTGGAAGTCCAGTCCAGTAAATCCGACAGGAGGGAGTTGGTCTCTCTAAGGGCTTAGATTGGTGTCCTCTGAAACCCCTGCGCATCTTCATAGGGTCACTCCGCATTGATCTTTTCATTGATTTGTATTATTTTTAAGATCAGCGCCAGTTTTTAATGCCATTGCAGTTTTTTTGTTTTTTTTGCCACCTAGCCGAAAGGTTTCTTTGAGGCTATTGTAGTCTGGAGTTGCCAGTAGTTGCTGGCGCGAGCCACACAGAATCCTGTTTATGTAAAATATAGGACACAGTTCAATAATGTTTGGGTCAAATACACTTACATGCATACAGATTTCTTTCTTGTGAATTTTTTTTGAATATATGAATGCAATCAGTTAAGTTGGGATATGTTTCAAAATGTAAAACTGTTTATTTGGTATAACTAGTGCAGTACTTAAAATGCATCTGTACATAATTGTGTGCATTTTAATGGAATTAAATAATTACACTAACACATAATGAAAAATCTTCAGAAAACGCATGGAAAAGCTGTAAGTGAACTGAATTTATTTTACTAGCTACATTTATTTGAACACTTGCATAGCAATACTAATGGTCCCAAGTCCATTGGCCTAGAAAATATGGAGCTAGGTACAGCAAGCTACAAAGTCATCTCTAGACATCTAGGCACCACACAATTCAGACTTTTAGGAAATCAATTTGTCAGTTTTCAAAGCGAATGTACTAGCTGGAAAGGTAGAACTTGCTAGTGTCAAGGTCAAGAGACCCATCTAGACCGCTATTTGTGCAAGAATGTACGTTTTGCGTAACAAAAATGATCCAGTTCGTTTTGTAATAGTGTTTTGAAATGGAGCCAAACATTTAATTGTTCATTTTGAATCTTTTGATTGTGTATTTTGAATAGCAAAATCATGTGGATGAAATCTGAGTAATATCAGTAATAAAGTAGCTATTAGACCATACAAGTATTCTATGATTATTTAGTGGCCATGTGGCTATCTACCAAGTAATTTTGCATGTATTTTTTTTGTGTAAAAAGAAAATGAATGCAAATAAAAACAAGTGTCTGATATAAGTAGTGTAAAGGTTTTCAACCAGATGTTATATCAAACCCCTGTGTTATATCAAACCCCCGTGCTTTCTCTGCATCACAGAATGTGATAAATAGCCACAGGCACATTTTCTCATTAAAATTAATTTGTTCTTCCACCCCAATCATAAGGAACAAGCAATTCAGTAAGTAAAAATATTTAATGAATTTATTTTTCAGATTTTAGACTTGTTTATTCAGATCAGACGGCTTTGTCTTCCCTGTCATAACATCATGCAAGGCTTTTGTTTCAGCGTTACCCATGACAATGGTAGAAAATTGTTTTTTATTGTTCGTATTCAAGCAAGTCGGAAATATATAGACCTGAAACCTTTTATTCTGTTGGAATAGATTTTGCACCTGACCATATGCGAGCATGCAGATTTGTAGTTGTAAACCATAAATGCATAAAGGAAATTTCAGCCATAATCCCTATGTATACATCATTGTCCGTGAGTCAGTGGCTGACCTCCCAAAGCATGCCCTGTGTTACTTATCATCCAGTGTTCACTTGGTGTGCATGAATAAAACATGGGGGTGCGGTTGTCTCCCGCTTGCGCTTTGGCTCTGTGAACTCAGCAGTGCCGTAATGAAAAACCAAATGATGCTCTCGACAGCTGCAGTTTAAAATTTCACTCCTGGAGAAGTGTCTGTGGGCCCTGTCCTCCCCAAGCGCACAGCGATACCTGGGAGGGGCGCAGCAGAAGCCCAGGGACTTGCTCTCCCAGAGGTTGTGTGCCACAGCCTTTCTCATGTAATCAGCACCATGTTCTGTAAATTGCACATTTAACAATGCACAATTCTCTCACTCTCTCTTTTGCTTTTTGTCTTTTTTGTCTTCTTTTTCTTTTTCTTCCTCATCACCCCTGTGTGTGGCCGGTAGTGATGAGAGTGATGATAAATGTGTATCCACAGCGCCAGGCGGGGAGAGACGCCGTCTTAACAGGGGAGATGATCGGCGCGCTGTAATTCCTTGTGACATTCCAAACGGAAAGCGCTAATGTGGTTACAGTAGCCCCCCCTCCCGAGATAAAAATCTGCCTCGCGATATATATAATATAATATATATATATATTCGACGCTTTTACCAATAAAATCCATAATTTCTTACATTGAATTACATAATGTAGCCTCACCCGTAACGCACAGCCTTGAGCTGATGACGGCCATGCCTTTGAGTGGCCTGTGCAGCCCTTCCTGGATGCATCTAGTGTTGTCGTTTGAGAGTCACCGCAGCAACACCTGATTTGACTTGGTAATGCAGTGTTGATGAGTCAGTATGTAAAATATGCTGTCAGTTACATCAATGCTGCTGGAAAAAACGAGACGGTAGAGTGTTAAAGGAAGAGAGGGATAACTGTCACGCCTCGAAGCCCAGGGCTCCCTTGCATTCCTCCAGGGCCTGAATTAGGGGCTAAGAAGTATAGGCTAGTGTAGGCTGATATAGGTGGTATATGATGGTATAGGTGAATATAGGTGGGTATAGGTAGCGCTTGTGTCATAGATAAACCACCCCACCCCCATTTATTTATCACCCTGTGCTATAATTGAATCTTCATTAGCCCTCATCGAGGTCATGGGGTGGGGGTGGGGACATTGTTCTAAGTGATAAGAAGGGAGAATATTGAATACGAGTAATGTGAGTACACACCGCCGCCACAATGGGAGTGCAGAGCCGTGGGCATATTTTTCTGCATTGAAAACCCATGAAAAGAATGTGAAAAGCCCTCCAACATCGTGAGGATCCCCTTCTTCCGCAAAGGCACTTCAGAGACGTTTCACCAAAACGCAATACTGCGCATCTTTCCACGCTATGACATTCGGGGCTGCCACAATGAATATCAATGCACTTTAAAGCATGCTTAAGTGGTCTGATCTCTTTGACTTGGTGTGGTAGGAGCAGTAAAGCTGTCTGTAGCTAAGGATCAATGCAGGACATAAATCCTAATGTGATCGCTGAAGGCGGAGGAAAAAGCTGGCCGAAAGAAAGCCGATGCGATCGAAAATGGCGTGCAGGAGAGACATTGGATCCCGCCGCTGTGACTCGCCATTTGTCTACAGTAGCTGTATTGCGTGGTAATGCCATTTCACCTTTTTCCACTTAACTCTGAGCTTTGACCTTTGCATCACAAAAAGGCCCATCTCAACCTTTTAACACAAGTTGTTTGTCTCGCCACGTGAAAACTGTCGATAAGTCAGAGGAGGCTGTGGGGGGGGAGAGTTCCCCTTTTTTTGTTAGTTAATGGTCTGTGTTTGTAAGGCACGCCGTTTCAAACTGGTATGCATTATGTGGTCATGGAAAAAGCAATGGGGCCAATTGTCAATTAGGCCAATATAATGCTAAAGTATCAATGTTATAATTAAACAAAGTCACACACTGGAGAATTTTATTTTGCAGAGGGACAATTGGAGGGGGAAAGAGGGAGCAAAAAAACAATGGAGAGGGAGGACAAGGGCAATGGATGTCACGTCTATGAATGTTTTTTTTTGTTTTTTGTTTTTAATGTTGCTTGCATAAATGGCTGTACGGATGGGTTGTTATCCATTTGGAGGTTAGCTGTTCACACTGTGCTGCTTTCATCCCACTTAAAGGGTTTGTTTTAATGCAGGCAGTGTGGGTAGTGTGACAGAGCATGCAGCTCAGGCCCCCTGGAGGACATGATTATACAGGAGATGTATCAAACCATGAAACATTTACGCTGCCCTCGCACCGGAGCACAGATTGCATTTTTAATGAAGGATTATTGCATTTCATAAACAGACCTTTAAAATTAAAATAATATTGATCCATGGCCCATGTTGTAAAAGAATAGGAGGCACTGTCCCTTGAAAAAAATGTTTGGGCTCAGGGTGAAAAATATATAAGCGTTCATATTTTCTTCACATGCATTCCTTTGATTTAGATTTTACTTCAGATCATATCTATGTGGCGCCTAAACAAATACATCGTTTTAAGCCGATAATTATTTTTCTGATATCTTCCCAGAACCCATATATTTCACTGAGTTCTTTTTTAATAGTACTTTTATTTTGGATTTCTTTCCCAGGAAGTGGTTTGCTTAGGTACTGGGGTTAATGTGCTGGAAAACAGTGATTTAGGTCAATTACTGTCTCTGCATCTGTCACTCTGGTTGGCATTTTTTTAAAGGGGAAGCTATGTCAAGTGTTCAATAATGGGCCGAGAGGGGACCCATAGATTTCCTTTTTTTCCCTTGGAACAAAGATGAAAATCCTACTGGGCTGCCTTTTCACAGAGTTGTGTTGTACAAATATAATCACTTTCAATCTATATTAGGGCTCAGACTGCCAAAGCCTCTGCCAATACAACACATATGTCTGTCTCTCTGTCTCTCTGTCTCTTTGTCGGTCTGTCTCTCTCCTTCTCTCTGGAACACACTTGTTTTTTAAAATACTGCTCTCGTTCAAAAAAACTGAAATGCAGAAAATAAACATGAACATTTGTACTATTTTTATCAATATATTTCAATACCTGGATAAAGAACTTACTTTAACAACAATTAAGCACTGTTAACATACAATTAAAAAATGTATACATAAATGATTTAATTAAGAGATTTTTCTTCATTGTTGTCATTTCCAAATTTGATGGGCTTAACTTAATTCAATTCTTAACTTAGGCCTAATTAAATTCTTATTTTATTATTTTATTTGAGCTTATTAGTAAAACAGTCGTATTGGTGCCTGAAGTATTAACAATGCTGTTGAAGTCATTGGGGCATCAGGAAATTATTATTTCTCTTGTAATTATGTGGCATATCAGCCTCTGCACGGTTGTATGAGAGAGCCCTTTACAATTGTTCTTGTTTAATAATGATTTTGCTGGTGTCTTTTTTGACCTCGTGTGGTTATTACAAGGATCCTCTCATGTGCAGTAAATGGACTGCTGGCAGAATTTGTAATACAAAAAAATCACGGATGTACAATTTCTGTTTTCAAATTGAATAGAGCATTTCAAAATGGATTTGGGCATTTGAAAAAATGCAATCAAAAAAATGTCCATGGCCACATCATTTATTGCACATCAGCTTTTATAATACGAGCTAAATAGCTCACACTGTTCTAATCGCTTGCTCTTCTAAATAGTTTCGCCAATAAAATAAGGGGGTATGCATATTGACTGACATTTAGCGACGAGACGCAGGAAGCACAAACTGTTAAGGCCTGAATATACTTCATTTTGCTCGTGTACGCGTAAAGGCCTATACATGCTCACGCGACTGCAACACGACTGTGACACGGCATCCTCTGCAACACGTCGCAGAGGTTGCGTTGATGTTGCAGAGGGTGTTGCGGAGGATGTAGCGTACCTAGCACAAAAATCTAACTCGCAATATGTCGCGTAGATGTTACACAGCATTGATTGGTTTATTAGCGAATGGAGGCGGAGCTGTCATGGTCATAGTTCATCGAGCTAGTACATCATTTTTTTTACATTTTAAGCATTTAGCAGACGCTTTTATCCAGAGCGACATCCAGATAAGGGGAGAAAGATAAAAGCAGCGATTTTTCTTAAAATTCTGTGAAAAGACCGAAAAAGACCATCCTTCATTTCCCTTATACATTAACATTATATTCAAGAGTCATCTGCTGGTTCCTTTGTTCCACGTGAATTTACTCTATTATTTTAATGCTATAAAGGTGAGTTGCTCGCCCACAATCTGCTTTCATGACAGGTGTACTTTTTTAAAGTCTATTGTACTGACAGTACAGTACATTAAACTCAGAGATTCTGCAAACAATGAGGATCGACTGGTCTTCACGCCATTCCAAATTATATATTTAAAGTTGCAAATATCCAGATGTTTTGTGTTGTGCTTTAGATTACATATAAATGTAATATGTCACTACAACACCTTAATGCGCAGAATATTCAACTAACAAAACAAGGAAAGAGCAGAGTGCATATACATTTTTTTAAGCATATAGCAGACGGTCTTATCCAGAGTGATTTACTAGATGTGCATTAATACATGGTAAGAGCAATCATAATTTGCACGAGATCAGTGAAGTAATACAGCGATAGACATCGTTGTTGGCAGCTGCATACCATACCTGTATATTAGCTAAGCAAAACTATCGATATCTAGCTAGCTAGCTAGCTACCAACCTGGTATCACGGCCAAATAAAGCTTGCTAACAGTAGCTAGCATATATATAGATAGCTAGCATAATTTGTTCAACATGGTATAAAATGAACCAGCTTCAGGAAAGATTGGCTGAAGTAGTTAGAAGGTACAGGAGTTGCCCTGCTTTCATGAAAACTTTACCAACCTTATTCAATACATTTACGCCTACTAGTGTACAGAAGTGTAACACCCCTGCAACTCATCCAGAACGCTGCAGCCCGTCTGGTCTACAACCTACTCACTACCCTCCACTGGCTGCCTGTTATAGCTCGCATCAAATTCAAGACATTGGTCCTAGCATACCAGGCAGTCAAGGGGTCAGCCCCAACATACCTCCTCAAGATCTTCAAACCCTACACACCTGCCAGACCACTCCGTTCTGCTACGTCAGGACGCCTAGCACCTCCGCACCTGTGCTTACCGGTCACGTCTCCTGTCGGTTCTGGCTCCACGATGGTGGAATGACCTTCCTGTGGAAGTCAGACCCTGGCCGACGACTGAAGACTCACCTCTTCAGGGTGCACCTCTCCCCGTAGTCCGGTTTTTTGTTAACTTAGGGACATAGTTGCTCAGTATTACACATGTCTGCTTGTTTATGTATTGTATTAGGTTTAGGCATTATTTTCTGCATTGATTGCTTTATTGCTACCTTTGAATTGTGGCTACATATTTACCTACAGGGTAAACTACAACTTAATGGGAGCGTATGTAATGTAAAGTTTTAGCTACATATAGCCTAGTCCTTACTTTGATTAACATTAGCAAGTGTGGCTACCATTACATTTTTATCGATACATCATCGCCAGTTGTATGATCACTGTGGAGCCAGAAAATTTAATATTTTTGTAGATTCTTTACATTAAATTTACAACCAAAAAGGGATAACAGTCAGTTAATGTCACCATAATGTAGGCTACTCCCACATTACGAACATTAACTTTAATAAACATTGGATTTGGAATGCGGACAGTAGAGGACTAGCTATATTCAGTATTGCCTTAAATACATAATTTGTTCCCAATTTTTAAGACAAATGCTGAATTTCTTTATAAGTGCCTCATGAATCTAACGTTAATTGACAATTAATTGACCGCAGTTGTGTGTTAAATATTAAAGTAACGTTTCTCCAGCATTTTCTGATGTGCTCGACATAACGATATCGGATCTGCTTCCATTTATTTGTCATGTTTCCAGGTCCAGGCTTAAAATGTTGGAAATGTCTCCAGCTATTCTGCCATGCATATTTGTCTCTATGCAGCGGCAATGACACATCGTAGCGATGTGTGTAATTGACCCTTCGCTAAACCACGCCCCAAAACGCAAACTGGCCAATCACAGCGCCGTGTTTTACATACTCCGACAGAGAGTCTGACAGTCTTTTGCTGCCCTCCGTTGACTTTCACGCAAAAATTTGAATTTTTCTTCATTTTCGAGCTGGTTTTGTGGATTTTTAGCAAATTATGGTTAAACGTTGTGCCTGGGGCACGTGTAACAGTGACACTCGTTACCCAGAGAGGTTTGAAGGAGATATATGTTTTTTTCCCTTTACAAAACCTAAATCAAATCCTGAAAAGTGTAGACTGTGTATAAAGCTATGTGGACGTCCTCATGCCCAGTTGAACACCTCAAAGATCAACAAGCACAGCGTTGTCTGCTCCAAGGTCAGTAATTACTCTTATCAACCGTAAAATAATGTTATGCTGTTGTTATCAGATGTTAGCTGGTTAACCTAAATTATCGTAAGGTTCGTAGCTATCCGTGGCGCTAGCAAGCTTAGCCAGCGACGCTAACGTGGCTACGGTCTGGATATACAGCTCCGGGTTGCAACGTTGGTAAAGTTAGACTAAATGTTAGCTTTGTTATTCGTGATCCAGCCAGCTTGCTAACGTTAAGATGTTACTATCATTACTATTTCAGCACTTTGTCAATGGGCGCAGAAACCTGTGGAGCTAACCAGAGTAATGTCGTTACAGCACAGGCTACTAATGTTACGTTAGTTAGCTAATGCTAGCTAACTTACGACTGAATGTAACGTTATATAGGCCTACTGCTTTTGCTTTTTAATGATTGTAATAGTGAATAAAGACCTACCCAGCTTCACAGGAACAGTGTTGCTCCTTAATGTCGTTGTCCTCTGTCTCAATCGCCAGGTGATTCACTTTACTTTGTGATCTGTAGGCTATCCCTTCTATCCTAATTTTTTTGCGTAATTTTTTTGCAGAGTAATTGTGATATCCTGGATATAACCTTCGAAAGCATACTGTAGGCTCTTCTGTCTGGTTCTATTGGAAATCTCTTTGTCTATTTTCCAAAAATTGGATACAATTTCTCCAGGGAGAGCAGTTAACGACAGCGGTAGTGCCATGCTGGCTCCGAAAGCTTGACACGTACTTAGCAACAATAACTAAGGGGGGCGTGGTTTAGTGAAGGGTCAATTGCGGACCAGCTCTGTCAACCTCTTGCTTTCTTCTTCGCTTTCTTCCTGTTTTTCTTCATTCAGTCGCAGACTGGACATCACACTTTATCACAACTTATGTCGGTATTGCACGTCGCGTACGCGTTGCGTTAATTCTTGAGGACGTGCACAAGGTCCACACCAAAGTACTGCATGTTACGCATGGCAGCCATTTTACGTACGCGTATGCGTATTTAACGTGAAGTATATATTGAAACAGACTTTTTTCTCACTACTAATGCAAAAATAACGGCCTGAGAAATCCCTAGATTCCTGGAAATTGTATGGGGGATGCTGTACCCCTATACCTCGGTCGAACCATTCGGATATTTGGCGTCCCCTAACGGTGTACCTGGTGTTTTGAAGAAAGAAGGAACATTGCTGGTACATCCATTAATTCTGAAGAGTGTGGACTAGTGCACGTGTCCTCCAAAACGTGTGCAGGTGGCTGCCACTTCTTTCCACTCTGCAGTCCATCCGGCAGATCTTTGCATCCATTATGCCAGAGGACTGCACTGTTTCGTAGCTGGCAGACCGGAGACACCCGACCAACCAAAGGGGCTGCTTTTGCCGGACTACCCTGCCAGTTGAAATCCTCCCTCGCTGGGTCGTGCCATGCTCAATTGACCCTTCGCTAAGCCACGCCCCGAAACTCAGACTGGCCAATCACAGCGCAGCATAGGACAGGCACCGACAGAGGTCCGACAGTTCATGGCGGAGCTCCGTTGACTCCGACGGAAAAGTTTCTGATTTTCTTCATTTTCGAGCTGGTTTTGTGGACTTTTAGCTAGTTATGGTTAAACGTTGTGCCTGGGGCACTTGTAACAGTGACACTCGTTACCCGGAGAGGTTGGAAGGAGATATACGTTTTTTTCCCTTTCCAAACCAAAATCAAACCCTGAAAAGTGTAGGCTGTGGATAAAGCTATGTGAACGTCCTCATACCCAGTTGAACACCTCAAAGATCAACAAGCACAGCTTTGTCTGCTCCAAGGTAAGTAATTACTCTTATCAACCGTAAAATAATGTCATGCTGTTGTTATCAGATGTTAGCTGGTTAACCTATATTATCGTAAGGTACGCTACTAATGTCGGTTCGTCTTGGCCTTTGCCACCACAACAGCTGTTATGGGCTGTGGTATTATTTTTACACCCTTGGCTTATGCCACTGTTGTGGCAAGCTTTGTGGAGGACTGGGCTGACACACTGCTGATATTTTTGCTTTACAGAGGTCCAGGGTATGGATAAGTCTGATGAGATGGGCGCAGAAACCTGTGGAGCTAACCAGAGTAATGTCGTTACAGCACACTATAGGCTACTAATGTTACGTTAGTTAGCTAATGCTAGCTAACTTACTACTGAATGTAACGTTATATAGGCCTACTGCTTTTGCTTTTTAATGATTGTAATAGTGAATAGAGACCTACCCAGCTTTACAGGAACAGTGTTGCTCCTTAATGTCGTTGTCCTCTGTCTCAATCGCCAGGTTCACTTTTACTCTGTGATCTGTAGGCTTTAGCTTCTATCTTTATTTTTTTAACGTGATTTCGTTGCTGAGTCAGTTTGACATCCTGAATATATCCTTCAAATGCATATTGTAGACCCTTCTGTCTGAAATTTCTTTTTCGTTTTTCCAAACATTTGACAATATTTCTCCAGGGAGGGCAGTTGGCGACAGTGGGAGCGCCATGCTGGCTCCGAAAGCTTGACAGACTTAGCAACAGTAACTAAGGGGGGTGGGCCTTAGCGAAGGGTCAATTATGCACTGTCCTGTTGAGGCTGCTGGCTAGAGTTGGCTTTGGCTGGATGCGCCACTTGACAACCTTTTTATTTTTGTTTCATCAGTAATTATGATTGGTATTTCAATTTGTTTTCTCCCCGGAGGTGGAAAACGAATTGTCTGTCTCATTGCCTTTTATAAGAGTAGCACATTCACGGAGGCAAAAGCTACTCCCACAGATGAACTGAAATCAAGTGAACAACTCAAACAAATGATCTGTCCCTTTGATATGATTCTACAATAAATGCAGTATACATCTATGAGCCTGCAGTGCATTATTTACAAGCCCTGTCTCTGTCGGAGACTTAGGTGGGAACAAGATCATGACATGACATTACCCATATGCACAAGTGAAGTATCCCTTATTCCCACGCCAGCAGCAGATGTGTTTCCTGTGTGTTGCAGTTGAGGTGGAGCCAGAGCAAGATTTTTCAGGTGAAACCAACACAAATGACCTTGAATCTTATTAGAGTCTCAGTGAGAGAAGGCAATAATAAGCAGTTTCTGTTCAGAAAGAACTGTCGCCCAGAGCCAGGCGTAGGTCTGTGGTCAGGCTTATTACTCTCAGCAACAATGACTCATTCCAAATGGTCAGCATTATTGATTATAAGCTAGCCTAATAATTTAACACAGTCAATTAAGCCCTGAAGTGTTGCCTGATTTGTTATGCTTAAAAAGGCTTGTTTTAAATATTGTTGTTACTCTAATTGAAGTTTCATCACATGGGATTGTGGAGTGCATACTAGTGCCAGTCGTGTGACCGTGCCGATCCTACTGTCGCCCAAAACCTCCAATGTGTAATAATGACTTCAATATACTGTTGTCTGGTAGTACGGCATACAAAAATGCATAAATATGTATGTCTTCAATGCATCCACTTCCCTACCTTACGTTGCACATTACAGCTGTAATTATGTGCAATAGTCGTGTTGCAGTATTGTGTTTAACTGCCAATATTGGATCTTTTTTTGCTTTGACAAGAGAGACCACTAAGCAAACAGACGAGGTGGATCAATAGACACAGTGAAGGGCTCAAGAAGACTGTTGTAAGTGTGCTGGTGGGCTGTTGTGGGACTACAGAAAGGTCACAAAATGAAATCATAAATACACTTCCTTCCCCCATGTGACCATGTCTGGTACCCGTCTCACCCAATGGCTGGCCTGTGCTCCTGAGGTATCGCCCTCAGTGGCCGCCCCATTGTGCGAGAGTGTAAAATGGCAGTGTGTTGAGGCTGGCTATGGCTGGGGGGGACAGCTGCTGGACCCCAACAATAAGCCCCCTGTTTCCACTGCCGGGATATACCCACCCCCGTTGGGTGACAGGCCAAGCCCCAATGCACATCACCAATCTGAGTCACAACTGTGTCTGACCACAGCTGTACCACGGGGTGCAACTCCACTACCGATGCACGCCGCATTGTTCTGATGAGAAACTCAAAGCTTCATTGCCCTCAGATTGATGAATTCATTTATCTATTTATCTTAATGGAAAGTGTTAAGAGAAGGAGATAATTAATTGGACCTGACAGCCTCCCCAGGACAAGTCGGGATTGTCTGCAGTGGCAGCCACACTTGACGTCTCCAGTGAGGGCCTGGCCCGGCCCATGTGCATGCTCCCTAGCTGTAATTGGCTCTGACAGCTCCTGGTCGCTGCGATGATACTGATTCCTAAGCCTGCGTGAGCCGCATAATACTGGCTAATGCCTGAAGGAACCTGCTCCCATGTCCTCAGCAAGCAAAAGCAGCTCCTTCATACTTTGCTCTCCCTCTCTGCCTGGCAGTTTATTAAAAGGAATGCTTGCTTCCTGAGCTGTATATTTGATTCCTACACCACCAAAGCTGTCGGAGCAGATTAAACAGTGCCCTAGAAACGCGGTGCACAACATCTGTGTTTATGTTGTAGTCCGCTTCAGAGCGTTTGACACCGGAGGAGAGGCGAGGCGAGGGGAGGGGAAGGGATTGTTGGGTGAAGTGGGCTTGGTTTGAGGAGAGGGAGAAGGGTACAGGCTAGACGGAGGAAGGGAGCAGTGGAAAAAATGCAGCACGTCCGACTGAAAAGAAAGCGTGGCCTTCTATCACAGGGAAAGCGTGTCTGGTTTTAGTGAGACCACAGTGTGGTCACGTGTGCACAGGGGAGGGGACGTGCCCCCTCTACACCTCGGTGCCCCCCAGACCCTGCAGATCCCGGACACCAGAGGTGAGACCGTGAGCGTTTGGCGTGACAGGAGAGTAATGTATTCAGGGCGGCTGCTCGGCACAGCATTACTTTACCTTTGCTTAATTGAGAAGAAACTCCCTTGACACCTGCTTAGCACAGCTCTCTCCCGTTTGAGCCAAGGAGAGTGTGTTGGACCTTGACAGCGAAGTAAAGCAGCTAAAGGCCACTGAGGGAGCGGACGGGAAGTGATTAAATAATGCAGGCGAGGCCCCCAGATTTTTTATTTCTCCCCCAACTGTTGTTCCTGACCTGAGCCAAGATGCTCTATGCCTGGGTGTCTGCCCGAAGCCGCTCTGAAATAGAAGTGATAAATATTTCAGCTGTGTCGGAGATTCGGCCTCTGAATAGAAAGGGGGCTGCGCAGAAGGGTTTGACACCCATTATTTACTGACAAGCGCGAGAGCAGGGAGCTGAGTCCAGGGCTGTCAGGGCAGAGCACTTACTGTGTGTGTTCACATCAGGATGGGCTAAGTGTGTGTCTGTGACTGTGTGTCTCCCCGCCTTGGTGCGTCTGTCTCTCGGCATGCATCTGTGTCTGTATCTTAAGGTATGAGTCTGTGTCCGTGCCTCTTTGTGTAACTGTGTCTGTCTGTATACAAATCTATTGTGTTGGACTGTACTGCCACAGAGTTGGGTGCTTCCAGGAAATATTCTGTGATGGTGTGAAGTCATTACCGTTGCAGAAAATGATCATCATACTTAATTTACATTTGAAATTATTTAGTGTTTTAGCAAAGGAAGTAGGACACACAAATGGCTTAAATCAATCTGTGTATGCGTCTATGAAAAACGTACCATAAACACAACACAACTTATTCAGTAGTATTTTGACTGTTCAACAACTTCATCCGTGACTCATCCATCCATTGAATTACAGCAGTAGCAGCCTATTTAGTGCATGCATGAATTTGTAATTTTGTTGAGATGACTAAGACGCACTTCGGGTAAGTAATGTTTGTAGCAACAGAGAACACATCACAGGTATACTGCACACTAGTGCTGGCTGCAAGCGCATTGATTTTTTTCTTTCTTTTTTTGCCTCTGGTCATTTATCAAACCGCTAGCTGTGGATACACTAGCCAGTTTATCATTGCAATTTATGCTTGCTTTGCACAAATAATAAACTAAGCTGATCGTATTGATGTTGTGATGAGTGACATCATCTTTCAGGTGCTATGCTTTGTTCCACAGTGCATGAGAGAAGGGACTGAATGATACCGGTTTGCTGAGAAGGGGAGATGAGTGAGCATTTGGTGTAGTGTCAATTGTCATAACATGGCTGCAGCTTACACACTTAGTACAATTTGGTATTACTTCAAATGGAAGCCATTATCGCTCTCATGTTTAAGCAGTTTTGAATGTACTCGATGAAATGTAATACCAAGGTTTAAAATATGATTGTTAAAAGTAAAGTCACCGGTATGCTGCCTGCACAAACACGAGCGGTGCTGCTGAAGCAGGGTCACTGGCTGAGGGGTGAGCACATTGAAGTATTGCGCTCCTTCAATGTGCTCACCCCTCAGCCAGCGACCCTGCTCTTTTCATTCAAATATCTTTAATGTACAGTGCTTAACTAATATTGCATGAGTACCTTTACAATTCAGTGTATAGTGCCCCTTTTAAGAAAATGTGAGGTGTTTTTTTCACTTTAAGTTCTAGGGTAAAATGTGGAAATAAAGGTGGAAAAAGTCTCATTTAATATGTTTTAATTTCAGGCTGGGAGGCAACAAAAGGTGGCATTTTTCAGACGGAGTGTAGACTTTAAAGGGGCACTGTATAGGCCCAACCCTTAACAGTTTAGCTTTGGCTATTTACCATATACACTGCCTGGCCCCAAAAAAAGTCACCACCTGGATTTAACTAAGCAAATAGGTAAGAGCCTTCCATTGGATAATTACTGCAGTGATTCAAATGTTTTAGCTTGCAACAAGTTATTTAACCCTAACTGATGCAGTGAGTAGCTTCTAATTTCTTAAACAACCATGTCGGAAGACATATCCTGTGGTCGTGGAAAAGATGTTAATCTGTTTCAGAAAGGTCAAATTATTGGCCTGCATCAAGCAAAGAAAACAACTCAGGAGATTGCTGAAACTACTAAAATTGTGTTAAGAACTGTCCAACACATTATTAAAACCTGGAAGGATAGTGGTGAACCATCATCTTCGAGGAAGAAATGTGGTCGGAAAAAAATCTTGAATGATCGTGATCGGCGATTACTTAATCGTTTGGTGAAATCATATCGTAAAAAAAATCAACAGTAGAACTCACGGCTATGTTTAATAGTGAAAGTAAGAGCATTTCCACACGCACAATGTGAAGGGAACTCAAGGGATTGGGACTAAACAGCTGTGTAGCCTTAAGAAAACCACTTGTCAGTGAGGCTAATCAGAAAGAATTGCTTCAATATGCTAGGGAGCATAAAGATTGGACTCTGGAGCAATGGAAGAAGGTCATGTGGTCTGATGAATCCAGATTTACCCTGTTCCAGAGTGATGGGCGCATCAGGGTAAGAAGAGAGGCAGATGAAGTGATGCACCCATCATGCTTAGTGCCTACCGTACAAGCCTGTGGGGGCAGTGTTATGATCTGGGGTTGCTGCAGTTGGTCAGGTCTAGGTTCAGCAATGTTATGTGCCCAAAGAATGAGGTCAGCTGACTACCTGAATATACTGAATGACCAGGTTTTTCATCAATGGATTTTTTCTTCCCTGATGGCATGGGCGTATTCCAAGATGACAATGCCACGATTCATCGGGCTCAAATTGCGAAAGAGTGGTTCAGGGAGCATGAGACATCATTTTCACACATGGATTGGCCACCACAGAGTCCAGACCTTAACCCCATTGAAAATCTTTGGGATGTGCTGGAGAAGACTGCGCAGCGGTCCGACTCTCCCATCATCAATACAAGATCTTGGCAAAAAATGAATGCAACTCTGGACCAAAATAAATGTTGTGACATTGCAGAAGCTTATCGAAACGATGCCACGGTGAATGCGTGCTGTAATCAAAGCTAAAGGCGGTCCAACGAAATATTAGAGTGTGTGACGTTTTTTTTGGACGGGCAGTGTATATTGCTATAGATAATAAAAGTGTGTTCAATACCACCTGATATTGATTCATTATAGTTTGAGCTTTCAACATATTTTGAACTTTTTGTGTTTTGCTCAAATTTATTGAGTTTTTTTTTTTATGAGAGCAATGAAAATAAGTCTCACTCAGAATTGAGAAGAGATTTGAAATAAAATGAACAAAAATATGAGATCGTTTCACCTGTCATTTTCATTCTCTTACATTTTTTTTAGTTTGAAGTCAGTCAGGTTTTCAAGTGAATGGAATGCTCTGTCGGTACTGTCGAGGTATAAAATATTGGAACAGCTGTCATATTGGTGGTATGACATTTTGCCATCACAAGGAACTGCTGGACCAGATCACAATTTGTTCTGAGATTTAACCAGGAAGCATGATCAACCAGTCCATGTATTTTAACTTTTAAATGCTCCCTTTCAGCTGTGACCCAGCAAAGGGTGAGAACAGTGGAACAATACTCCTTTTCCCATGTTAATGTAACTGTCAGGTGCTCCACCTTGTTTCAATGTAATGATTAGAGGCTTAAGGGGAAAATAATGTCACGGGCTGACAAATTGTACTCGCACTTAAACTACACCCTTTACCCTGCCAGGGATATGGGTCCATAAATGTTAATAGTGCTGTACAAACCCTAGGGCCAATGTCAAAACTTTTGTGCTACATCAAACAATGAAAGAAATTACATTTTTAAATCTGCAACTATGGGATTTATCACACAGCAGCACTGTATATTTGAATTTACTATAATGTAATATTCAATGTGTATATCAAGTAAACGTGTTTGAAGAGCTGTATCTTTTCTATTGATTGAAGGGCACTGTTGTGAATTGGATTGGAGATTGGAGATTTTGATCACTAAAGTTAAAACAGTGTTACATGTATCGTAGTCTACATAAGGAGTATTAAGTTGTTCGTGGTGAACATGTATGCTTTGTCTTAGTTTGGGGAAAAAAGCCTGTTCATAATTTGGTTCATGTACCACTGTTTGTTTTTAAGTTGTTTTACTGCAGATCAGTGTGGCGATACAATGTTAGTATTTGTATTTTAAATAAAGTTTGTTTCTGGAATTGTTTGGCTTTATGGTGATTGTGTGTGGAAGACAGCAATGAGCTGTATTTTATTTAGGCCAGCATTATTATTTCTTGAATTTTCTATACGCAATAGAGTGGCAAGGCTTTAACAACATGGCTAGTGCCCACTATCACGCAAGTACCTGTATTTGGAATTGAATAACTGTGTAACTGTTAAATATATTTGGTAGAGTGTAAACAGTTAAACACAATCTGTTTAAATGTTTAGTCATGTAAAATACCTAAATGTAATTGGACAGTTTTAATGTAAGCTACATCTTACTAAGATCTAGGCTAATATGGATTTTATTTGTGTATACAGTACTGTATTTGTGTGTGTATATTTACACATGAATTGATCTACATACAACCAATTACTCAGTGCCTTAAAATTATGAAATCATTATGTTTAGTCATTACGAACCCAAAAATGGGTGGATCTACCATCACAATTGCAGCATTTTGCCATGGAGCGCAAATGACTATGGTTATATTATTTGTTCATACAAGCATGTGATTGATAGCACATGGTAGCTCCACCCATTCCAAGTTCATGAAACGTGTGTTCAGTCGTTACTGAAACATCTGAAACCATGAACTAATTTCTTTAGTCACCTAGTAATGAGTGGAACCTCAAAAAAAACACTATCTGTATTGTAATCAATGTGTAATACAATATGAAATCTGCATAGCTGCTGGATGTCTGGTTCCTATGGTAATTTGTTGGTCAGAACAACCGCCCTTGTCAGTTCTGATAGTATGTCACAGAGCACTGTGGATGAAATACTCAGCCGTCGTTTGAATGTCCGAGACCCTGGATTGTAATGGCCTTAATGACGTGCTTTTTTCCTTTTTAATTAAAAACCTTTCCTCTGTGTGGCAGGCTGTAATGGCCTGGTGGATGATGAGCTGGCGGGCGGGGCAGGGAGCATAACGTCCCTGCAGGAGGAGAGCAAATTAAGTGTCAGGTGCAGGTGTGGGAAGGTGTAAGATGGGGAAAGAGGGGAAGCAATTCGGGTGGATTATAGGCTAACCTGTCAAAAGTTGTCAGATTGGTTATAATATATACAATCTGTTGTGTATATATTATATTAAAATAAATGTTACATTTTCAGAGCTCTGTGGATGAGTGATTAGGACTTAGGCCCAAACTGATAAGGTATTTGAGAAATTGACCTAAATTGGTTTCATGATTTGAAGAGAATTGGTGTTTAAGCCATATTGGTACATAAACACACCATTGCAGACATGCATGAACATTGTTGCACAAACATGCAGTTACGCACATGCATTTGTGCTTAAGCCTGTCACATTTCTCTTGATTTACTCTGAAGCAAAAGCAGTCCTGTGACTGTGCTGTTTGAAGTGGCTCGTTTGTGTAAGCACACTCTTCAGAGAGAATAACAAAAATGTTTACTTTCCTCATGAGATGCACACTTCATAATCCCCCCCTTTCTGGATAGTTATTCAAGCGCTTGTGCTGTTCGGCAAAGCAGGCTGCTACGTCATCCCCTCCCAGTGTCGACCTAGGTCCACAGGGGCAACAGCCCTTGCATTGGCTTGTTTGGCTCCAAGGTTTCCTTAATTACTGGTGTGAGTCCTGGTATGCTCTCCATGTGTTGCTGTGTGTCAAGGGGAAGATAAAACCAACAGGGGAGAAGGGAGGAAATTGAGAGAAAATAGTGAATGGAGAGGAAGCAGGAACTGCAGGCAGAAATGTCAGAGAATCGTGTATAAAGTCAGTCTCATCCCTGTTTCCTGGTGTTATTCATGTGGGTGCAGCGCTCTGCTCTAAGCAAAAGATCAAGAGGTTCCATTACCGCTGGCTCTCTATTCCTCTCTCTCTCTGTTACTGTGGTCATCTCCACTTACCGCCTCACACTCTAAAGGCCAATGTATGCTTTACACGTCGCATGACAAAAGTGATGTTAAAATGACAAAAATGTGTTGCGGAGGGTGTCACATACCTCCAGAAAAATGAAAGGTGATTGCGTAATGTGATTGGTTGGAATGACAAGATAAGGTCCATTGCCATGGAGATACAGAATACTACCTCCATTGGACTTTATGTTTATGTTTTGATGTTATTGCAATGGTCGGCTTTGAGGAGTTATTAGTGGAGCAGGTGGGCTAGTCTGTGAATGATGTTGTCCTCTCTTCTCAGCTCGTTGATGTAAATATGGAGAGGCACGTGTTTGCCAATTTCTCTCAAATTAACTCCGTTCCGGCTAAATTACATCCTCGTCTTCCTTTGAGACATACAACCCTGAGCTCCTTTTAAGGTGATTTCAAAGCTGTCAGTGGCATCTTACCTGAATACAACTAGAGAGACTGTGGGAAAAATAGTGACCACATCAGACACCTTTATTCTGTGAAGTATATTCTTTTCCTTTCTAACCCTTCCTTCTGGGCATATACTAAGAGCAGTTTTTCTTCTTGGCAGTCCTGACCCTGGAGTCAGATTCTAAACCCCACTCTAGTTAGGTGTGTCGGTTCTGTCCTCCTTGAAACCCACTAAGGTTGCAAAATATCTGGGTCTAGTGTGAATGATTTGGCTGAACATAGTTTTTCATATTTAAAAATAATAATAATAATTGAAAACTTTTACTGGAAACCAGTCAAAGTACTCTTCCTCATGAACCAGTTATTACACATTATTCTATAAAATTTTATTTTGTAGAGACCAACTGCACCGACACAATCCACAGACGTGTAAATTTGATTCCTTTATAAATGGGAACCTAGATCCAGATTATACACATCAGCCCCCTGCAAGGCTGTGCATAATTTTGTTTAGGGTAAATGCTCAACATTCCTCACAGACACGACACATGGCTTACTCGTGTTCTTTATCCCTGTCATACCATTTAACAATGTTGTTGTGTAGCTTATCTAATGCTACAGGAATTCAAAATTGAGTTAATAATTGATTAGAATCACAGCTACGTTAAACAGAATAAGTCATTAACTACAACCGAAAACTGTGATGCATTCTTTCTTCCTTCCAACCAAAAAGGAATCCCCTAGGATTTGCAGTGGAGGCTGTTATCGTTGGACAGATTTTTGGGGGGATGGTTGTAATTTAATCAAAATGATCGAAAGCGATGAGTATCTCCTCTTCTGTTTTGATGGCAAAATCATGATTGTAAATGACCAGCTTTGTATGTGGATCAGGACGATTCTGGGCAAAAGTCCAGTTTATTTTGTTAGTAACACTGAATTAACACTAATCAGTTCATGTCTTGTAGGATCACAGCTTGATCTATGATCTAAGGATGACCAATGATCTATGGTTATGTATTTAACCATAATATATGAAATATGCTGATGAGATGATTTTGACAGCTGAACACTATTCAATTAGAATGCAGTGCAAAGCAGTCTGACTGCAGTTTGTCATAAAGACATTCCTTTTGCTCAAGGTGCTAAAAGCCAGTGTTAACAAGACTATGTGCTTGGCTTAGTTGAAATGCCCTGGGCATCTGAACAACAATCAGAGACATTGTGGGATACTTTTTCAATTATTATCACAGCATTCGTACTATAAAATTGTACTGTAACATAGTAAATGGTCCTATAGAATGTGATAAAATTTGTATTTTATTGTGGTTTAAATAACACAGCCATTTAAAGACCATGGTTAGGAAATTGCCATCTAAGCATAGAAACAGCACCTAACCAGTTAATGGTGCTTCAGAAGGCAAACTTTGAAGTGATTGAGGAAAAACAGTGGATGGGTGATCACACTGGAAGCATATTTGTGTTTTTGCTCATGGGTAATGCAGAAATGATCCACCTCGCCATGGACTTTGAAACCCCCTGGCGGAGCTTAGAATATTTCATGGAAAGAAGTGCAAACTGAGAATACATTTATATTTGATGTGATTTGTAGATGCCCCGGTTCCTTTCTGTACTTCCACGCAGCTTGGTCATATACAGAAGCATTTGAGGTTAAGCGCCTTCCTCAAGGGTACAGCAGCACCATCCCACCAGGGGAATTGAAACTGTGATCTTTCTGTTCGGAGGCCCAGCTCCCTAATCACCTCTCTGCACTGCTGCATCCTGCAACAACTCTCAATACCTGTCACAGGTGACTTCACGATGTCACCAGCTTTCCCCTACGGTTTAATTAGCCCCACAAACCTCTCCCCCCCCCCTCCCAAAATAACATCAATATTGCACAATATTGTTCTATTTTCTCATTAAACTTTAGAACACGCTTGGAAATAAAAAAACCCAACTATGTTTGTATAGTTCCTGCTCCCTTATCTAATGGAAATTAAAAAAAACAAGAGATTGAGACTGAAAATGTATAGTATTACTTTTCATTTCTCCATTTTCTTATTTCTTCATTCATTTAAATATTCACAAAATAATATTTTGAAGCTTTCTTTCTCTTTTATTTTCACTGCCCTGCTGTCTTTATGTTTGGTTTTCTTAGCTATGTCCAGGCCATACTGAAATGCCCAGGATTGATCACAGAGAGCTTCTATGGTCGCTTAAGCTGTTTGACGATGGACTGACAAGTCTGCTCCCTTTGGGCTGCTTGCAGCCCAGAGAACCTTCCTCCCCCTCCCCCATCTTCTTCTCACCATGTCCCTGTTGTCTGTGAAATCTTTCTGCCTCTCTCCCTTTCCATTTTCAAAATTATTTCTTTAAAGCTTTCAAATACCTCCTCTCCCTGGGATTTTGATAGGAAATAACATCTGTAGGAAATTGAGCTGACCTTGGTCTCGTCTCTGTATAATTCTGATGCATGGTCTTGTTGCACGGGCAGCCAGTGAGTGAAAGGCATGTTTTTATTTCCCAGCGCAGGGCAGTGTGTCAAGACTGATAACCAGGTTCATTTTTTCCCCTGGCCTTGCTTTGATGAGAGAAATGCTATAGTCCAAGAAGGCTGATCTCTGATTTTGTGTGTGTGTGTGTGTGTGTGTGTGTGTGTACGGGCATATGTGGGTGCAGGCAAGAATGTGTGTTTGTATAACAATGTTTAGGTGTGGCAGTGTGCCATTGTATGACCATATAACCTTCTAAATCATAAAAAAAAAATGTAAAGGCTTATAAAATTCAGTTCTTTTTTTAACCTATTTTGGGTCAATTCCTCAAATACATTTTCAGCTCAATATGTCATGGCAAGGGGAAATGTCCGTCATTTTTATCATTTGGATGAAGTTCAGGTTGCACCCTCACGCCGTTCATAACCATTTAAGAAAACGTCATTATTTCAGTCTGTGTTGAATTACCGTGCGAGCAGCAGAGCAACCATTGCGCTGGTGTCATCGCATTCAGTCATGGCTCTGACCCGATATTGTAAAGATTGCTGTGGTGAGACGGGCACTGCTGTGCCCACCTATCTCTGAGCCCATCGCCGTGTCTGATACCACGGAGGCTTCCGCAGAAAACCAAGGGAGGGGCACAGTCAATCACATCCCCAGCCTTCGTCACTAATTCTGAGGGAGCCATGTTTTTATCATCCATTACTATAGTTCCCCAATTAGCAGAGGAATTCAAATAGTCTTAAACTAATGAAAGCAAATCTCAGCTTTACATCATATATGCTGTATTATAATGTATAATTATAATTCATTCAATTTTAAATAATTATAACAGGATAATGAATTTGCCATTCACGCAATGCAGCTGGATTGCTGCATCGAAAAAGCCAAGAAGGCTTTGTATTAAGTATGCAGAATGCATTTATCACTGTCAGATCACTGAAATGATCCTTTTGTACAAACGTTGTATGGATGAAGGTCAGAGTTCAAGAGTGTAGTAATTAATATTTTGACTCGTGCATCTTCATTCTCCGTAAAAGGACCAGGCAGAGGCCGCCACACTCCTTAGTTGTGTCGTGCTGATAAACGACCGGAGATGACAGCTCAATGTGTTTCCTAATGGGGGCTTTACTCCTGTTGCTCTGCTGTTCATTGCCCTTGTGTTCTGCGCCAGTAAAGAGGGGTCAGCATCAGTCCCACCAGGAGAACACACCCTTTCCATTTCTCAAAGGTCAACACAGAGCCACCTCAACCTGCCTCTTAGTACACAGTAATCTTCAGGTAATCTGTTGTCCTTTCAAAGGAAAAGAAAAATAGACTGTTCAAAGTTGGCAACAGCACATTTGATGACCCCTCACCTCTAATAGACTTCTCAAGAGGGTTTTGTTTTGATGATGGTTGAACTGAGGGATAGGCTGCTCTCAGAGCTATGCCAGACAAACAAGTGTTCCAAGATGGAAGCATTTTTTATTATTTGCGGGCGGAGGGTATTTTATTGTCCCCATTCATTTATCTTATGGACTAATAATGCCCACGTGGGTACACATATAGTTTGTAAGTACTTACTGAAGTGAAGTAGCCATAATTTCATCACAGAGTTTATAAAAACCAAACCTTCCAATAATCTTTCCCTCTAAGGTGCCCTGTTGCTTTGTGTTCTGACTGCAGCAGTGCACACTTATTTAAATAATGAGAATAGCTCCGTTTTACTGTGCAGTTCTAAAAGCTACCCATCACCTGCTTGAGGTGTAAATAATGATTAAATTAAAGGGGTTTTTCTCACATAATAAATAGGGAGAGACACAGGCTTAGTCATGAAATCTGTCTGTTTTCCCATTTTGAAGTTGCACAGACATCGGCAGAGTTCTGCAGGAAGCTGCGTATTCACTACTCTAGCCAGAGAGGCTTGAGGCCTCTGCGCTTCGTCAGGGTGGACAGTGGCAGAATCTGAGACAAGCTGCTCACTAAGAATGAGAATTAATATATGAAAATTTACATTCATATTCATGCAGTATGTGGAGGCTAAGTAAAACAGTGGTCTTGAGAGCTAGCTCAAGAGCTAGCTTACCAACTCTATGTGTCGGTTGTGTAAGAAAGTGTGACAGAATTAAGGGCGTGACATTCTTGTGCACATTGGAACCAAACCAAGCAGGGGTCTGCATTTTCTGCATTTCTATAACTTTCAATAATGTTTGGATGATAAAATAACCTTCAGTAATTGTCTAAATCCTTATAAACAACCCCTTTCTAAAATCACATGACAGCTGCTTGTCAGGATACAGTGAGTGTAGGACAGATGTCTGCAAACATGGCATAACTCAAAATACACATTTCTTAAATATCAACAAATTTTAAACCCTTCTATGTACAATCCTGAGAGCATATAGCTACACTACCTGTCAAAAGTTTTAGAACACCCCCATTTTCCAGTTTTTACTGAAATTTAAGTCCAGTGAATAACCTGAAATGGTACAAAGGTAAGCGGTAAACTGCCAGAGGTTTTTAAAAAAAAAGTTTAGGTTACCAACAACTAGCCTTTTCAGGGAGCAAGTAATGGATTAATGTGGGTTAACAGTCACTCTGTTCAAGTCGCCGACTCTGGATCCAGCAAAAGAGCCCCAGACCATCACGCTTCCTCCTCCATGTTTGACAGTTGCTGTCACACACTGAGGAACCATCCTTTCGCTTACTCGATGGCGTACAAAAACCTTTCAAAATTTCAACATTTAAAATTTTGATTCATTGGTCCGTAAGACCTTCTTCCAGTCTTCAGTAGTCCACTGGCAGTGATTCATGGCCCAGGCAAGCCTCTTTTTCTTATTTTGCCATCTTAGCAATGGCTTTCTTACTGCCACTCGACCTGTCAAACCTGCAAGTCTTCTCTTCACAGTTGAAACTGAGACTTCCTTACTTCGACCAGTGTTAAGCTGTGCTTAACTTACTCGGTCAGAACTCAGTAACCATGTGGCCTGACTACTATCAAGCCACCTTGTTGGGGGAGAAAGAAGCAACTAATGCTATTACATGCAACATCAATCCCGATAAGGCTAGAACTAGCGCAGGGCTCATATGTCACTGTTAGCTGATAATAATAATTCTGATAATAATGGATATTAATGATAAATGTAAAAGACCGCTTACTTAAACTCAGACAAAAAACTGCTGTTTGACACACACACACACACACACACACACACACACACACACACAAACAAACACAAACATACGTTACTACCGTATTCTGAGTTCTTAGAGGCAAGCTAAGCCTGATTGTTTCACGCTAAGGCCAGGTCCGATTCCCTGTCCAGTCACAACTTAGGGGTGCCCGCGGTGTTTGCTGGATCCTAATTTTCATCCTATATGATATCATGCAAGTCATCTGAGAGGAAAAGGTGGATAAAATCTTTGTAATGTGCTTATCCCATACAATAAACCCCGTACGATACACCCTAGGACAGCAGGAGCTAATTCATTAAGTTATTCAATCCAGCAAGGTAACTTCTCTAATGAATGTCATACTGAATGAACCATACTTCATAAATATGCTCAAGGAAGCACCGTGTAGAATGGCACTATGTCATATGAAATTATTTTCACAAAAGTAACTTATTGTTATGTTTGCATTTTAATCAGAATAGTTTCTTGAATACCTAGGCATAGCTAATAAATGGGTTTTAAAAATTGCTTGTTTAGTCTGAGCAAAATAGCTCACTTGTGACAAGGTTGGAAAAAATCCCATTGATTCTCCATTCAAATGGAATTCACAATAGCGAGTAAAAAAAAAAAATTGACCGCAGTCTGAATGGTGATATTCAATAATTTCCCAGAACACAGTTCAGTTTATTGCTTCAGTTATATATGCGAGAAAAGTGATGTTTCGAAAAATGCACATAGTCGCATGTCACTGAAGCCCCCTTGAATAATGGAACATTACCAATTTAACAATGGCTCAATGTATAATGACACCAGAGCTGGGGTTTTCTTCATCTTCTTCCTGGTCAATAATCAGATTTTGGCTTTTTGACAACAGGATAGCCCTTGAGTGTGATGTGTTATTTAGTGGAATGCAGCATTTCCCACACCCTGCTGTAATGAGGCCCACGAGTGTGTTGCACTGTGGTGCTTTTCAAATAGCAGGCTATGAAATTGCAGCTACTTGAAAAAAAAAGAATCAATATTTTGATACAGTGATCTAATCCACACAGTTAATAACCTTTAGCTCTGGTAATTGCATGGATCTAAATGCTTTAGTACTGTCACGCAGATGCTCCTGACAGACAGAAGCATGTGTGTATGTTTTTGTGTAAGACTGGGCTTTTTGTGTGTTGTGTGTGCACATATGCTCATTTGTGTGTGTGTGTGTGTGTGTGTGTATGCATGAGGGTGCTCATTTGTATGTTTAGTGTGTGCACACGTGCCCTTGTGTGTGTGTATTCTTTTCTTGTGTGTCTGTGCCTGATAGATTTTTTATGTTGGTGTTCTTGTTTATGTACTGTATATGCATGTATGTGAATAAATGTGCATAAGTAGAATTCAGATCTATGGTGAGGTTTGCTGAATTTAGCCCCTGCAGCTATTTTATATTTCCATCTTGAACTGTGTAATATAAACGCTGTGAATGGCTCTGGTCTGTGTGCAGAAGGTGAAATGTCAATGTTATTGAATGGGCGCTGTGTGGCAGAATTGTGATGATTTTATTTACGAGCTCCGGCAGAGAGGAAAGGGAAAGCGAGGGGGTTGCGGGAGTGCGTGTGCGTGTGCGTGTGCGTGTGCGCGTGCGTGTGCGTGTGCGTGTGCGCGTGCGTGTGTTTGTGTTTGTGTTTGTGTTTGTGTTTGTGTTTGTGTTTGTGTTTGTGTTTGTGTTTGTGGGGGTGGGAGTGGGGGTGGGGGTGGGGGTGGGAATGGGAATGGGAATGGGAATGGGAATGAACTCTAGAGGGCAGTGTTCATATTCCTGAAACTCATTTTTTCAACATTATCACTGAGAGACCCACGGAAATGTCACATTACAATGCAGAGGTCATGAAATCAACAGTGCATTTATGGTGATGTAAAACCACAGCCATTATACTGTCTAGAGGTTTAACATTTCTGGGGTTTGTTTTGTGTTTTATTCAGGCTACGTTTTATATGGCAAATATTTTGCATTATACGTGCTGCTTGTCCAGGGTGTCACAGTGGCTCTGTAATGTTATTTTCACAGTGGTTCCCTTTATTTATGGGTTGCTCTTTTCTTTATTTTTGTCAGTTTTCTCCCACTGTACAATCTCATTGTGTTTCAGGGCTTGTTAAGATTGAGAGGGACAGGGTGGAGAGCTAGGAAGTGAATACAGTCAAGGTTAGTTGATGGGTGACTGCAGTAAATGCAGAAACCATGCCCCTTTTCCCTTTAAACCCCTCCCTCCGACTCTGTCTCAATGATCTGCCCTAGCAACCGTATCTCCACCCCCTCATTCTGCTCTCTATTTACCCCTACTAGTTTATCCTCCACTCTTCCCACCTGTTCAATAGACTCTATTCACATGTCACTCTTTTGTACCAAACAAGGCTTGAAACACCTGGAAGCGACAATCGATCATGCCATTCCGTTGCTGTGTGCAGAAATGATTCTTGTCAGAATATCCCCAAAAATGGTCAATTATATTATGAACTACCAAGATGGCTAGTGTTAGCTATGTTGATCTATGTCCAATGTTACTAGCCACTGTGATAGACAGCAAATTAGTTATTTATTACACAATATAGCTGGCTAGCTAAGTTAAGGTGAAAAGATGTTCACCTTAAAGGTACAATGAATGAGGTTTAGCAAAATGGGGTTAACAGCATGCTTGCTATCTACCTACCTAGCTAGTTATATTGCTTATATCTGCCTGTTCAGAATACATTTCCATAAATCAGGTGGCTTGGTTACCTCTAGGAGGTTAGCTGGCTTAGCGGTAGCTAGTTAAATAAGATGGCTAAGTTGATCTGCTTTTACACTCCACCCTCTCAAGTGCGTGCATTTGTGTTACAGGAGCGAGAGGGAGAGCTGAGAGCCATGACACACATATCCTGCATATTATACAAGACCAACTAAGTCCTGAGCTAGCTAACATGGACACCCCTTGTTGTTCTGAAAATGATTATCAAAATTGAGCTGATGTTAAACTTAGTGTTAATCTAGCTATTTATGGTAAATATATAGCCATGTAGCTAGCTGGGTAACTACGTTTTACATTGTGCATACATCCCTAGATTAAACTGCCGTAACCTAGTTGTTTTTGGTATTTTGTATAATTCGCCCAATTATCTGCAACATCATGGCTGCACTGAGAATAGAGTCTTTTGTGTCTGACCTGGTGTTCAGATGTGATTACTAAAAGTCCTGATCTTCTGATGTGTTCAAATTAATCTCTTTCCTCTCACATAGCCGTACAATGGAAGCATTCATGATGCTCTCTCTCTCTCAACGCACAACACAAATATGCATGGTGTGCTCACATAATGAAAGTTATGAATTAACTGTCATTCTGTGAACGAAAGGATGAGCACTTTGTAACCCAATTCTATAATAGTTTTGAAACCCTTAATATTGTACTTAATATTTCACATCAATGTCAGTGGCACCCAAGGGGACAACAGTTGCTACACCGGCAACAAACTATAAATGTTTTTATATTCGTTTTCATTCAAATTGTTACTCTTTCAAGTAACATAACAAAATAACAAGTACTCTTTAAAGCTACATAACAAAATATATTATAGTACTATAGTAATAAAGTCATCATACCCTTTTGAAATAGTCACTTTTTTTTGTCTTACAGCCTGAAATGAAAGTACATAAAATCCATCTTTTTCCAGCTTTATTTATATTATAATTAATAAAAAATGAAAAACTAGAATAACAGGGTTGGAAAAGTGATCAGTCCCCTGATTTAATACTTGATTTAAGGCACCTTGCTTTAATTACAGCCATCAGTCTGTTTGGATATGTCTCTACCAGTTTTGCGCACCTAGATTGGGCAATATTTGCCCAATCTTCCTTGCAGAACTGTTCCAGTTCAGTCAAATTCCATGGTGAGCGGCGATGGACTACACTCTTCAAGTCCATCCACAGATCTTCTATCGGATTTAGGTCATGGCTCTGACTAGGCCACTCAAGGACATTCACCTTCCTGTCCTTTAGCCACTGCATTATTTTTTTTGGCGGTGTGTTTTGGGTCATTGTCGTGCTGGAAGGTGAACCACCTGCCCATCTTCAGCTGTCTAGCAGAGGGCCGCAGGTTTTCCTCAAGAATTTGGGTGTACTTGGCAGCATCCATTTTCCCTTCAATCCTGACCAATTACCCAGTCCCCGCTGAAGAGAAACACCCCCACAACATAATGCTGCCACCACCATGCTTCACTGTAGGTATGGTGTGTTTTGGGTGGTGTGCTGTGTTTGGTTTCCGCCAAACATAGCGCTTGGAGTTCAGTCCAAAAAGTTCAATCTTGGTCTCATCTGACCATATAACCTTTTGCCACATGGCATCAGAATCTTCTATGTGTTTCTTCGCATAACGTAAACGAGACTCAGTGTGACACTTTTTCAGAAGAGGCTTCTTTCTTGCCACCTGTATGGCAGCATACAGGCCAGCTTTGTGTAAAGCTTGTGAGATTGTTGTCACATGCACAGATCGCCCAATCTCTGCCATTAAGACTTGTAACTCCTTCAAGGTTTCCATTGGCCTCTTGGTAGCTTCCCTGATCAATCTTTTCCTGGCTCGGTCATCCAGTTTGGAGGGACGGCCCGATCTTGGCAAGGTGTGGGTGGTGCCATATGCCTTCCACTTCTTAATAATACTCTGAACGGTACTCAGAGGGATAGTTAAAGCCTTTGAAATCTTTTTATATCCTTCTCCTAACGTGTGCCTATCCACAACTTTATCCCGGAGTCCTTTTGAAAGCACCTTTCCAGCCATGGTGAATTCTTTGCATTACCATGCACTACTAGGAGTGGAATTGATGTCAGGTGGAGGCCAATTAGCTTGGTGTGTGATCTGGAAGGTGATTGGTTATACCTGAGCAATTTTATAATGGTTATTCTAAGGGGACTGATCACTTTTCCAACCCTGTTATTCTAGTTTTTCATTTTTTATTAATTATCAGAAATTGTGCCCTTTTTTTCACTTGAATGTTGTAAGGCAAAATGTGTAAATAAAGCTGGAAAAAGATGGATTTTATGTACTTTCATTTCAGGCTGTAAGACAAAAAAAAGTGACTATTTCAAAAGGGTATGATGACTTTCTATAGGCACTGTATATATATATATTACAATATATTAGACACTGCCTTGCTAGGTAGTGTACAGGACATCCAGGACAGATTTGCACCTGTGGAAATAAATTTTCCTTGTAGACAGCTTCTTGAGTAATGTGAGCGTTGGGGTCATAGAGAATCTACTCATTACACTGTGTGCTGTTAAAAATCTGCTGTATTACTGTAGATAGCTAAGTGTGTAAACGGATTAAACTATAGAACAGATATTTACGATGCAAGAGTCATCTGCAGTGTGTTTTTCAGCGTTGATGACAGACCATAGGATTGATTTTTCCACTGCCATAGAAAATATTTTGCCCATACAACCTACATTGCACAGGAATTGTCATAGGATTTTTTTAAACCAGAATTGTGGAGTAAACATAGTATTCTGTCATATGAACATCCTGACATATAGCAGCATTACAACAAAAAATGATAAAGGTTTGTTGGCTCTCCCAAAGAAACTGCTAGAAGAGTGAACGGCTTGATTCATAAGAAGGTGCTCTGAAATTCCTACCACAGCACAGTGTTTGTGGCAGTAAAGCCACACGCACAATAAGAGTGCTAGGAGCCACAAGCATTCAGGGGATGGCTAGAGTGCTGTGACCATGAAGAAGGACAGCATTGTTGGGAGAAATCTGCAAATAAACAGATAAAACATTCCTCATTTGTGAGAATTGGTGACAGTTAAGGCGTCAGGCTGTGCAGGGCCATCTATGGAGGGCCCCTGTTGATGCATGGAGGTTCCACAAAAATAAATATCTCACCAGCAATAGATTTTCCCAAAGAACATTCATACATTAAAAAGGCATGATTGACATGATTCTCAAAACATGTAACGTATGGATAGCATTATTGTAATGCAAAATGGATAGGCTGTACACAGCAAAAAGTCCGGAGTTGAATTAACTCTCGAGGAGTCGATTTCAACTCTTTTTTGGAGTTTATATAGGTCCACACTCTCCAGAGTTAAATTAACACTTGTAAAATAGTTACAACATTAACACTCTGCCAAGAGTTCCTTCTTTAACTCTTTACCAGAGTTATAGTAACACTAAGGGATTAGACCAATAACACTACTCAGAGTTAAATGTTTTACTCTTTACCAGAGTTGAATTAACTCTCGAGGAGTCGATTTCAACTCTTTTTCGGGGTTAATATAGGTCCACACTCTCCAGAGTTAAATTAACACTTTCAAAATAGTTACAACATTAACACTCTGCCAAGAGTTCCTTCTTTAACTCTTTACCAGATTTATAGTAACACTAAAGGATTAGACAAATAACACTGCTCTGAGTTAAGAAATTTAAACATTTATTGTGTTTCTCCCAGTTAACTCACAGTCTTGCAGTCATTAAAACATTGTAATTGAAGGTATAACATATACATTTTCATCGGAAACATTGTATGAGCTCTGAACATCAAATGGTGTATAAAATTTAAGATCAGACAATTTAATTAGACACCTTTCCTCACTTCGTGATACTCCGAACGCATGATGATGGTCATCAAAACTCTCTGTGAATAGCTTGTTTGTCAAAAAATAAATGTGGTCTTCAACCAAAAGTATGTCACTTATTTGACAAAAGACTGGCATGTCTTCTTCCATTGCACTGCAAATAACAAGTCCAGCTTTATACTCTACACCATCAACTTTAACCCAGGTAGTTGAGAAAACCTCTTTGACAAGATCATTTCAAGATTTACATTGTTAACCACATTTTCACCTCTGAGGGAAAATATTTAATTGGCCCATACTCATTTTGTTTGAGGTTGAAGGTTTCCCAGTGATAAGCAATGGCCATCTGATGCCTTTTAGCCAGGGATTTGGTTATGTTTTTGAAATTTTTAAAATAATCTTTAAACATCTTGTGTTTGGCTTCAACCTCATACACCACATGTGTAATAAGGGGCCAATTTTCCTTATAGAAGATGGGTAATGGATCATGAAATGATGCTTAGGTATTAAATTTCTATGTGGATACAGGTGCTTAAACAGTGCATGGTGCTCAAAAATCAAATGCTTTAAATATGTTGTCATACCTAGAGTGAGAGAAGGTGAAAAAACTATGTTCATTATTTGAAGTAACAACAGCAACAAATTCCAGTGTTTGTCTCCAGCAGGAATAATGTCACCAAACAACAGTGGGATGTTTTTCACAAGACACAAGGTCTGAATAGAATTCAAACCAATGCCATTGCCAGTACTCTCCAAAATGATCTTTGTGGGACGGTTTTTCGTTCCAAAATCCATAATCAAAACAATAAATCCTAGAAAGCAAGTCCTGTTCTGACACAAAGTGTTGTGTGAGATATCCAAAAAGCAACTTAATCTCGTACTGAGCCACACCCTCAAGAAGATCATGCATTATATCAAATGAATAGTTATTACAAACATGGAAATACTTCAATAAATTAAGTGTAGAATTTTTTTTCAAACCATACACTGACTTCAATTGTGGGTTTTCCTGGAGAGACTGGCAATGCATTTCAAACACATCTTTTCCACGAAGGATCACTTTAGGATCATCCTCACTGTATACCGCTTGAGTATCATTCTTCTCAATTAAACAAAGGCGACAGAAATAATTGCTACTGAATGACTCATTAAAACCAAGAATTGTGTGCATCCCTAGATTATCTCCTGTGATCTGTGAGATTGTACCATATATCTGCTCATCAGAAAATGGAAGACTTAGCCCTTGGCTTTCCAGTTTTTTCATATCATTTAACAACGGTTCCAGTATAACATCAAAACCATACTTACGGAGATCTTCTACGTGAAAAAGTGATACCAAATGAATGTTCATCAAAACCGAATTAAATTTTGGGGGCAAATTTCTTAAAATAAAATACAGACAGCCTATTTTGTGAATTCCACGTTTGGAGCCAAGAGGATTTGCTGTTTCAAAATCGTCATAGTATAGTTGAATTTGTAATGCATGTCTTTTAGCTGAAAACAAAGGGTGGGTTTTAAAATAACTTCCATCAAAAAGTCGGTATAAGTGTCAGGCTCAGATCTACACTCTTTCTTTAGTAAAACACAAATGTCTGGATTTCTGCACATAAACTTCAATGTTTCTATAATCGGCACACATATATAAAAGTATCCTTCACAGGTACTTGATCATAAGTACCGGATTTCTGATTATACCTGCTGTCATATCTCACTCCCAGTGTTATTTCTACTGGCTCTACTACTGCCCATTTTTGGCTGAAGTATTTATTTCGTTTCCATTCTGTATTCAGATTTGTGAATGGGTTTTCAAGTTTGTCTAAAGATTCATTTATCACAGATGTGTTGGGGTCAGTTACAGGTAAAGCAGAAATAACAGTCTGCTTTGCTTGTGACCGAAGCTCACTTGTTAGTTCCTCCAAATCTCCTACAATTGAGGATACCAAACTATTGGAAATCCCACTCCCCTGTAATTTGGCCACGATTGATGCACACAATTCTTTGGTTGGATCCTTAGTAAGTCCTGAATCATTGTTCTCAGAAGAAACACTGGAAGAGCTACACTGATTTTGGGGATTAAAAGCATCTGCATGAGATGAAGTTGCAACTGGCTCACTGGAACCCGCAACAGTTGAAGTTTGAGACATTTGCTCAACATTGCTATGAACACTACTAAGGTGCTTCCGAAAACCTGTATATGTTAGGAACTGATGCCTACAGCCTTGCTGAGAACAAATCAATTTGAACTTGGGTCCAGGATAGTAACCATGTTGGACTCTTAAATGTGAAATCAACTGCTGACTGCTGGGATACACTTTCTGACACATGAAACAGCTCAGCATTGCTTGAGCCACTTACTCAAAGAATGCGACTACTGTATGGTTAAGGAGTCTGGCTCTCAATTCTCTAACTCTGGGTGTCTCCTTCATTTTCCCCACATCAATGTTATACACTGTCGTCTGCAGGAATGTGTAGAAGTTCACAAGTGCAACATCATAAGACACGTTAAACACAAAATGTGCTTTGAAAAGTTCATCAAATGCCCCGAGCGAGCGGTTTGCCTGGCATGGGATGAGATGCTTATCCATGACGATGTAGAAGGAGTCGATCTTGCTCTTCTGACGCCCAACAGCAAGGAGGTACGGCTGCCGACCCTGCCGGTTGCGGAGATGCTCCTCCAAACTGCAGCATGACTAGGGTTGAGATAAGGAAACTGAACATTAGACAAGAATAATGTGCAGCTGTAACCCCTGTGAAGGGCTTGCCCAGGGGCGGAGGCGGGATTCGATACCACGCTCTCCACAGCACATAACACTCCGCAAACGGACGCGCTGCCAACTGTGCCGGGGGAGCTGGTGTAGCCGGTCTGGCTCTGTGTTGTGTGTTGTCGGGGTGCCGCGGCCGGGACGCGGGCCTGGGGCCCTCTGGGTGGCGGGCCGCCGTTTTGACCAGCCGCGCGAACAAATTGCTAGCTTTTCGCTGGCGTAGCTGGTTGGGGCGGTGGTTTGTCGCTCGGGGGGCCCCGGGTTTGCGTCCTGGCTGTGCCGTTCCGGTGGCGCACAGCGGAGTGTCGGACCGGCTACACTAGCTCCCTTGGCGGAGCTTAGTAATGGGTGTTTCTTTCTGAGGAGTGAGTTTAACCAATCCACTCTGGCCTTACGAGGATTCACGAGGATCGCACTCTATTCGGTTACACAGCCACAGAGAAAACTACATTATAGAAGTGATTATTCAAACATTGTCTCACTGGCTAGTGCAAGATGGGAAACCAAGACCATCCACTTTTTAACAACCCTCATTTACACATGTGGCTAAGAAGCAGGTGGTCAATGGTGACATGTGACAAAAATATTATAATCACTTTAATAATATTATTACCTTATGAAAGACTACAAGTCTCTCAACTGCATCCCAGGCACTGACTTTTGGAGACTTCGGTCCCCTGGTGGTGGTGGAAGGAGATGCAACAGCAACAACAGGGAGGCCATTTCTGGGTTGTAGGCTGAGGACAAAAGAGTCACAAGAACAGAGAGAACAGGGAGGCATTAAGTCCGGGGGCGAGAGGTAATGTTTTTGGTTCCGTCCGTTCGTTCATCTGTCCCGTCACACCCACCCGTTCGACACACAGCAAGATTACGCAAAAACTACCAGATGGAGGGGTGTAGCATGGGCCACGGAAGAACTTTTGGAGCGGATCTGAATCACGGCTCACCACATAGGGCCATATTAATCATATTAGTCATGAAAATAATGAATGAAGCAACTGCAATTATAGCAAATGCGTTAAAACAAGCAAAACAAATACAACTCACTTGTTGCCTCATCTACATCACTTCCTGGGGGACTTTCTGCAGACTGCACCAAGCGACGCAACTCTGGTGTTGAAGTGAGCTGCGAAGCCTCTTTTATGATATTTGGCTTGAAGAACACATCCCATTTCTGAAGCAGCCTGGAGGAGGTCTCGTCATCAAATAGGAGAGTGAAGTCTTGATCCACCTTTAAGAAAGACGATATTAAACTACTACTACTACTACAGGAAATACTTTCAAATGTCAAGCCATTCTAAACATCCCATTCCAAACTTACCAGTCCTTTTGTATCCAGGAATCTTGGGAAGGTGGAGAGGATATCAACACCATTGCCTGGGTCATTAACAAGCTTCTGACGGTGCTGAAAGGTCTCTCTCATCTTCTGGAAAATCAGGGAAGTGTCGGTGGTATGGTTGAGCAAAGACATGGCCTCTTTGCAAGCATCCCCGTCAAGCTGCTCTTCCACATTAACAGCCCTCTGGGAACTTGGGCCTCCTGGAGGGGAACTCGGGCCTCCTGGAGAAAGGTCAGTAGACCTGTTAGGTGGCAGTGCAGATCCTTGACGAATCTTCCTTTGGACTGTTTTCAGACGCCAAGAAAGGTATCCTGTGTTGCTTGGAGCATCGTAGAAGTGTTCCTTAAATGAAAATAAATAAATAAATGCATTGTCATACTCGGCTCATAAGAAATCTTAGAGAATTCAAATGTCAATGTCATGCACACAGCTTTATGTCACATCATGCACGTATGACATTAAAGTGTCATGCAAACAATAATAATGACTATTACATAGCCTTTCGTGGAATATGGATCCTTGAGCGAAGGGAACAGCGTCACTATCCCAACAGCATACTCTTCTCTGATTGCTTTAGTGGGGACGCGCCTGAGAGGAGATATTAAATTAATAATTTAAATGTATGCAATGACCATGCAGTTATTTGGCACAAATAAAAAGAACATGAAACACACATACCCATGATTATCAACCATGTGAGCCACCAGGATGTTAACCATTTGTCGTCTTGTGTTATCTGTTAGGGCTCCTGTTGTTTGGTACTGCTCTAGTACTTCTTCACCACCGGACTTGCCTCTTAGCACATCTTCAATCAACTAATAAAAAGCAAAAACATGAGAAAGCAAAACATGGTGATAAACAACCTTTCTAAACACTCAGAGTGAAAAAATGTGAAGCAACTCATGAGACTCAAACTTATACAGTACCTGTTTAGCAGACACTGCACGCGTATCCTCAATTCTTTGTCTCTTGCTAGGGACCTCATCTATGATTACAGTTGATGCACTTGAGCTGAAGCTTGAGTCAGAAATCTCAGAAGCAGAGGAGTGATCAGAAAATTCTAAAGGAATAGAAGAAGAAAAAAGTAGGCTAAATCATTTTATTCTGTAGGGTGTAGAGTGCTTGATTATACCTGCCTTCACCTCACCGTCATTTGAGAAAACTGTCAACACCACATTGCCTTGTCCAACGACATCACTGAATATCTCAGCATCAACTTCTGTCCCTGTTGCATCCTTGTATGTAACTTCTGCATCAGGTGGCAGGCAAAATCTCTCGATGACTGGAAAAGATAGTACAGTGAGATAAAACTGAATGTGCTTTTGAAGTCAGCACTGTTTCTTGTCTCACAGTGAATGACTGTTCACGTTAAATACATTCATCCACCACTGTATAATCATTAAATAGACCTAGAACATTTTCCCTCACAAAACCCATTCCCACTAAAGTCCAAATTTGATGATTGGCTTTACCCTCTGAGGCATGTTTAGCAAGGTTTGATTGGTCGCCTGGTTGAACCAATCATGACAGTTTCTGCCCTGAGAACATGGCCGTGTCCGAAACCGCTCACTCGTTCTCTATTCCCTATTCCCTATATAGTATATACTATATAGTGTACTATTTAGAGAACGAAAGTAGTGTTTTCGGAGACAACAACTGAACGTCATTTGCGTCAAAAAAATTTAAGTGCAGGATATTCAGGTGACGCAAGCGGATGTGCTCAGTATCATAAACAAACCGAGCACTCATGGCGGCAGGTTTAAATGTGCTAAAGTTTTGATTTTCAAAGACGGGCAAAATTTTGTGTAAATGTAAATAAATGTAAGTAACGTTAAGCTAGCTACCTTTTCTGTATTTAACACGTTAATAGCCTGGCTTTTGTACGTAAGTTACCTCAGGAATAGCCTGGCTTTTGTACAAAAGCCAGGCTATTAACGTGTTAAATACAGAAAAGGTAGCTAGCTTAACGTTACTTACATTTAAACACAAAATTTGCGGCGGTAGACATTCCGGTCATTTCTGTCGCCATTCTTTCCCTTCTCTCCTTCGGTATGACACGACCGCATTGCATTGTGGTAGACGGGATCAATTCGAGGGTAAAGTAGGGTACAGTCGATGTACACTACAAATCACGGTGAATTGTGGGTATTTTCTCGTTCCCTATTTAGTGTCTGAAATTCACATTTTAGAATTCGTCGCACTCTACAAAATGGCGTCACACACAAAATAGTGTACTAAATAGGGAATAGGGAGTGGTTTCGGACACGGCCCATGTTTCAATAAGCAAAACTCCCATCTGCTTTAGGCTAACATCCCTGATTCAAACCTTTATCCTAAGCCATGCTAACCTTTGTCATGGAATTGCAGAAAGTCAAACCGTCCTTCAACCTCATCCAACTTCACATACTTCTGCAGTTGTTTGTACTTCACCTGGACCAGCATTTTTACTCAGAACTGCAAGAAAGTTTGACAAAGTGAATTAAAACTTAAAAGAAGAACGGTAAAAATGAAGCTACGTCCACACAGACACGTGTTGGGACATGTTTTTTGCGGCCCCTTTTATGTTCAACCCATACTTGCCAACCTTGAGACCTCAAAAATAGGGAGAATTTCCAAACCAAAGCGTTCTAATATAATTTTTCCATTCCTGATACCGATTCCAATACTTGAACTTAAGTACCGATCCGATACCAGTGTGTAATATAATCAGTGACGTGCGGTGTGGTCAATGGTTGGGGAGGCACTGGATATCATCAGAGTAGGGCGACCAGATTTTCAAAACCTCAAACCTGAACACTTTGTAGGCTATATGAACGCGCCGCACCTGCACGCGCACCGAAAATGCAGATCTACAGTGCTATTATACAATGTTTTAATACAGATAACATAAACATTCTGATTTTCACACCAAATAGCCCGCCCCAATTATTTAAAAAAAGACGTTATATCTGACGGCGAGGACCGGAGGGCATTCCTACCGACCCTGGCCTCGGCTATGTAAGCGCTGAATAACGGGAAAATTTGAACGTGATTGTTAAAAAACGGAAAAATATAGCTGATTTTAGATGCAATTCACTTTCGTTTAGTTAGTTTTGTGTCGTTCATTGTAGATTTTATTTAGTTTTTATTTTCATTTCAGTTAGGCTATTTCCACTGCTATTATTTTGTTATAATCCTGACACACGCACAAGTTAAAGTGAAAATATTGCTTAGCTTACCTTTACTTGTAAATTAAGTCCATTCGCCTTTCTTTCTGGACGAAAATCTCCGTGACTGTTGTAAAAGTTGTTGTTCTTTTAACTTTTGCAAGAGTAAATCGAGTCGTAAACTTCAGGCTCACTATCGCCCCTGTCTGTGAGGCAGAGGTACTGGCTGCCTCAAGGCAAGCCTTTTCCTTGTGGATTTATGTCAGATCAATAAGACTTAAATATTACACACATACGTGAAATACATTACCGAACACTATGGAAATTAAGACGTATAATAAAAGTGTCTTCAAACATGATATTGGAAACATACAGAGAAATGGCAACAAGCACGCGCCAATTGCACGCTCAATTTAGTTTGTGATTAGTTAGTAAGTATTAATGTTTGTCCACTCGTCTGTGCTTTCAATGCAATTTCGGTGTGGTTCCTATAAGATCGATTTTATAGTCAAAATCGCTGAAATTCTGTATTTCCTGTTCAAATACAACAGAGAGACGAGAGGTGAGGCAGTGACGAGCCGAGCCTATATATTATAATATATATAGCCATCTGCCGCGACGATAAACTGTCAAGTTAGTTAACGACGTTAGTACTAGGAAGACTGGGCCAGTTGCCAGCTAGCTAGCTAAAAGTCTCCACGATTTAACATCATGACGATTTAGCAATTCACATGCAAGTGCGATGAAAAACAAGCTTCGTGTGTTTTTTTACTATAACGTTAGACGAGTTAATGTAATTTTCGGTCACTAACGTTATATGGCAAATGGCCCAAACAGTCTTCTTAGCTAGGTTAGCTAGCTAGCTAACAGTTAGCACATGGTGACCTGGACCAATTTACTGTTCAGTCCTGACAAGCGGCTTTGTAAAGCATAAAACATCTCCGTAGATGTTTCATCGTACATACTGCAGTTCACAGCACCAATTGATAAATGTTTCAATAAGTTTGTCTTAATTGCACTTACCATGTTAGAGCTGCACGCATGGAAGAAAATGGTTCCGACTTATTTCTCTCCAACAACTGAACAAGTGAATTGCATGTGCGTAGCTTAATTAACTCTCGGCGGAGTTGGGTAAAGGGAGTATATTGAAGTCTTAACACTGATGTGATAAACTCCGTCAAATAACTCCAACACTGAACACCATTTAACTCACAAGGTGTTAAAATTACACTTTGGGAGTGGAAATTAACTCTGAAATGTTTAACCCTGAAATTTCAACTCTCTAATTTTTGCTGTGTAGGTCTACATGATTCATTACTGTCTGTTCTAACTATCCATAAAAATAAAAAAACTAAGAGGGTCCAGTTGCAGCTGGGGCATGCCCAGTGCATCTCCGGGACATGGTCAGGACCCTATCATCAGAATGGAAACTGCCTCTTGTGAGCCAATCAGCAGTGTGCTTGTTTTGACATGACCTGGACCAATCAACAACGTTCTATCAGACAGTTCCAAATCTTTCTGTCAAAACATGCTTCAGCTGCCCTGGAAATAAAAGATTTTGCTGCCTTTTGGTTAATTCATTCACTTTCTTTTCATTTCTGAGTGACGTTTTCAACATCACTTGCATTCTTTGGACGCCAAATATAACGCTGATGTGCATCTCCAAAAAGCTTGATTTTTGTTTCATCTGACCACAAGACACGGTTCCAATTGTAACTCAGATGTAGTTTGGCGAATTCAAGATGCCCTTTTCTGTGAATTGTCAAAAGAGGCTTTCTTCTTGCAACCCTGCCATAAAGGCCGTTGTCATGTAGGTGTTGTTGAATGGTAGCTTTAGACACCTTGTTAATCCCAAGATGCCAGGTCATTTTGGAGATCTTGAACTGTGCCCCTTGGACTTATTTTTGCCTCTCGAACCATCCGTCTCACTACACGTGGGGGCAAGATAGACTTGCATCCTCTACCTGGCACATAAATCACTGTTCCAGTGACCTTAAACTTCCTAATAGTTGACACAACAGTGGAAAGCGGTATCTTTAATTTATTTGTGAAATTTAAAAGAATAGTTAGGGGTGTGAATAATTTTAATCCAGATATTTTCTGGAAAAAAATATAAATAAAACAAAATGTTTTTCTATTAGTATTGTAGGTTTGGATTTTTTTACATAAAATATACCTTATTACTTATATAGTTTATTTTATACTATCTCTTTTGTTCATTTTTATCAAGGGTGTGAATATAAATGGAGTCTACTGTAGGTGTCTTTGCTTATTTAGAATAATTTCTATTACAACCATTTAATACTGTGTGTTGAATAATTGTTGATTTGTCCTCTGATGGAGAAACCAATAGTGTGCCTACAACCCCAGATTCATGTGTTTACAATCATTTTCCTACCTTTGAAGCAGCAAGTGCTTATGGTATAGCGCAAAGGATTGTGGTCAAATATTCTGACCATCCATGTTCCTGGAAATGTTGGTCCTGGGCATGCACTGGCTGTAGTTGGACCCTTCTCTAAAAAATAGGCATTTTTGTGATGAGGTTCACAATTTTTATGGTGCATTTTCAATATTATGCTTGTACTGGGCATACATGTCACAAGAAGGTTGATTTCCCCCCTAAGGAGTCGTGTTACACCTATCCCAAAGAGCCACACACAGTTCAGCATGTGACACGGTGCTAATAAAATCACATAAATGCGGATTTGAAATGTCCCGGGCTGAACCTGCTTACACTAGGGGTTGGTGATATAAACTAAATAGAATGTCACAGTATTGTTTCATTTCCTTAAATTGCACTTATGTGCCATTACAGTAAGTGGGGTGATTCAGACCTCAATTCAGACGTGACATTAAGTTTAAGCATTTTACATTACATCACACCACCATACGCAAGAACAGCATGACTAAGCAAAATGTATCAAATGAATGGGCAAAACTCAGAATTTGGAATACATAGGTTTATGTTCGTAGGATTCATATTAAAACATACAGGAATTAAATATTGCTAAATAAAAATCGCAGTGAAAAGAAAATGGCAATGCCCATGAAAAACCTATACAATAGTGTTCTGAGTTCTGTGAATAAAAGTGGGCTTGTACACAATCCGACCTGTTCCAGATCAGACACTGTCCATCTGTCCTTCCACATTTTTCAAGCATGCCTCATATCTGATTCCATGCTTCTCTACAGAGATCGCATTCCCTGAAGTGGGGGGGAGAGGAGGGAGTGAATGCGTGTAAGCGGTTGTGATGAAATGTCAAAGAGATGGAGACGCTCCTTTTCGCACAGACAGGCATTTGCAATCAGGGAAGAGGACGCCTTCACTGAAACGCAGCAAACGGAAGACATCAGTGACAGAGCCTACTGTACTACACTGTGCTACTGCGCTAGTTTGTGAGTGTCAAGCTCCTCTCCTACAGTTCAATGAGATATTTTGCCATCCACAGCACGCTGCTCCCAGAAGTAACCTGCATTCTTTTTTTAACACATTTTTTATCCCCAAATAGTTTTTCTGTTCCCCCAATTTGCAATGCCCAACTGTATTTATAGACCTGTCTTCACTGCAGCATCCTCAGTCAATGTCGGGACAGTGCAGACAAGCACATGCTCCCCTCTTGCCAGGTAGCAGCTGCTTCTCTTCACTCTGGTGTCCACCAGTCGAGCTGCCCAGCCATTATACTTTGTGTGCAGCTGATACAGGCAGCCTACAGATGCCTGATGGATTGAGTTCCAGACCATGGGGTGCATTACTGCAATGAAAGCAGTGTTATTAGCAGGATATTATTAGTGTACAGTGGAACCTCGGCCCACGAACACACTTTCCGAACAAATTTTCACTCGGCCCGCGAACAAGCCCTCGGTGCACAAACGCACAAACACACAAACCCGCGGGCTTCTCGCCGTAGCGCGTCGTGGATAGCGTCAGTTGTGCTTAGTACTCAGCGTTGTTTACATCGTTCGTCGTTGTGTTCTCCTTTGATACACGTTCTTTTTGTGCTATTTCCATTAAATTTGCCCTCATTATGGCTCCCAAGAAAGTGAAAAGTGCTACTGATAGTGGTGTTAAGAAGCCTAAGCGTATTACAGTAGAAACGAAGAAGGAAATAATAGCTAAACGTGAGAGTGGTGTTCGTGTTATAAACAATTATTATGTTTTATTTTAGTATTAATGTATTTTTCTATAATTAAGGTTATCTTTAATTCCTTTCTATATTTTTGCACACATAAACCCATAAAAAGTTTTAAAAAAGTGTTTCTGGGGCTGGAAAACGGATTAATTGGATTTACATTAATTTCAATGGGAAAAATTTTTTCGGTTCGCGAACGGAGTCAACGAACGAATTAAGTTTGTGGGCCGAGGTGCCACTGCATTAGCAGGATGAACCACCTAGCAGTAACCACCACCTTTTGACACCACACCAGGACTATGACATAAGAAGGGATACATTACACTGCAAAATCAGTTCCAGCAAATGGGATCGTCCAGACTTGAGATGAACAGCGGCAAATCTGTCCACCAGATGGTCTTTTTTTGGAAAGTAATGCATCTGCAAGTGTTTTCTCACATTCACCCTGGGTAAAATCAGCGCAACTCAGGACATGCAGAAAATTGGGAGTGTGTTGCATTCAGACCACCTAGGAGCTAACGATTTCTCACAGGTAACTGCCTAAACGCCAACATAGTGTCTTAACAGGGCTGAAACTCGGCCATAGTATCCCTCTCTGTGAAGCTCTCGACGTTCTTGATGAAACTGCCTGCTCACGCCCTAGATTGATATTTGCAGTAAACCTAATCAGAGATGCTTGTCTGTTTTTTCTTGCATCTTGAACCAATGCACGGACATCATGGTCAAGATGTATGTGCTTTTGACCACAGTTCCCCTAGTTTATATCTTTCTCTCAGACTTCCATGCCAGCATCACCTTAGCCACTGTTCCTTGTGAAAGATGAACATGTTATGGTTTTTCCCCAGACTCACCGCTGGGTGGCGGTGTTGCGCCTTCCTTGTGGGAGACGCACAGGTGGCGTTCATTTAGTAATTACCTTCCTATTTAAGCCCACACCTGTAGTTGCTCTGGGCGAAATCGTAAGCCATCTTTGCGATTTAGCCGGTAAGGTAGTTGTGTCTTTTTAAAGACGTAACATAAAGACTTACTTTAGAAAAGACTCTTTCTGTCCGAAACCATCTCCAACTAAGAACATCTTTATTGTACCTTCAATAAGAACCTTGCTCTCTATTAGGAGCTTCCGTTTGGTTTCTTTTGTTCAGTCGGTTCGACTGTGTTTTGGGGTTACATTCTTGTTCTTTTGGCTCTCCTAGCCCTTTTCTCGTTTTCGGGCACTCTGTGTCTTTGATTTATTTGATTGTTTTCTATTACCATTTGGTAATCCGGTATTTCCACCACCATGTGTTTTGTTTTCTGCAAAGAAATTAGTATAAGGTATTTTGTTTGTCGGGTGTTTTGCTACCCTCACCTTATTAACTCTGCAGAGTTTTCTTTATTTCTTTTGTTTGTGTCAGTGTGACACATAGCCACCCGTTGGGTGATATTTTCCGTTCCTCCCTTTTGTTCGTCCCTTCCCTTTTTCTCTGTTTATCAGAGCTAGTGGTTAGACTGTAGGGCAGTACAGTGTAACTTATTGATCCCCTGGGGTTCTGCGAGTGGCGCCTATCACCATCCACCCTCACAGAACAGTCTTCGTTACTGAAGCTCCACTCAAACGTGCCCCAACAATCACCCCTCTTTCAAATCTCTTCTTCTAGCCATGATCGCAAAAATATTGGGCAGCTGGGCCTGCTCAGAATTTTTATACATGACCATAAGAATAATGGGATGTTAGTTACTTAATTAACTCAAGAACCACACCTGTGTGGAAACAACTACTTTCAATATACTTCATTTACTGTATCCCTCATTTCCTTTATTTTGGCAGTTACCTGTAGCTTGGAATTCACCGCCCAGAAGTGAAGAGGCTTACTGTCAAAGTCCTAGGAGACACAAACAGGTGATGCTTTCAGCCCAGCTAAAGTGGGGCATACATCGACTCTTATGGTGTTTTTCCACCGGACAATATGGTACAGCACGGCACGGTTACCAATCCGTGCTCCCACGTCTTGTCCTAAGTACCCCTGCTGAATTTAGCTACTGCTCTGTTTAGGTACTACTGAGCCAAACAAGGACCTAAGGGTGGAGCTAGCAATACTGCAGACCATTGATTTGTCAAGCACAATCATCCAGAATTGTCACGCTAAATCTCAGACCGGCTCACACAACCGCCATGTTTTTTGTTTTTTTTTAGCTTCACTTCGATTGTTGGTAGGCTATTATTGGAAGAGTATTATATGGAGTTTGGCATTATTGTCAGGTTTGCGTGATTCTATGAGTTTGTGTTATGAAAACTGAAATAAACACGTTTTCTTTGAAAGGACAAAGTATAGTATTGTCATTTTGTATTATTTTTATTTTGTATTATTATTATTTTAAAAAAATGTTTAGTGTCATGTCTTTTTGTCTTGGCTTACTTTGATGAGTGTCGTTTTGGTTATGTTAAAAGTTATTATCATGGCCTCCCGCGTGGTCCAGTGGTTACAACGTCCGACGCTGGCCACGGAGACCGGGGTTCAATTCCCCGTCTCGCCAAGTGTCGGCTCTGGCCGGGAGTGCCACCAGGGGGCGATTGGCTGTCTGCCCCAGGGAGGGGGAAGGGAAGCCGACGTGACGTTCGCTGTGTATAAGAGTGGCCCTGTAGTACCGGGGTTGCGGTCGACGGCTCGGCGAGTGACGTCTCGGAAGAGGCGTTACTTCGCCTTCGTCACTACCGGTCGCAGGACTACGGCAGCGAACGCACATTACTAGGGGGGGATTGACGTCTAGCGGGTCTAATTGGCTACCAAATTGGGAGAAAATGGGGTAAAATCAGAAACAAAAAAACAAAAAGATTATCATGTCATTTTATGTTTGTCTCTGTTGATTGTAAAATGAAAAATTCCAATAAATAATTATTCACCAAAAAAAAAAAAGTATTGTCATTTTCATTCACACTTTACAATATACATTTTCGTAGTGCAACATTTTCATTCCTTACATGAATAGATTTTTAGAAAGATATTGTTACAACTGATACACAGATTGGACACAAATGCAGACACGGACACAGAGGATGAGGTAAAGTAGGATATTTATTATGTACAAGGACTGGCGCAGGGAACCGATGATGAGGGCGGACCAAGAGGGCAGGCAGGCAGGCAGGACAGCGGGCAAGCAGAGAAGCGGGCTGGCTGGTCCGTGGGCAGGCAGGCAGAGGGGTAGGCGATGATGAGGACTGATGAAGGAGGCAGGCGGAACAGGCAGGGAAGCGGGTAGCAGAGAAGCCAAGCTGGCTGGTCCGTGGGCAGGCAGGCAGAGGGGTTGGCGATGATGAAGGCAGATGGAGGAGGCAGGCGGAGCAGGCAGGATGGCAAACGAGTAGACAAACAAAACAGGCAGGCGAGACGTGAACCTGAACACGGGGAAATAAATGAAAACACAAATAACTCACGAGGAAATAAACACGGAGGCGAAATCAAGATATAAAGAGAGGTCTAGAGCCTTGTAGCTACCACTGAAGCAGAGACAACGATCTGACGGTGAATGAATGAGAAACCGGGGTTGATATACACTACAGGGCTGATGATAATTGATGGTAGGTGAGTAGGCAGCGCAGGTGTTGCAGATCCGTTGCAATCAAGGAGGGAGCCGGAGAATGCAGAGGAGGAAGCCGCGCCCACATCACACACGGACAAACACAAAACTGACAGGGAGAACAGAAACACAAGGAAAAGGGAAGGGAAAATGCGAGGACACATAAAAAATAAACAAGGTAGCGGCCGTGGCCATAACAGATATAGGAATGTAGGCCTTCGTAAATCATTGTAAATGTATCATTGATATATGTGTTCCAGACATCATAGAATAGGCAATATATTATGTGAATCAAGGGAACCCAAATAATACCACTTTTCCCAATATTAGTTTAGCCTACTGAAATGTTGAAAAATTCTTCAACTGTTTTTGCTGAACTTCTTAATCACATTACCTAATGAACACAGCTGTCCTACTGTTTCTTTCACCGTTGTGCCTTGTGAGAGTTTTTTTTCATAAGGCGTTGCATTTTCAAACGTATCCGAGATTGATGCTTGCTTGGGCTGGGACTGAGTCTGGGATGTGATTTTGGTTCAGGAGTTCTGGGGAGACAAAGCTAGTCTGCGAGCATGTGTGGAAAACAAATGTAAGACAAAACATGCCCAGCGTCGAGCATTGTTATAGACTTATATCGCAAACTGGCGGTATGATATTGCAAATGCTCATATCGGAATAGCGATTGGAATACGATATATTGTTCACAACTACTCGTAGCTCGTGCTGGACATATTTTTGCAGCGATAAGCTACAGAAAAGCACAGATGTAAACACAAAGACAAATATTGCTAATGTTTTCATTTTTATACGATTGAAAAAAAAAAACGACACAGAGACTCGACCCATGAAGGGGATAGTTACGGTACGGATGGGCGCCGTGCCGTGCTGTCGGTGGAAAAACGTCATTACTGTGGGTTCACCCAAAACTGGTGAAGTGGAACTGCTTTCACTATGTAGCCTATTCTTCCCTGGCCCCCTAAGTGGTTGTTCCCATCAAACAACTGGCACCGTTTATATAATTTTTCTGATGTTTTTTTCGCGCCCACATCAGAGTGGAATGAGCCAACAGCTGGAGAGCGATTATTTTGGCATCATGACTTCTTGTTTAACACAATGAGAGGGACGCAAATTTGTATCCGAGTATGAGGCTGGCGGTAATGAATCCCATGATGATATGGAGGCGCGAGTTTTTCAAAGCTGGGTTGCTGCTCGCTTAATGAGTTTTGGTAATTGACTTTCCGTGGGCTGCGGCGCTCCGCACATATTTGTTGCCTGTCCTATTGGCCGCGTCGCAAGCATGGGTCAGCGGCGCTAGCTGTCCGTTACCAGGGCCTCCCGCTCACAATCCTTGGGAAATTCTGCGGGTTTCTTTTTTTCCTGCTGGATATTGTGGATGGTGGTTCTCATTAGGTACTAATCCAGTTAACAAATCGTGAACAGATTTTCCACCCCGCTGTTCCTTTTATAAATGGAGCAGCGAGGATTAGACATTAAAACAAGCTTTGCTGAGAGGTCTTTACATGAGCTGTCTGCAAACCTTTGACAGAATAGGGAAGAGAATAACTGATTCAGACAATCGTCACTGAGCACAAATGTATCAGTAAGAGTGCACTTTACATTTCTCTCTTCTCTCCCTGCCTCTCTCAGTCACACACACACACACGTGCATGCACACATTTATATTTAAATGAATGCATCAATTCCTTTTCAAATGGGGATAGACACTCACATTTATACTCACACACTTACTCATAGTCAAAATATATCAATGAGAAAGCATGTTACATTTTTCTCACATACTTGCCTGCACACATTTATATTCAAACGGGTACATTAATTCTCATTCAGGAGTACAGACACGGACGCACACACATTCATTCATATTCAAACGTAGCCTGCTTCACATTGGCTCACACATCCAGAAGCTCAGATTCTTATTTAGACACACACAGGTATTCACATTCAGATGAACACACAGACAGGTTCTCTCATTCGCTATTCCTCAGAGGCACAAGCTTCACGCCTGTACGCCATACTGGCACTTATGAGAGAGTCACTCTGTTATATTAATACAAAGGTCAATCCTGTAGATCCTGTAAGCCCTTAATGGCCATCAGTTATTAAATTGCATATGATAACTAAATTAAAAAATTGAATTGGCTGGTCCATACACCTCAAAATGTAACCTGAAGCTGCCATCAGTACCATTGTTCATTTTTATATAGGTACAAAATATGATCTTCAATCCCATCCTCATTCTTAACACACATATTACGAATGTTCAATTAACACGTTAGATCATGTAGTGCCAGGTGCTTACAGGTGGTGCCGATTGCCCTTGCAATAGTCTGCAAGCTGCAATGAATATCTGGTGTTCAAAATATGCAAATCCTGTTTGGTTTCTCCAACTGTGGGGGTACAACTTCTGACAGATTTTTCCAATTTTTTTACATTTAAAAAAACACACAATTAGCGATCTAATCATCGTTTTTATAGTAAACAATATGCTAGATGCTGCTTTCTACAGAATTAGTATATACTGAATTAGCACAGCTGTTAATATCAGCCTTCAAAACGTTTGCATTCCCTACCATTTCATAACTTCAGAAGTGGATGTCAATGTTGGTTGCATGTGAACTGTTTGTATGTGAGCAGGAAAATTGCTATAGTCCTAGAGCACAATACCCTAAGGGTAGTCTCGGCCACTTGGATCAGAGTGAAAAGAGAGACACCCCAGTTAAAACAAGGTGTTTCTCTTTTAAAAGCCCCTGCCCTCTGTACAATCCAGGCCTCAGACCATCCTTACAGCTCTATTTGCCATCGCTCTTGGAGAGAAAAAGCAGGCAGTTATTCCAGTGCAGTCAGCAGCACTGTACTTGACACTATCTCTGCGAAGATGGTGTTTTTAGCTGGAACCCTCACTGTAAGCACTTTTCCCAGTTTGTTAATAGGATCCTCAATCACGAGTGTCCTCCTCGCTTTTCTGTATCTTTCACAATCTGAGCAACCCCCCCTAGCAGCCATGAAACTTCCCTGTCCCTTCCCTCCTGTACCCTATGAATGTTCTCTGAAGTGATGGATGCAAACAGGGCTGTCTGTGGCAAAGACACGGGGCATGTTTGAAAGTGCTGAAAGTGCCTTTTTGACTTTTACAGCTGAAAGCCGCTGACAAGTTAAAAGCAACAAAGGAGAAATCAGGCGCCAAGCAGTAGATATAGATGTATGATCTGCCCGACACTTGGACATGTATTTTAAAAAAATACATACAAATACCAAATACCCCCCTCCCATTCGGTGGGTAATTATGCCCTCGTCTATGTCAACTATCCCTACCTCTCATACTACGAGTTTGCCGTCTGCAACTCTGGGACCGGCAGTGATAAAGTCAAACTGCACCACCTACTCCGAGATTGGAACCCGCCAAGCCATCGACGATACAAATACACACAGAAGAACCACTTGCACACGGCGAACTCAGCTTCCATCTCGTTTTGCGAGAGATCCCCCACGCTACATTGCTCCGCTCCAGGCAATTGGGATAAACCTCACTGGACACATGTACGTTGGTCCAGCAGAGTTTCTGTCAGTTGTCAATTGTTTTTGTCAATTTCCCGCCATAGCAATCGTTTACCCTTTCACATGTGAAACATTAGCATATTATGTCCAAAGCATTTCGACTAACCGTAACATTTGTACTGACAGTTATGTGAAATTTCCTCCTCGGATTCAGTCAGTCTGTCGTTATTACCTTAAAATGCTAGCTAACTAACTAATAATGGCTGTTGCAAAACAGCTAGCTAGCTAAATACTAGCTAGCTGACTACTTAGCTTCGCTTTAGCTAACGTTGTAAAGATTCTTGAACATCATCATCTGTTGTCATAATTTGCTTGCCAAGCATTGAATTAATATCAGTCATGATAACAATGTCACCACGAATTTAGGTACATTTTAAGTTACAAGTCAATATCTTCGGTAACGTTAGCGAGCAAGCTAGTTAGCTAGCTATCCGTGTTAGCTAACGTTAATGTCAGCTAGCTAACAAGTTGTACCATCGTATGCATTTTGAAGGCTAAAATCTATCATCATAAATTGCTTGGCAAACATTGTAGTAATTTTAAATCATGACAACAATGCCATCACGAATGTATGTGCATTATAATTTGTTTAGTTTGGTAGCTAATATCGCTAACGTTTGTCAATGCTGTCAAATGTGTCATCATAAATTGATCTCCGATGAGTACTAGCTAACGTTACTAGCTGTCACTACTGTCCTTATGCATCATATCATCATGGCTCAGTACAGTAGCTAGCTAAAATGTATCATAAAATGCTTGGCTTGCATTGATATAATGATAATATAAATGTAGTAGTGTAATGGTAAATTTAAGGTGAGATACGGCAGGCAAAAATGCTTGCTTCCACTCGTCAATTTTCTGATTTTTGGTTATTTTGCTTCGATAGCATGTCTTCTTTAACACTGATATGATAAAAATGGCCAAACTGCACACAAATGTTTATTTTATTGTATTTGTTCTACTTACGCCCAGAAATGTATCTAACTTTAGCAAATGTTAGCATATTTGCGCGAGGTATGGCTTCGCTCTGTTTGAAAAAACATAGTGTAATACACAAGCGTGTTCTCTGTAGCGTAATGTTAGCAGATCTATATGTTCATCTTCGTTGTAGTCATGACAATTGGTGAACGAGCAAATGCTACTTTCAGAAATCTCATTGGCTAATGTGTTCAGCACTTCTGCGTTAATGTTCCGCTGCAAATTGAGAGACCGGGAAACAACAATGGGAAGAACACCCCAAATTTGTGTAAAAGCTACTCAAAAGACACGTGATAAGTTAGCTACTGCCAGAAGAAAAATATCTAACGGGTAAGGTAACTGTCATACTAAACCTGACGATGAGTCTGCCAGAAAGTCACCAGCTGTCAGTGCCTCAGGGCGCGAAATTGACGAAATGGAGAAAGCTCCGGACGATCAGAATGACAGACCAGCCACACAACAGTGACTTATATTATAATGCATGTGTCGCGTTTGAATGAGCTGCTGGATGGACTGCTATGTCTATATTGCATGTGAAACGGTCTACATAATATAGAAACCCCAAAACCCTTGGTTTTGTAGCCTGGTCAGCACTGCGGAATCACTTCCAATCTTCCGCAAGAGACTCAAAACCCACCTCTTCAGACTCCACTACCACTGAACACTGTCCATCTAGTCAATCTGTCGTCACCACTGTTTACTTGTTCTACACTAAAAAAAACCTACAAAAAACCCACTAACCTTTTCTTTCCCAGTGTTACAGGTATGATACGCAGACGCCTGCAATGATGTCTATTGCTGTATTACTGCACTGATCTTGTGCGCTAACTATGATTGTTCTTACGTTGTATTAATGCACATCTTGTAAGTCGCTCTGGATAAGAGCGTCTGCTAAATGCTTAAAATGTAAAATGTAAATGTTGTAGCAGTCTGTTAGAATGTAGCGAATTCAAACAGCTATTCAGATTTTTTAACACATTCTGTTCTTAAGAACATGCAGAAAACTAATTTTAATACCTGTACATAGTATTTTCTGATTTATAGAATGGAAAAATTATGTATGCAAAATCTGTTCTGTAAATACTTTTGTGGAATACCCTCATGTGCAAATGAGCATACTTTATAGGAAATCTAAGTCTGAGGATATATATTTTTTCTTACTAAAACAGCAACTTTCTCTGAAAGATTGTATGACTTTTGAAATCCTTTGTGATGTTGTGATTTAACTCCTAAAATCATACACAGTTAAGTTACAAAGTCCACGGACCCCTGTAGCCGGGTTGTCCCAGTGAATTCTGGCCACTGGCAGCACTGTATAGAACCAACCAATAGAAACTGTCTTTAAGAATTATTTAAGATCTGTAGGTTCTGTCAGGCCAAAATGTGCCCAGCTGCCAAAATGTGACCGGGTTGCGTCACCCAGGTTGTGTCACAGTAGCATTCAATGGCAGGTACATTTACATTTACATTACGGCATTACATTTGGTGCATATGTGTCTGAGGAAAACCTGGGGAGAATTTATGGTGGACATTTTCTAAGTTATGCTTTGATGCCTTGAATGGCCAATGAATTTAATAAAGCAAGGACCATATTGACAGAATACACCCTGTTAAAACAACATCACGTTATGATCGCAAATTGGATTTCCTATATTCTATACATTTACATGCCTTTGAAAATGTGAAACAACTGCCTTTTCCTCCTGCAAATAAATCAGGATGCTGTTGTTTCATCTGTCCAGCAGATGGCAGAATGTGGAATTAAGCTGTAGTTCTGTGTGCTGTTGAACCACTTGATTACTTGAATTGAAACCTCAGTTCCTAATTTTCATAAGTGAAAGCATAAATCACACTAGTTTACCCAATGTCATAAACCATACTCTAGGTAATTCTGTGTTTACAAAGGAAAATGTACACATGTATATTGATACATTGAGGGACATGAATGCAGTTGTACTTGCTCATTCAGGTAGGTTGCTCGTTTCACATTAATAAAACAAATTAGAGTGCAGCATGTCATTTTAATTACACTCAGCCGGCCTTAAAACTAAAAGCATGGTTACATTTTTCCAGTTTTAAATTGTAGATAGCATTTGTGGCTCATTGGGAGTTCTCTGGGAACAAACTGTTCTCATTCCCGGCTTTAGTCACATGTAGAACAGAGGCCAAGACTTTACACAGCGGTGGTTTTTGATTTTGATTTTGGGCAAGCATGCCACCCTCTCGCCCGGAGAGTCTCAGAAGCATTGTGAGGAATTTAGGCTCTTGTAAAGAAGCACTTGAGGTGTTCATCTGGCTTTGTGTGTGCGTGTGTGTGAGAAAAGCTCACACACACGCACACACAATTAATTTACAGCTATGTTCATTAAAATAAACACCTCTCAAGGAATTTATCTTAAAGCATTTTTACTACAAAACATTGTCTCCCTGGGGATTGAGGAGCGGAGGGATGCACATTTTCTGTGCTATAAAGCAGGGGTCCCCAACCACCGGGCCGTGAGGCATTTGGTACCGGGCCACACAGAAATAATAAAAACGTTTTAATTTAATTTCCATTTTATTGACTATCGCATTGACCACTTCCGTATGTGTGCCTCTTTTCCGCACTTGTCTCAGTTTTTTTCCCATGCACCCCGTCCGCCGGTCCGTGGAAAATGGTCTTGCATGAAACCGGTCCGTGGTGCAAAAAAGGTTGGGGACCACTGCTATAAAGCACTCATACTACTTGGTACTGACCATTTCCCTGCTCTTCAGTCCCCCTGTACTACTCACGACTGCACATCTCCCTCTCATCTTCATACCTACTCCCACATTATACCTGTTTGGAAGGAAAAAACTATTGGCTGGCTGCCATTTAAAGTAAGGATGGTGTTTGCTTTCAAACATATTCCTTCTGTTGTTGTGTTGTGTGTGCGTGTGCGTGCATGCGTGCGTGCGTGCGTGTGTGAGTGTGAGTGACAGAAAGAAAAAGGGCACAATAGAAAAATAGATGTCCTCGGCTTGTTGTTTTTTTACTTATTCAATTGTTCTCAACAATATAATTAACTGAAGAGCAACCCCCCCCATATATACACACACACACACAGTTGACAGCTAAGCACCTGGAATGGTGTTTGTGCTCTGCTTTTTTTGAAGGCTGTGGTTTAGGGAACTGCTGAAAAGGGTGAATTTGCATGTGTTTGTGTAGCGGGGCAATAATGCAGTGTAAATACACAAATATGAGCAGGCATGCCCCTGGGTTTGTAGGCTTATGGGTTAGCCAACAGCAGAAGAGTAGCAAAGTAAATAAGGAGTCTGCTTCAGCTGTGTTCCACATTAGACATATTCGAGGTAATGAAAAATTCCTGACATTCTTTCAAAGGGAGTTCTGCTACTTGTAACCCCAGCACGTCAGCGTGCTTTGTAATTCATGCTGTGGAAGTGAGTTAACTGCCCAGGAATTATGTGCCTGTGTATTTTCACCACGTCCATATTTGTATATATTTTTTTATTATATAATTGTTTAATTATAGGAGCACTCACTGTCTCTTCCAACTATGTAGTTGGAATGTGGGCAAATCTGTGTTGTGTACTTTGTTGTTTGTCTTATCTTTGTGAGAGTGAGACATGAAGCTCATCTCAGATTTTGTGTGTGTGTGTGTGTGTGTGTGTGTGTGTGTGTGTGTGTGTGTGTGTGTGTGTGTGTGTGTGTGTGTGTGTGTGTGTGTGTGTGTGTGTGTGTGTGTGTGTGTGTGTGTGTGTGTGTATATAGTGTCACAAGAGTGTGATTATTATGTGCTGGGATTTTCAGGAAGAGAGAGTGCATTAAAACTTATGCCTTATTTAGGAGATTCTAGCAGACACATCCTACAGCACATGAGAAAGAACTTCCTTTTACATTGGAACAATTGCACCAAGCAAATTTGATTGCTGGGGCAGGCAGTGAGTAAACAACTGTATCCTGCTAGGAGTATTCTGTACTTTCAGGGAGTTCTGTTATCTAAGAATAACATGTCTTTTTTATAACATCCTGCATGCGCCTTGATGCAGTTCTGCGTTTAGCTTGGCCTGGCTCGTCAGACCACTGTAATCGTCCTCAGGCCCCTCTCTGCATGCGATGAACTCCGTGTAACACTAATTAAACGATAAAGAGGGATTAAAAGAAAGAGGGGAAAGGGGGCATGCGGACATTGCCCGTGCAAAGTGGAGTAAACAAGTATGGAAGAGCAGGGGCTGCTGCCTTTCTCAGGAAAGCAGAAGTGTTTGTTCCTGACGGCAAGCGCCAGAGTGTGAATGTGACCTCTGTAGAGGGTAAAGAGCAATAAAGCAGAGCACTGCTGAGCTCATCCAGGAAATCTTGGCAATTTGGACTCCCATTGTTTTCATTTGGCTCTCGAACACCGCTCTCAACCATCCGTGGAGATCCTTTTGTTTTTTATGTTGTATTGGGGGAGGATGGAAGAATACCTTGTACATTTAACTGAAGACATTGAAGTTGCTTAGTAACAGGGGACACCAAAGGGAAACCAGTCAAATCTATAGGGAACTTTAAAAAAAATACTTTCCCTGGAAATACGAAGAAATCTTGTTCACTGCAGTAGCTGCGCTACTGGCCTGGCAAGCATTTTTTGTGTTTGTTTTTAACCGTCTTCGCTCCTCTTAAAGCCCGCTTCCCTGCAATTTGTTGGTGCGCCTCCTGCTGGATTTCAGTAGACATTTGAGCAGTAATGGGGCCAGGGGCAAAGTGATCTGCCAGACCGCTTAGATGCTCCGCCCACTTCATTCATATGACCTTTTTTTGTTGTTTCAGCCACTGACTGACTTCATTGTCTAGCCAGAATTCTCTTGTTTGTTCAAAAGTGTCTTGGTACAGATTATTTTTTTTTCCTAACCCCATCAAGGGTGCTCACAGACGATAGTAAGTTTACGCAAACGGTGTGCATTGTCCACTGTGTATGGGGCGCATTCTTAGTAGGGATAAATGGATGAGGACTATGATGAACCTGAATAAGCATATCGTGAAGAGGCTGGCAGAAAGAGCTTAGAGAAGTTCTGTCCGGATTTCAGGGACAGTGTTTGGCACAAGCTCGATTTCAGGGAAAGCGTTTGGCCCAAGCTCGATTTCAGGCAGACGTAATCAGTGGGAGTGGGAGTAGGGGGGGGAGAAAAGTCTTAAGTTTGGTGTGGAAACGCAAAAGGAGGAGTTTACAAAATTGTTTATTATTTATGAAGTTACCACCAGTCAAAATGGGCAGTCCGAAAACCCGGACTGGATTCTACTGGGACTGCGGGGCGCGAAGGTGCAACCGTGTTTGATGGTAACTCGTAAGCGGACACGGTCTGCGAGAAAATGCATCGGTAAGCAAGATTTTAGAGCCCGCATCCCGAACGTGATCAACCGTTCAGATCTGTGGCTGCAGCAAAGAATATTAATGCCACGCTCTGACGTGTAACTGCAGATCAAAGAGGAAATGGGGAAAAAGGAAAAATGACAGGAAGGAGAAGGAAAAGAAATCCTCTTTTGTCTGGACTAATTGAATAAACATTCGCTATAATTCATCCGTATTACCAACATTGATTGACACTGAGTTATATTCTGGATCTGTTAAGAAGTAAATGTTGTTTTAATTGGTCAGAGTGAGGTTTATCACGAGAGGTAAATCCTGGAGAAAACAAAACGCCAGCAGCGGAAATTATACACTCGGTATGCGTTGCGGCGGTGTACTGTAGGTAGTCGCCCTAATTTGCATGTATAGACAATTAATTTACCATCTCCTGTTTTAAAGCTGCAGCATCCAGATCTCCTAATAGGCATTTCAAAGAATTGCATGATGTTAACAGTCAGTTCATAATGTGTAAATGATCTTGCCCTCGAGTTGACACCCCTTTGTTGACGTGCGTTTGAACATTTACAAAAATCCTGTGGCATCAATATCAATTGATATGTTTTTTCTCACTTTCTGCTTCATAAACCGAAATGGACCATCTGGGGACATTATCGAACTATGCTTTATTTATTATGCCTAATTCTTTCACCTTCAAGTACACCACTGAATGAATGCATTGATCCATTTAAATGATTTTTCTTTCTAATGCAATTATGACAGAATTGAGATGTCTAAGCCATTTCACTTGTCAGAAAACAACATGGAGTGAAAGACACATGCCACATGAATGAGGCTACTGCCAGGAAACATACCTAATGACTTAATTGCCTTTAAAAAAACATGAAATCTGATTCATCCTATCCAACCACGACCAAATAAACACAATGCAATGGCGATTGTTTGTTTTCTCTGTCTATATTAACCCCTTTAGTATTCAGAGAGGCAGCAGGAATCAATAGGAATCGAGTTTGGTGTGGTGTTGTTGTGGGCCCTTTGTTACACTACAAACCAGGTTGTGTGAGGTTTACTGAGAATAACTGATTCAGACAATCGTCACTGAGCACAAATGTATCAGTAAGAGTGCACTTTACATTTCTCTCTTCTCTCCCTGCCTCTCTCAGTCACACACACACACACGTGCATGCACACATTTATATTTAAATGAATGCATCAATTCCTTTTCAAATGGGGATAGACACTCACATTTATACTCACACACTTACTCATAGTCAAAATATATCAATGAGAAAGCATGTTACATTTTTCTCACATACTTGCCTGCACACATTTATATTCAAACGGGTACATTAATTCTCATTCAGGAGTACAGACACGGACGCACACACATTCATTCATATTCAAACGTAGCCTGCTTCACATTGGCTCACACATCCAGAAGCTCAGATTCTTATTTAGACACACACAGGTATTCACATTCAGATGAACACACAGACAGGTTCTCTCATTCGCTATTCCTCAGAGGCACAAGCTTCACGCCTGTACGCCATACTGGCACTTATGAGAGAGTCACTCTGTTATATTAATACAAAGGTCAATCCTGTAGATCCTGTAAGCCCTTAATGGCCATCAGTTATTAAATTGCATATGATAACTAAATTAAAAAATTGAATTGGCTGGTCCATACACCTCAAAATGTAACCTGAAGCTGCCATCAGTACCATTGTTCATTTTTATATAGGTACAAAATATGATCTTCAATCCCATCCTCATTCTTAACACACATATTACGAATGTTCAATTAACACGTTAGATCATGTAGTGCCAGGTGCTTACAGGTGGTGCCGATTGCCCTTGCAATAGTCTGCAAGCTGCAATGAATATCTGGTGTTCAAAATATGCAAATCCTGTTTGGTTTCTCCAACTGTGGGGGTACAACTTCTGACAGATTTTTCCAATTTTTTTACATTTAAAAAAACACACAATTAGCGATCTAATCATCGTTTTTATAGTAAACAATATGCTAGATGCTGCTTTCTACAGAATTAGTATATACTGAATTAGCACAGCTGTTAATATCAGCCTTCAAAACGTTTGCATTCCCTACCATTTCATAACTTCAGAAGTGGATGTCAATGTTGGTTGCATGTGAACTGTTTGTATGTGAGCAGGAAAATTGCTATAGTCCTAGAGCACAATACCCTAAGGGTAGTCTCGGCCACTTGATCAGAGTGAAAAGAGAGACACCCCAGTTAAAACAAGGTGTTTCTCTTTAAAAGCCCCTGCCCTCTGTACAATCCAGGCCTCAGACCATCCTTACAGCTCTATTTGCCATCGCTCTGGAGAGAAAAAGCAGGCAGTTATTCCAGTGCAGTCAGCAGCACTGTACTTGACACTATCTCTGCGAAGATGGTGTTTTTAGCTGGAACCCTCACTGTAAGCACTTTTCCCAGTTTGTTAATAGGATCCTCAATCACGAGTGTCCTCCTCGCTTTTCTGTATCTTTCACAATCTGAGCAACCCCCCCTAGCAGCCATGAAACTTCCCTGTCCCTTCCCTCCTGTACCCTATGAATGTTCTCTGAAGTGATGGATGCAAACAGGGCTGTCTGTGGCAAAGACACGGGGCATGTTTGAAAGTGCTGAAAGTGCCTTTTGACTTTTACAGCTGAAAGCCGCTGACAAGTTAAAAAAGCAACAAAGGAGAAATCAGGCGCCAAGCAGTAGATATAGATGTATGATCTGCCCGACACTTGGACATGTATTTTAAAAAAATACATACAAATACCAAATACCCCCCCTCCCATTCGGTGGGTAATTATGCCCTCGTCTATGTCAACTATCCCTACCTCTCATACTACGAGTTTGCCGTCTGCAACTCTGGGACCGGCAGTGATAAAGTCAAACTGCACCACCTACTCCGAGATTGGAACCCGCCAAGCCATCGACGATACAAATACACACAGAAGAACCACTTGCACACGGCGAACTCAGCTTCCATCTCGTTTTGCGAGAGATCCCCCACGCTACATTGCTCCGCTCCAGGCAATTGGGATAAACCTCACTGGACACATGTACGTTGGTCCAGCAGAGTTTCTGTCAGTTGTCAATTGTTTTTGTCAATTTCCCGCCATAGCAATCGTTTACCCTTTCACATGTGAAACATTAGCATATTATGTCCAAAGCATTTCGACTAACCGTAACATTTGTACTGACAGTTATGTGAAATTTCCTCCTCGGATTCAGTCAGTCTGTCGTTATTACCTTAAAATGCTAGCTAACTAACTAATAATGGCTGTTGCAAAACAGCTAGCTAGCTAAATACTAGCTAGCTGACTACTTAGCTTCGCTTTAGCTAACGTTGTAAAGATTCTTGAACATCATCATCTGTTGTCATAATTTGCTTGCCAAGCATTGAATTAATATCAGTCATGATAACAATGTCACCACGAATTTAGGTACATTTTAAGTTACAAGTCAATATCTTCGGTAACGTTAGCGAGCAAGCTAGTTAGCTAGCTATCCGTGTTAGCTAACGTTAATGTCAGCTAGCTAACAAGTTGTACCATCGTATGCATTTTGAAGGCTAAAATCTATCATCATAAATTGCTTGGCAAACATTGTAGTAATTTTAAATCATGACAACAATGCCATCACGAATGTATGTGCATTATAATTTGTTTAGTTTGGTAGCTAATATCGCTAACGTTTGTCAATGCTGTCAAATGTGTCATCATAAATTGATCTCCGATGAGTACTAGCTAACGTTACTAGCTGTCACTACTGTCCTTATGCATCATATCATCATGGCTCAGTACAGTAGCTAGCTAAAATGTATCATAAAATGCTTGGCTTGCATTGATATAATGATAATATAAATGTAGTAGTGTAATGGTAAATTTAAGGTGAGATACGGCAGGCAAAAATGCTTGCTTCCACTCGTCAATTTTCTGATTTTTGGTTATTTTGCTTCGATAGCATGTCTTCTTTAACACTGATATGATAAAAATGGCCAAACTGCACACAAATGTTTATTTTATTGTATTTGTTCTACTTACGCCCAGAAATGTATCCTAACTTTAGCAAATGTTAGCATATTTGCGCGAGGTATGGCTTCGCTCTGTTTGAAAAAACATAGTGTAATACACAAGCGTGTTCTCTGTAGCGTAATGTTAGCAGATCTATATGTTCATCTTCGTTGTAGTCATGACAATTGGTGAACGAGCAAATGCTACTTTCAGAAATCTCATTGGCTAATGTGTTCAGCACTTCTGCGTTAATGTTCCGCTGCAAATTGAGAGACCGGGAAACAACAATGGGAAGAACACCCCAAATTTGTGTAAAAGCTACTCAAAAGACACGTGATAAGTTAGCTACTGCCAGAAGAAAAATATCTAACGGGTAAGGTAACTGTCATACTAAACCTGACGATGAGTCTGCCAGAAAGTCACCAGCTGTCAGTGCCTCAGGGCGCGAAATTGACGAAATGGAGAAAGCTCCGGACGATCAGAATGACAGACCAGCCACACAACAGTGACTTATATTATAATGCATGTGTCGCGTTTGAATGAGCTGCTGGATGGACTGCTATGTCTATATTGCATGTGAAACGGTCTACATAATATAGAAACCCCAAAACCCTTGGTTTTGTAGCCTGGTCAGCACTGCGGAATCACTTCCAATCTTCCGCAAGAGACTCAAAACCCACCTCTTCAGACTCCACTACCACTGAACACTGTCCATCTAGTCAATCTGTCGTCACCACTGTTTACTTGTTCTACACTAAAAAAAACCTACAAAAACCCACTAACCTTTTCTTTCCCAGTGTTACAGGTATGATACGCAGACGCCTGCAATGATGTCTATTGCTGTATTACTGCACTGATCTTGTGCGCTAACTATGATTGTTCTTACGTTGTATTAATGCACATCTTGTAAGTCGCTCTGGATAAGAGCGTCTGCTAAATGCTTAAAATGTAAAATGTAAATGTTGTAGCAGTCTGTTAGAATGTAGCGAATTCAAACAGCTATTCAGATTTTTTAACACATTCTGTTCTTAAGAACATGCAGAAAACTAATTTTAATACCTGTACATAGTATTTTCTGATTTATAGAATGGAAAAATTATGTATGCAAAATCTGTTCTGTAAATACTTTTGTGGAATACCCTCATGTGCAAATGAGCATACTTTATAGGAAATCTAAGTCTGAGGATATATATTTTTCTTACTAAAACAGCAACTTTCTCTGAAAGATTGTATGACTTTTTTGAAATCCTTTGTGATGTTGTGATTTAACTCCTAAAATCATACACAGTTAAGTTACAAAGTCCACGGACCCCTGTAGCCGGGTTGTCCCAGTGAATTCTGGCCACTGGCAGCACTGTATAGAACCAACCAATAGAAACTGTCTTTAAGAATTATTTAAGATCTGTAGGTTCTGTCAGGCCAAAATGTGCCCAGCTGCCAAAATGTGACCGGGTTGCGTCACCCAGGTTGTGTCACAGTAGCATTCAATGGCAGGTACATTTACATTTACATTACGGCATTACATTTGGTGCATATGTGTCTGAGGAAAACCTGGGGAGAATTTATGGTGGACATTTTCTAAGTTATGCTTTGATGCCTTGAATGGCCAATGAATTTAATAAAGCAAGGACCATATTGACAGAATACACCCTGTTAAAACAACATCACGTTATGATCGCAAATTGGATTTCCTATATTCTATACATTTACATGCCTTTGAAAATGTGAAACAACTGCCTTTTCCTCCTGCAAATAAATCAGGATGCTGTTGTTTCATCTGTCCAGCAGATGGCAGAATGTGGAATTAAGCTGTAGTTCTGTGTGCTGTTGAACCACTTGATTACTTGAATTGAAACCTCAGTTCCTAATTTTCATAAGTGAAAGCATAAATCACACTAGTTTACCCAATGTCATAAACCATACTCTAGGTAATTCTGTGTTTACAAAGGAAAATGTACACATGTATATTGATACATTGAGGGACATGAATGCAGTTGTACTTGCTCATTCAGGTAGGTTGCTCGTTTCACATTAATAAAACAAATTAGAGTGCAGCATGTCATTTTAATTACACTCAGCCGGCCTTAAAACTAAAAGCATGGTTACATTTTTCCAGTTTTAAATTGTAGATAGCATTTGTGGCTCATTGGGAGTTCTCTGGGAACAAACTGTTCTCATTCCCGGCTTTAGTCACATGTAGAACAGAGGCCAAGACTTTACACAGCGGTGGTTTTTGATTTTGATTTTGGGCAAGCATGCCACCCTCTCGCCCGGAGAGTCTCAGAAGCATTGTGAGAATTTAGGCTCTTGTAAAGAAGCACTTGAGGTGTTCATCTGGCTTTGTGTGTGTGTGTGTGAGAAAAGCTCACACACACGCACACACAATTAATTTACAGCTATGTTCATTAAAATAAACACCTCTCAAGGAATTTATCTTAAAGCATTTTTACTACAAAACATTGTCTCCCTGGGGATTGAGGAGCGGAGGGATGCACATTTTCTGTGCTATAAAGCAGGGGTCCCCAACCACCGGGCCGTGAGGCATTTGGTACCGGGCCACACAGAAATAATAAAACGTTTTAATTTAATTTCCATTTTATTGACTATCGCATTGACCACTTCCGTATGTGTGCCTCTTTTCGCACTTGTCTCAGTTTTTTCCCATGCCCCCCCGTCCGCCGGTCCGTGGAAAATGGTCTTGCATGAAACCGGTCCGTGGTGCAAAAAGGTTGGGGACCACTGCTATAAAGCACTCATACTACTTGGTACTGACCATTTCCCTGCTCTTCAGTCCCCCTGTACTACTCACGACTGCACATCTCCTCTCATCTTCATACCTACTCCCACATTATACCTGTTTGGAAGGAAAAAACTATTGGCTGGCTGCCATTTAAAGTAAGGATGGTGTTTGCTTTCAAACATATTCCTTCTGTTGTTGTGTTGTGTGTGCGTGTGCGTGCATGCGTGCGTGCGTGCGTGTGTGAGTGTGTGACAGAAAGAAAAAGGGCACAATAGAAAAATAGATGTCCTCGGCTTGTTGTTTTTTTACTTATTCAATTGTTCTCAACAATATAATTAACTGAAGAGCAACCCCCCCCCCCCCATATATATACACACACACACACAGTTGACAGCTAAGCACCTGGAATGGTGTTTGTGCTCTGCTTTTTTTGAAGGCTGTGGTTTAGGGAACTGCTGAAAAGGGTGAATTTGCATGTGTTTGTGTAGCGGGGCAATAATGCAGTGTAAATACACAAATATGAGCAGGCATGCCCCTGGGTTTGTAGGCTTATGGGTTAGCCAACAGCAGAAGAGTAGCAAAGTAAATAAGGAGTCTGCTTCAGCTGTGTTCCACATTAGACATATTCGAGGTAATGAAAAATTCTGACATTCTTTCAAAGGGAGTTCTGCTACTTGTAACCCCAGCACGTCAGCGTGCTTTGTAATTCATGCTGTGGAAGTGAGTTAACTGCCCAGGAATTATGTGCCTGTGTATTTTCACCACGTCCATATTTGTATATATTTTTTTATTATATAATTGTTTAATTATAGGAGCACTCACTGTCTCTTCCAACTATGTAGTTGGAATGTGGGCAAATCTGTGTTGTGTACTTTGTTGTTTGTCTTATCTTTGTGAGAGTGAGACATGAAGCTCATCTCAGATTTTGTGTGTGTGTGTGTGTGTGTGTGTGTGTGTGTGTGTGTGTGTGTGTGTGTGTGTGTGTGTGTGTGTGTGTGTGTGTGTGTGTGTGTGTGTGTGTGTGTGTGTGTGTACATATAGTGTCACAAGAGTGTGATTATTATGTGCTGGGATTTTCAGGAAGAGAGAGTGCATTAAAACTTATGCCTTATTTAGGAGATTCTAGCAGACACATCCTACAGCACATGAGAAAGAACTTCCTTTTACATTGGAACAATTGCACCAAGCAAATTTGATTGCTGGGGCAGGCAGTGAGTAAACAACTGTATCCTGCTAGGAGTATTCTGTACTTTCAGGGAGTTCTGTTATCTAAGAATAACATGTCTTTTTTATAACATCCTGCATGCGCCTTGATGCAGTTCTGCGTTTAGCTTGGCCTGGCTCGTCAGACCACTGTAATCGTCCTCAGGCCCCTCTCTGCATGCGATGAACTCCGTGTAACACTAATTAAACGATAAAGAGGGATTAAAAGAAAGAGGGGAAAGGGGGCATGCGGACATTGCCCGTGCAAAGTGGAGTAAACAAGTATGGAAGAGCAGGGGCTGCTGCCTTTCTCAGGAAAGCAGAAGTGTTTGTTCCTGACGGCAAGCGCCAGAGTGTGAATGTGACCTCTGTAGAGGGTAAAGAGCAATAAAGCAGAGCACTGCTGAGCTCATCCAGGAAATCTTGGCAATTTGGACTCCCATTGTTTTCATTTGGCTCTCGAACACCGCTCTCAACCATCCGTGGAGATCCTTTTGTTTTTTATGTTGTATTGGGGGGGGGGTGAGGATGGAAGAATACCTTGTACATTTAACTGAAGACATTGAAGTTGCTTAGTAACAGGGGACACCAAAGGGAAACCAGTCAAATCTATAGGGAACTTTAAAAAAAATACTTTCCCTGGAAATACGAAGAAATCTTGTTCACTGCAGTAGCTGCGCTACTGGCCTGGCAAGCATTTTTTTGTGTTTGTTTTTAACCGTCTTCGCTCCTCTTAAAGCCCGCTTCCCTGCAATTTGTTGGTGCGCCTCCTGCTGGATTTCAGTAGACATTTGAGCAGTAATGGGGCCAGGGGCAAAGTGATCTGCCAGACCGCTTAGATGCTCCGCCCACTTCATTCATATGACCTTTTTTTGTTGTTTCAGCCACTGACTGACTTCATTGTCTAGCCAGAATTCTCTTGTTTGTTCAAAAGTGTCTTGGTACAGATTATTTTTTTCCTAACCCCATCAAGGGTGCTCACAGACGATAGTAAGTTTACGCAAACGGTGTGCATTGTCCACTGTGTATGGGCGCATTCTTAGTAGGGATAAATGGATGAGGACTATGATGAACCTGAATAAGCATATCGTGAAGAGGCTGGCAGAAAGAGCTTAGAGAAGTTCTGTCCGGATTTCAGGGACAGTGTTTGGCACAAGCTCGATTTCAGGGAAAGCGTTTGGCCCAAGCTCGATTTCAGGCAGACGTAATCAGTGGGAGTGGGAGTAGGGGGGGGAGAAAAGTCTTAAGTTTGGTGTGGAAACGCAAAAGGAGGAGTTTACAAAATTGTTTATTATTTATGAAGTTACAGTGAGTGGGCATTTGAACACAGATTTAAATAGAGACCCAGTTACCCATGTGCTTTCTTAAGCCTGGAGTATGTGGACTGTTTTGCTTGTAACTGCACTGGTTGCCTTTCATTATCTGTTAATGGTGTTTAACATCATGGGGCCCTGTGATAAATATAGTTCTTGTGAAAGCCTGGAGGTGGATTTCTTTGACTGAGGATTGGGATCCAAGCTCTTCTGTCTGAGGCTGCCCATGCTAACAGCCATTAGAGTACAGGAAACTAGCTTTCACTGTTAGCCACCATGTTTAACTTGGCTTTATTGAGCATATTAAACTTAATTTACAATCCCATCTCCCCCACTTATGTTTTATAAAAATCCACTTACATTTTATTGAATGCATGATGTGTCAAGTGAGTGTCAAGCTGAATCAGTTTTCAGAAGCCTTGGATTTGTATTCGCAGGCCAAATCTGTAAAGAACATGTTTCCTACCTTTATGTGCGAAGGTGCCAGGCACTGCACTCCAATACATTTTAAAACCAGTCTGACCTTGCCAGAGGAGTGTGTGTTTAAAACGGATAGTTTTTTTTGTTTTTTCAGAAGCCACCCATTTGAATTTGCTCTGCAGTGACTGCAGTGCGTGTGAACTGTAAACATTACCAATACTGGTATAAATATTTGAGCTCTGTATGGTCAACATATGTGAGATCCACTTCAGGTCAGACTTGTGGCAAGCCTACATAAAATGGTATGTTGAAATGAATGCTGTGTGTCCACTTAAAAAGGGCATTGGCTTATTTTCCAGAAACCCATCTGCTCAGGGCCTTCACAGATACAGCTCTAATGAAATTATCTCCACACAGATTGCCGATGCTGTTGAGATTTACATGACTGGTGACTGGCTTGGTGGAAAACCAGTGGAGACATGGGGCTTGAACAAAGCCAGACTTACTTGGAAAGTTTATTGTGCTGAAACTGAATTTAATTGAATGATGTCTTTGCCATTTCAGACAAATTGTTTTTTAGCAAGGCAACTCAGCCTCTCCACGCTGTGGAGATTGCATTCTGGTGTGAGTGCGTTTGCGATGCCAGGAGCGCTCGCTGTCTCTTCACCGGAGTGTGGGCGTGGGGTTCGACTCAGCACTGTGTACAGCGGGCGAACAGGAGTCACGCTGTCTGGCTCACACAGAGGTTGATACGCGTTCGCCAGTGCTGGGAGCAGAGGGACTCTTCCACCCCCCTCTCATTGAAAACCTCACACAACCTGGTTTGTAGTGTAACAAAGGGCCCACAACAACACCACACCAAACTCGATTCCTATTGATTCCTGCTGCCTCTCTGAATACTAAAGGGGTTAATATAGACAGAGAAAACAAACAATCGCCATTGCATTGTGTTTATTTGGTCGTGGTTGGATAGGATGAATCAGATTTCATGTTTTTTTAAAGGCAATTAAGTCATTAGGTATGTTTCCTGGCAGTAGCCTCATTCATGTGGCATGTGTCTTTCACTCCATGTTGTTTTCTGACAAGTGAAATGGCTTAGACATCTCAATTCTGTCATAATTGCATTAGAAAGAAAAATCATTTAAATGGATCAATGCATTCATTCAGTGGTGTACTTGAAGGTGAAAGAATTAGGCATAATAAATAAAGCATAGTTCGATAATGTCCCCAGATGGTCCATTTCGGTTTATGAAGCAGAAAGTGAGAAAAAACATATCAATTGATATTGATGCCACAGGATTTTTTTGTAAATGTTCAAACGCACGTCAACAAAGGGGTGTCAACTCGAGGGCAAGATCATTTACACATTATGAACTGACTGTTAACATCATGCAATTCTTTGAAATGCCTATTAGGAGATCTGGATGCTGCAGCTTTAAAACAGGAGATGGTAAATTAATTGTCTATACATGCAAATTAGGGCGACTACCTACAGTACACCGCCGCAACGCATACCGAGTGTATAATTTCCGCTGCTGGCGTTTTGTTTTCTCCAGGATTTACCTCTCGTGATAAACCTCACTCTGACCAATTAAAAACAACATTTACTTCTTAACAGATCCAGAATATAACTCAGTGTCAATCAATGTTGGTAATACGGATGAATTATAGCGAATGTTTATTCAATTAGTCCAGACAAAAGAGGATTTCTTTTCCTTCTCCTTCCTGTCATTTTTCCTTTTTCCCCATTTCCTCTTTGATCTGCAGTTACACGTCAGAGCGTGGCATTAATATTCTTTGCTGCAGCCACAGATCTGAACGGTTGATCACGTTCGGGATGCGGGCTCTAAAATCTTGCTTACCGATGCATTTTCTCGCAGACCGTGTCCGCTTACGAGTTACCATCAAACACGGTTGCACCTTCGCGCCCCGCAGTCCCAGTAGAATCCAGTCCGGGTTTTCGGACTGCCCATTTTGACTGGTGGTGGGGTAATTCTCCTTCACTAGTGTCTGGATAAAGAAAGACTAGGTCAGCCATGTGGATGCGTCTGTTCAACAGCTGAGGGAGGGAGGGAGTGTGGTGTGTGTGTGTATGCGCGAGAGGGAAGGGGGGAGCCAGCAGAGCGTGTGTGTGTGTGTGTGTGTGTGTGTGTGTGTGTGTGTGTGTGTTGAGAGAGAGAGAGAGAGAGTGTGTGTGTGTGTGTGTGTGTGTGTGTGTGTGTGTGTGTGTGTGTGTGTGTGTGAGAGAGAGAGAGAGAGAGAGTGTGTGTGTGTGTGTGTGTGTGTGTGTGTGTGTGTGTGTGTGAAAAAGGAAGCGGAGTCGGTAAACGTTGAGCTCACTCATTTTCCCATCCGCGAACTACAGTATCTACTACTTGCACTTAATGCTATCAACGTCGAGAGCCGTATCATGGCAAATGGGGACTGAAGTGAGACGTGCGTTTTGAGAAAAGGTCCCCTGGTGATTTGTACGAGAATAAATAAGCAAAGCGAGACCGTCTTTTGTTGAGGCAAGTGCCTTTTCCCCTCTGTATGGGCATCGGCTGTTAACGGATGAAGTGCCTGGGTGATCTTGTTTAGCCCTGGTTCTTGGACTTGGCCCAGGCAAGGGAGAAGGTACGCCGGGGTCAGTTCGGAGCAGCTGTTGGGATTGTGTTTGAAGGTGTTTGCAGGAGTCTGTTGGAATTTAAAGATTATCAGACTGGCGGGTGAGTGTTATTTCATTAAAAAAGAGATGGTTGGGTCGAAGAGGAGGAGGAGGAGAGGGGGGGTACTTTAATTCAAAGAGGATGTTGGCAATTAAGCAAGGCTTATATGAACTAGCTTCAACATTTGTATATTCTTTTAGAAAGTGTAGCTACCTTCTGATACTTGCTATTATGTGCACTCAACAACGAAATGCCTTTTCCCTTCTTGCTGACATTGGATCACTTAGTTCAGTAGGCAGCTGCATTGTTGAATTGTTTAGAAGGCGTTCTCAGGAGTTGTTTAGAAGGTCCCCCCCCCCCGTCCACACACACACACACACACGCACACACGCGCGCGCACACTTTTCTGGGAAAAAACCTTTACACACCAAAGATGCATTGTAAAACAAGTAACTTAGCTAGCAAATGGATGTTATGCATAGTTTAACGTTTCAGTTGGCGATAAAAAGCCAGGCCAATCTTCTGAATTTATAAATTCGGTGTACTAATACGTTAATGTTTGCTCAGAATCTTGGGAGCAGAAGATGTATTCGTTTTAGGGGCAAACCGATCCGGTATGGCTACTTCCTTTTATTGTACTGAGCACATGCTATTCGGCCTCTAAGGAGTTATGTTGTGCGGTTAGTTAACTCAGCCAGTTGTTCCCAAATTGCGGAGGGGGTGTTGTAGGTGTTTAGAGGGATAGGAAAAAAAACTGCATTTATGATTTTGCAGTTGGCTTCTCTGGATTGAGTTACTGTTGTCACTAACTGTCACGCACCCTGCAGGCTTCTGATCTCCGAGGCATTTTAGACACAAATACAGTAGATTACTGTGTTTGTAGGCGTGATCCAACCAGCTTTAACTGCACTTAACCATAAACTGGGTGGCAGCTTTTAAATCCCAGCGCTTTAAATGTGCCTCCCTATTGGGCCTTTTGTTTTGTTTTTGTTGCAGGCAGTACTGTTCTTTCCCCTTGCCTTTTATAGAATTATCTCTCAGAACTCTCAAATTTGCTTTTGTCCTTCTTAACAGTTGGCAGTCTTAACAGTCTTATTTATTTTTCTGGCTCTCTCCCTGCTCACTGGGAGCTGACCCCTGGCCTAATGATTCAGCTGTGATTAATGCACTGAAGTGGGAGGGCACTTATTCTGTAATTCTCAGTGACAGAGAACAATTAATTGGAGTTTATAACCACTATACTGTATTCAAGCTAAATTTTTCAGTGTTGACCCCCCCTCATTCTCTCTCCAATCTCATCCTTATGTTTGACATTGTTTTTTTTTTAATGTTATGAGGAAGCGCTATTCTCAAGCCTCTTCTCCCTGTCTTGAAATGTACTGTCAGGGTAACAAAGCACTTGGCAGCCATTTTCAGAGAGAGGTCGAAGGTCACGAGGCAGGCAGCGTGTGGCAGACCACACATTCCTTTCAGAGAGATTCAGCATAACCTTTTCAACCCCAGCAGATGTGTCCAGAAGGTGTTTGAGCAGGCAGTGTGGAATGGCTTTAAGCTGCCTGTGCGATGAAACTGTTGAATTGGGAGGTAATTACTTTTGTGTTCCTAATTTAAGAAACATATTTGAGTTTAAGGATAGTCTGTAATGATTCTGTGCAGCAAATGTCAGTTCTACCCCAAATCTTGCTTACACACAGTGTAAATGTTACTGATTGGTGTTTTTGTAAATGTTTGATGTTTGGCCATGCACAGGGTAGGTGTTGCTAGTCATTAGTTTTCTTATGAACAGAGTGTGAACATAAAAAAATACAAGTTGATCACAATTGGAAACATATTCTGATTTGTGTGTTTTTTGCCTCCAAGTAGAGCTCCCCAGAGGTCAGACAGCAGTTTACTCTAAATGAATAATTAAATCAGCAAGCTGATTTGTGTGAGTGAGGAAGGAGTCACTTGTCTTCCTAATGAACCAAGATTTGTTCATGGAGAGCTCCTGGTCTGTTGTGGTCATAATATATGCCATTTAGCAGATGCTTTTTTTATCCAAAGCGACTTACAGTAGTGAATGCATAATTTTTTTTTCTTCCAGTTTGTGGTCCCAGTGGGAATTGAACCCACAACCTAAGTATTGTCAGCGCTGTGCTCTACCTACTGAGCCACACTGAACCAGCTCATGTTTTATAACCAAGGGAGGGATCATTTTAGGCTCACGTGCTAAATAGCAGTGGAAATGGAAAAGGTTCTTGACATGAACGGCTGCCAGACGTTGACTTTTTGTTTTGATCGCTCTCTGAGAGATATATATATATATATATATATATATATTTATATGGAATAAACCACAACAAGCCGTGTATTCCTTGGATATATATATGCACGCCTGGGGTGGTGCTGCGGCACGAGGCTGTTAAACCAGAAGTGTACGCACGACTTGGAATGGTTTATTCCGCTTATACCACGGCTACTTGCCACAAAAAATATTAAAATGCAAAAGTATTGAAAATTCTAACTGTTATCATGTAAGAATGATCATATTTTGGCATGTGTAAATCCATCAACAAACATAGTTCCTCATTTGCCCAGGTTCAGGAAGAGATGGAAGCATTCATTACTTGCACAGTAGATGCCGATATTTGGTATTGAGATGCAGAGGTATTTGTAAAACTGTTGGAAATTTACATTTATTCCAGTCACATCCTTGTTGTCAAGAACACAGACAGAATTATAGCAAAAACCCTGTTGGCTTGAGTCAAAGTTAGCTCAAAGTATCATTAGCAATGAAGGGTATGAAGATAATTAATGAAGATAAAAGATTCAAGTTAAGAGCACAAACATTAATGACCTAACTTAACAAGCTTGTAAACTAGCGAAGTACAGTACAATGTCGTAGCGAGTTAACTTGGCTAGCTAGCTGGATTGGTTTCCTAATTATGCATAAAGCCAGCTTGCTATCAGAGTTTGTGGTACTTGTACTATAGCTGAGGAGCTAGAACAAGTTAATAGTGATGTTGGCTAATGTCAGCGAATGTTTCATGTATGCATTACATAGCTTGCTAACATGTCTAGCTCGTAACATCTGGCAAGCCGTGACTGCCCTGTGGTATTAAATAGTTTCTTGCAAACGTTTTTCATTAGCAATGGCTAGTTAGTTAGTTAGCTAGCTATCTAGCTTGCCAGATATTTTGTAACTTATTAGTTACGTTACTAGCCAGACACGTTAGCAAACTATGTAATAGATAACTTCCGAGTAGCTAGCTAGCTAGTACTAAGTACTCCAAACGTGTTCTACCTCTATGGTATGGTCTTATGTTACAAATAACTTATAACACAAATCAAGTTGATGTGGGAGTCACTGTAGCCAAGTTAGCTGAAAAAGTTCTAGAAGCTGGCTGGTACAATGTACAATATGCATGTACAATAATGTAATGTACTATGTAATAATCGAATGTACAATATACATTTCTGGGTACATTAGAAAACAATTCTAACAGTTATTGCAGTCCTTTTTATCTAAGCAAACGAGTCCTGTTGCTTTAGCAAACTCTCACACAGGCTTTCTGATTGATTGTCTAGACATTAATTTAGTAACTTTCCAGATCTACAGATGAGCTACCGTGTCTGTTTGAATTTGGAATCCTGGTCGTACAAATGAGAAGAAGTTCTGGTGCTGATCTAATGCTGATTCTTGTTTATGCAGCGTGTTAATATGGAACATTTTTCTAAGGATTTAGCCATGAGTATAGCCTACGTGATATACACACGACTGTTAGCCAATCAGAATGCCATGGTATATATATTATTTTATACTTTTAATGAGTTAATGAAAAGGTAGAGCCAGACTGAGCTGAACATTGTGTTATTGTGCAAGGTTTTTGTGCTCTGTTGTTAAATTCATGTGCCTGAGTAGTCATTTCTACATAATACTCACCTTAAAAGGAGTCAAGGGATTGTTTTTAGATTGTAGTCATTCCTGAAGTGTCTTGAACTGGATGAGCTGCTGTGTGGCAACAGCTGAGTTTTTGATAGGTGAAAGCTATGTAATTTAATCTGCTGGCATAGTAGAATTCACTGCAATTTCGCTCCATATCCATTTCTTTTCTCATTGCTTTGTGAATGGCTTTAAATGGAGCGAGAGGTTTACAGAACTTGGTGTAACAGTTGATTAATAAGAAGGTGGAAGGACAGTTGTAATTACCACTATGCTCTTCGTCACTGCCTTTGTTGCTGTGAATGACCCAAGGAGCTTATTTTACTCCTATCTCCTAGGCTTATGTTTTTAATATATTTTTTGACTTATCTTTGTGTTAAATTTAGGTTGTAGGCTTATTTACTTAACTGAATGAATGCAAAGCCAAAAAAGCAAATTCTTGTAACCGTCGCAAAAAGCCCCCCAAACCCCCATCACGGCATGTTAAGCAGGTTTAGCAAAGCATAATTTGTGTGAGTCGTGGATACGAAAAGGAGGGAGATGAGTTTAATTAGAATGCAGGTTATTTGTATCCCCCCCCCCACCCCAATCGAACAGCTGAGCCCACTGGAGCTGTCTCCTACATGCGTCGTCGCAGGGGGCGATGGGGCATCTGGACGCGTTAATTCAATCGTAAAGCGAAAATCAAAGTGTCTGCACAGGCCCTCCTGTTTTTCCCAGCTCTGGTAAAGGCGGCACTGATATGACACAATCAGAGCGAAAATGAGAAAGCAGAGATCCCACGTCGCCTGTCTTGTGTGTGTTAACTGAAGAAACGGCTTGCTGTCTGAGTCTGCTGCGGGGCAATGAATCATGTATTCAAATCAACCAGCCATGATGAATACAGAATGATCTTAAACTGCAGGTTTTTAAAACTTAAGGGCCAGCTTTTGCTGTTGGTGTTGGGGAGGAGGGGGAGGGGGTGGGTAATACAGGCTTGTGCATATTATGCATTCTCTAATTTTATTTTGGAGTGTAAGCATTTTAGTCGGGGGGGGGGGTTCACAGCTTTACTAATGCATCAAACCTGCTATTAACTCTGAATTATTCATTGTGCTATGAATGATTCATCAGATTCTCATTCTATAATGATAACTGGCCTTGCTGGAAATCATCGCATCTCCTGGTAATTTGCTTATTGATCTTGTGTTTTGCCTATTGTGCACTGCTGGTTTGTAACCCCCCAGCGCCCCCAAAGCCATTGGAATTTACCAGTATGTGCTGTAACGTATAGAGCAAATACCTTGAGCTTTCTGACCTCTTTGTTTTTTAATATTTCAGGATTGTTACATCTCGTGTCCGTTTTCACACCGGGGTAAGATCCGCTGTCACCCCAACGAGAGGCAGATGTGGCACTGCCAGCTGGCCTTGTGATTCCTTAGCAGCGCTCGGTTTCACTGTGAACACGCCTAGTCTCTTCAGGCTGGTCTCTGATTGCCATCATGCAACCGGTGGAAGTGTGTGGAAAATTATCCTCATTTTTTAATAGGTGCAGGAGGAGCTGAATAGCAAGGTGTTATAAACTATGGCATCTTTGACTTATTCTTGGACTGGAATGGGATCTAATTCTGCAGATCAACCGAGAAGACAAAAAAAGGCACTGCTGCCTTTTTAAACCGGAGAATTGGCATAGCACAAATCACTGAAGCACAATGAGACATTTTAGAAAATTGGATGGAAATCCCCCCCCCTCATTTGTGGTGGGAAGCAATAGTCTTGACAAGGATAAAAATGCGACTGATTAATCCCGGATTGTGTCCACACAGTTGTTATGGATTTTTTTCCCTTGCTGAAGAGATGTGTACACTATGTAATCATTTGAGTTAACGGACCAAACCACCGCAAACAGTAGGCAGGTGATCTGCTTTGAGGTGGTTGATCTTATTTCAGACCTTGTGAAAAATCTCTCAATATCAGAATGAAAGGTGCTCAAAAGGCTAGCCTGTATACTGTATCAGTAAATATGAAAAATATGAATTGCAACAAGGGAGTATTTATAGATTTTTAAAGTAAACGCAAATGCTAATGTTTGTTTCTGGAGCACTTAAAGAAACACAGAATGCAGAACTTATTGACTCGGATTGCACCTGCCCTCGGATGCATGCAGTGTGTTTTGACATCCATTCTCTTCAGGCAACAAGAATGCAGAGTCACTATTTTCTTTGTTTGTTTAGATTTTTTTAGCACGCCATAAGCAATTTACTTTTGCACTGACTTGTTGCTCCAATCTTTTTTTTCAGATTTTTGACTGTCCATTTTGTCAGATCTGTCAATGTTGTGTCCTGTCTCTCAACCACACACACCCACGCATGGCTATTCTTTAAAATCGAATTGGACGCTCACCGCCAATTAATGTTTTCTTTTAATGAATTGTTGGAGAATTGTCATTTTTTTCTAGTGAGGTGTGTAGTTGCGGAGCTGCTGGTGCGGTGGCCCCTGAACGGAGAGGAGGAGGCTCTAAATGTTGTATTAGCAGCAGACCTAGTGGATTGTGGCCACGGGGGTGGAGATTTACACTCCTTTGAGATGCCCTGCCTAGCTCAGAGCCGCAAACGCGGCACTTCCGTCCCCGGAGAATATTGTGGACCACTACAATCTGTCAAAGGGGCAAGGAGAAAAGTGTGGATGAGCACACACCAAGTCACTTAAGTGTCATTTATAACTGTTTGTTATAGCCAGCAAAGCCATTACCCTGGCTTTTGGTAATCTAATGTACCAACTTTCTGCCAGGGGAGTGGCGAGTGTGCCGTGAGGTGAGGCCGGAGAACCTCAGAGCGGGTCAGTGTGCGCCTCCGCCTGCCCTCAGTGATGCATCACCATAATCTGTTAAACAGCCCCACTCTCTCTGCCTCACTCTCGTTTGAAACTGGATTATCGCGTAGATCCCGTTAGACTGCCTGGTGATGCACCATACCCTGTCCTGGGGGATTAAATCTGATAGACATTAGCTGTAACCTAAAATACAAGGCAGGGAGGTGGAGTAACCTACATGTGGGAAAGTGATAGGAACGGCTGGGGTGGCTGCCTTGCTTACCAAACTTTTGTGCGTGCGACGGTCAGTCATTTTAGGCACCAGAAACTTGCAGTGTTCTATAGTTTACATAGTAGATCTTCAGAGGATTTTTAGCAGTTCTGTTTTCCTCATGAAGTGAGGAGAGGTTTTTGTACCCATTCAAAGACAGGAGAGGCAGATTTGCAAAAGTGTCTGTGGGAGGAAATGTCGTGGTTGACGTGGCGAGATGCTGGGAGGTGACAGGTCGGAGGCGGGGTGCCATCACACTGCAGAATTGACAGTTTTTTTGGGAATGGTGCTCTCCTACGCCTGGGCATTTCAGACCCTGAGTGACCTCACTTTCTGTGTCCGTAGGCGTTGTGTCAGCCTCACTCACCAGCCATGTGTCAGGCCTGCCTCATTCAGCCAGTGTTGCATGCATCTGGTGACAACCTTACACTTAGCTGAGATAAGTCTGTGTGGAATCAACGAATGTTGCTTTTAACCACTTGTCTCTCGTGTAACAAAGAGCTGATTGAGTGGGTGCAACACCTGCTGTTTACCATTGTTTGTTGTACATACATTAACTTAGTGCGGTTGTCACCTAGCATGTTGTCATTCATTACACATAGCTGCTCAGGGAGTACTTGTGAGAGGTTGGCTTCTAGCATCAGACTGAAGGACTGACGATGTGATTTCAGGTAAGAGCAGAGTATTTGGAATTTTTGTGTTCCACGGCAACCGTCGATTTTCACCAAGTCGAATAATAAAATGGTCACATTTCAGTGTACTCACTTACACTGTCGCCATGCCATTTTCTCCCTGCTGTGTGATCGCTCAGCTTAATTAGTCACATCGCTTTCTGTTGTCTACCTTGCTCAGAAATGGCATCATTACTCATGGACTAACCTGTGGATCCGTACCGAAGTTGCTTGTGTTACACAATTCTAGCATGGACACGTATCTGTGGGGGATACCACATAGGGACAGGTACATAATTGACAAGGACCCTTTAAGAAAGTCGATTTCTGTGACGTGGGGAACCAACGTCACATTCCTGTGCGTTGTTGATGTTAGTGTTTTGAGAGAAGAGAAAATAAACGGTTCAGCTTTGTTTCTCACGACTCCTACATTGGTGACCCCATTTTGCTTTTGGACGTTTCCAGAGGCTTTATTCGAGATGGCAACGAACGCAGTTTCGCAGAAATTACCAGAGTTTGGGGAATGGAAAGCTGCCGCTTGGTTTGCCCAGGCCGAGGCTCAGTTTGCAATCCGAAGAATCACCGCGGATGAAACTATGTATTATAACTCAGCAGCTCCACTGCGGCCAGAGTCGTAAGTATTATTCAGGATACCCCAGAGTACAATATGCATGCAACGCTGAAAACGTACCTCCTGGAGGACTTTTGTTTGAACTGAATCCGAGCGTGCTCGCCAGCTTCTCTCTCTACCCGGCCTTGCCGACTCCAGGGCCTCAGACCTAATGGATCACATGCTATCCCTCCTAGGCAATCACAGGCCGTGTTTCCTCTTCAGGCAATTGTTTTTACAACTGCTACCAGGGAAAGTCAGCTTTAGCCAACTCGCCTATTAAAGTTTTCTGCGACTTGGCCAAGGAGGCAAATGTTTCTCCGCCAATCAACTGTGCTGTGTGGTCACACGGGGCCTTGCTCCCAGTGAATGCCATTACCGCCGCGGCCCAGCAACGGAACCTCCAGGCATGTGCTTTTACCATGTTCAGTTTGGCCCCAAACCTAGGAGGTGCCGCCCCCCCCTGCAACTTTAACAGCTCGGGAAACAAGAAGGTCGGCGCTTGTTAGCTGCCATGGGCATCGGTCGTTCGGACAGTTTATTATTTATTACGGACATTGACTCCGGACATCGTTTCCTCTGCGACACTGATGCCTAGGTGAGCATCTTGCCCGCGTCAGCCCCTCCCTCGAAGCCACCAATGGTAGTTGGAAACGAAACGCGGTGCTGTGTTTTGGTGGGCAGCGCTTCTCGTGGGACATATGGCAAAAGTGTCCACCCCCCTGCTTGGCGCTAAATTTGTCTGCGTCAACAACCTTTTAGTTGATTTAGTTTAGTTGAACTGGCGTCTCGTCAACACTGAGACTTTCAGTTCACTCCCGTGTTCTCTCAGTGGTTCAGGCACAACAAAGTTGTCCAGCGCACTCTTCGCATCTGACGAGTTTTCACGTCTCCTCACAAAGCCTACTTTCTCATCCGCCGCCGCCAAGCACGGGGTAGAACATCACATCCCGACCACCGGACCGCCTGTCTGCCCGGGCTCGGCGCCTCCACCCGAGGAAACTCCCCATTGCTAAGGCTGAGTTTGACGCGATGGAGCACCTCGGCCTCATTTGTTGTTCGAACAGCCCGCCACAGGACGTCCCGAAAATGGCAGTGATAACCCCATTTGGACTGTTCAAATTCCCCCATATGCCTTTTGGTCTTCAGAACGCCGCCCAGGCTTTCCAACGCCTTATGGACACTGTTACGGGATGTGCTATGCCTGTTTGTTTACCTGGATGACATTCTTGTCACCAGCTCCTCCAGGTTGGAGCACGTATCTCACCTCTGGACACTTTTCGAGCGCCTCAGCCAGCACGGCCTGATCGTTAATCCAGCCAAGTGCCAGTTCGGGCTGTCCACAATTGACTTCCTTGGGCACTGAATCACGAAGGACGGGGCGGTCCCGCTGCCGTCGAAAGTGGAGGCCGTGAGGGATTTTCCGGGACCACTCACTATTAGGGCCCTTCAGGAGTTTTTGGGCATGGTGAACTTTTACCATCGCTTTGTCCCCTGGGCGGCCCAGCTCATGCGGCCCCTTTATGAGGCTCTCAAGGGCAAGTCTGCCAAACTCCACATCAGCTGACTGTCTGCGCTGTTCACCTTGGCATCAACTACAACCGTATGGCGGCAGACCAGGCCACCGATCCAGACGTCCAGGCCTAGAGGACAGCTGTAACAGACCTTCAGTTGGTGGACGTTACGTTCGACAGTGCTGGCGCCACGCTCCTTTGCTTCGTTTCTATTGGACAGCCTCGCCCGTTGTGCTCTGTGGTTGGCGATGGCAGGTTTTCGACGACATCCACGGCCTTTCGCACCCAGGCAGGAAATAGTCGCAGTTGGTGGCGGCTAAGTTTGTCTGGCACGGGCTCAAGAAGGATGTTTGCGACTGGGTTAATGCCAGCATTTGAAAGTGCATCGCCATACCAGGGCTCCGTTGGCACTGTTCTCAGTGCCCGAAAGGTGTTTTGGCCATGTTAACGTAGACCTGGTGGGACCTTTGCCCCCTTCCCACGGGTTCACCCACCTCCTCATGATGGTCGACAAAACCACCTGGTGACCGGAGGTCGTACTGCTGTCTTCGACGAGGTCCGCCGACGTGGCTTGGGTTCATCTGCGCCTGGATTGCCCGTTTCGGCGCTCTGTCTGACATCTCTTCCGACCGGGGCCCCAATTCACTTCCGAGCTCTGGGGCACTGTCGCCCATGGTCTCGGGGTGAAACTTCACTGTACCACTGCATATCATCCCCAGGCTAATGGAGCCATACTCAGGACCAGCCTTCGGGACAAAAGTTGGGTCGACAGGCTCCCATGGGTCATGCTGGGACTTAGAACTGCCCCTAAGAAGCACGAACCCCTGGTCCGTAGCCCATCAGTGGCCCTTTCTTCTGGACAATGCTAGGGTTTTCACACCGGTGCCCACGTTGCAGCACGGTTTGCCCCAGTCACACATTCTGTCTGACCTCGTCTGACCTGACCTCGTCTGCGCACAACGCATTATGCCTCCATTCGACACGACACCCACCGGGGACCTCTACAGCCACCTTACGATGGACTATTCCGCATCCTAGAGACCGGGGACAAAACCTTTGTGGTCGACATCGGCGGTAAACTGGACCAGGTCATCTCAAGCCAGCCCGCCCCGTAAAGTTGGCTCAGGCCGGGGCCGTCCTCCTGCTGTTACGCCCTCGGCCTGCCCCCAAGCATAATGCCTTCTATAATCCAATTTATTAATGATAATGATTAGTGATTAAAGTAATCACTAATCCCACTAATCACTTAGCCCATAAAGCTTTCATGCATAGGAAACTACTTCCATTGAATTTTGATTCTATATTGAATTTCTTGCTACTGACTAACTGTAACAAAGCGCAGCTGATCAAGTACACATTTGGTTTGAGAACAGGCATGAATAGCTTTTCAGCCTTAATAACTGGGTTGAGAACATCAAGACCATTCTGTTAATCCATCCATTTTTAACTTGCTGCAACCATAATTAATTAAGTACCTAACAACAAGCTTCAGGAAATGTGTCATATGTTTACCATCAATAGGATAAATAATTTATTTAAGCATTTATTTAGGTATTGAATAGTTTTTCAAAGGTGACTCAGTGTATTGGAATATGCAAGCACAGGCAATCAACCAAATACATAATACCCAAATATACACTACCGATCAAAAGATTGGTAACCTAAACCTTTTTATTTTTTTTATTTTTTTTAGCAGTTTACTGCTTACCTTTGTACCATTTCAGGTTATTCACTAGACTTGAACTGCTTAAATTTCAGTAAAAATTTTAAAATGGGGGTGTTCTAAAACTTTTGACCGGTAGTGTATATACTGTGTATATATATATATATATATATATATATATACAGTACTGTGCAAAAGTTTTAGGCAAGTGTGAAGAAATGCTGTAAAGTAAGAATGCTTTCAAAAATATACATTTTAATTGTTTATTTTTATCAATTTACAAAATGCAAAGTGAGCGAACAGAAGAAAAATCTAAAATCAATATTTGGTGTGACTACCCTTTGCCTTCAAACAAGCATCAATTCTTGTAGGTACTACTTGTAGGTAGGTAGGTCAGGTGTATGGTTAACCAATTATACCAAACAGGTGCTAATGATCATCAATTTCATATGTAGGTTGAAACACAGTCATTAACTGAAACAGAAACAGCTGTGTAGGAGGCTTAAAACTTGGTGAGGAACAGCCAAACTCTGCTACTAAGGTGAGGTTGTGGAAGACAGTTTCATGTCACAGGTCATACACCATGGCAAGACTGAGCACAGCAACAAGGCACAAGGTAGTTATACTGCATCAGCAAGGTCTCTCCCAGGCAAAGATTTCAAAGCAGACTGGGGTTTCAAGATGTGCTGTTCAAGCTCTTTTGAAGAAGCACAAAGAAACGGGCAACGTTGAGGACCGTAGACGCAGTGGTCGGCCAAGGAAACTTAATGCAGCAGATGAAAGACACATCATGCTTACTTCCCTTCGAAATTGGAAGATGTCCAGCAGTGCCATCAGCTCAGAACTGGCAGAAACCAGTGGGACCCAGGTACACCCATCTACTGTCCGGAGAAGTCTGGCCAGAAGTGGTCTTCATGGAAGAATTGCGGCCAAAAAGCCATACCTCCGACGTGGAAACAAGGCTAAGCGACTCAACTATGCATGAAAACATAGGATCTGGGGTGCAGAAAAATGGCAGCAGGTGCTCTGGACTGATGAGTCAAAATGTAAAATATTTGGCTGTAGCAGAAGGCAGTTTGTTCGCCGAAGGGCTGGAGAGCGGTAGAATAATGAGTGGCTGCAGGCAACAGTGAAGCATGGTGGAGGTTCCTTGTAAGTTTGGGGCTGCATTTCTTCCAAATGGAGTTGGGGATTTGGTCAGGATTAATGGTGTCCTCAATGCTGAGAAATACAGGCAGATACTTATCCATCATGCAATACCATCAGGGAGGCATCTGATTGGCCCCAAATTTATTCTGCAGCAGGACAACGACCCCAAACATACAGCCAATGTCATTAAGAACTATCTTCAGTGTAAAGAAGAACAAGGAGTCCTGGAAGTGATGGTTTGGCCCCCACAGAGCCCTGATCTCAACATCATCGAGTCTGTCTGGGATTACATGATGAGACAGAAGGATCCACAGAAGGCAGCCTACATCCACAGAAGATCTGTGGTTAGTTCTCCAAGATGTTTGGAACAGCCTACCTGCCGAGTTCCTTCAAAAACTGTGTGCAAGTGTACCTAGAAGAATTGATGCTGTTTTGAAGGCAAAGGGTGGTCACACCAAATATTGATTTGATTTGATTTCTCTTCTGTTCATTCACTTTGCATTTTGTTAATTGATAAAAATAAACTATTAACACTTCTATTTTTGAAAGCATTCTTACTTTACAGCAATTTTTCACACCTGCTTAAAACTTTTGCACAGTACTGTATATATATATACTATATAGTATATATATATATATATGATACCAAGTAATATTTATGAATTTTGAAGCTAAATATTTGCAAAACCATGTAATGTTACCAGTGTATACAGACCACTCCCCCACAGCTAGTGCTTCTGTGTGGAGCTGCATTTCAGGGAGGCAGCTGCAGAACACCCCCCTGTTAGCTACATGGGCAAAAATGCTTACATATTTCTTGATGGCATGTTAATTTAGCCTCAAAGACCAATTTTCATAGATCAAAAAGCAGGAACACAAGGCCTTTTTGGTGGCCGGTTTTTAAACACAGTTTCTGTTAGGGCGTTTTTTAGCCTGGAAGAGTTTGGCTACACTTGCTGCAGAAGGCTAGGAACCCAGCATGTAAAAAACGAAACAAAAAAATGGTAGTAGTGTAGTAGTAGAGTAGTGCTGGGTTGTTTTTCAAGCTTGCGTACGAGGTGAACTCTGACCTTTAATTATTATGAGAGGGATTGGCAGTTGGGGAAGTCTACGGTTTTTAACTTGTAGGTCTTAAGAATCCCTTATCCCCCCCGGTCTAAGTCTACATGGTGTCCATTTGCTATTCTTCTGCTCTTGAACTGGCTTTCGACCACTGATTGACTCCAGTCTTCGTAGTTTGGTTTCAGTTTTGTAGTGCTTTATTGAAGGAAAAAAAAAGATGGAATTAAGATTTGTATTTTTTATTAAAAATTGGTGAAATGACACCAGGCGTTTCTTAAAAAGATATGAAGCAGGAAGACAGGCCAAAGACGGTAAACATTGTGAGAGCGAGTTAACATCTACCTCTGTGGCAGCCGCTGAACCACACCAAGGGAATTTCCCTCTCTCCGTCTCCCCGGCTGCACTGTGAGCTCTTTATTCCTGCCAGCCTGCTTGAGTACGGATTGGAAATGGAATCTTCAGGCTGCACAGGCTTGTGTCTTTCATCAGGCACAGGTTGGGGGGGGGTGAGATTACTGAATATATCAGCAGCAGGTGTGTACTGTCAAAAGGAATCACTTTTATTTCTCAGGTAGGCAGAGCCATAATTGAAATGATGGAAGGAGAAAAAAAATGTCCTTAAAAATGTACACCACCCCACCCGAAACCTCCCCTTGGAGTATGCCGAAATGTGATTTCCCTCCCTGGTAAGTCTGAGGGTGGCTGAGTGCCTATGCCTTTGAGAGTCAGTTTTGGAGAGATTTGTTTTGCGGTTCTGACTTGTGCTGCTTTAACGAGCACTTGTAGATAATCCTTTTGAATAAACGTGTCTTTGTTGTATAAAAAAGCTGGTAGGTGGTTTCTAAATGCTTTTCACCTCAATGTGATCTTCAACTCTGTTAGATGTTGAATATTTAATACTTACTGATGCGGATGGTGTGTGGGGTGGGGGGGAATAACATGGCAGTAACTGGTTGTGAGAAATGGGATTTCTATTTATACTCCATACTGTTCTATAAAGTAATGGAACTAACAGATATACCAAGGTTATTAGTGTGTATGAGATTAGCTGTTCACTTGCGTGTGTGTGTGTGTGTGTGAGAGAAAACAATATATGTGTATTTAAAGAAGATGTACATATTGATTTTTTCCCCCAAGTGATCCATTGCTGTATTTGTTTATGAAGCTCAAGTGATGAGTTGTGCTTTCCCATCCACCCATTCCTCACGAAAGATAAGAAAATGTGTTCACAATCACAGTCTTTCCCAGGCTACAGTTTGCATAGTTCTGTGTGCATAATCTTTAAGTGGTCCATTTTGCGCTGCTGGGGGGTCTCTAACATTGCCCAGTATTGATCCACTGGGCTGTGCATGAATTGCTGTAGCTTCACCCAAGGAGGGAGGGTTTCTTTTGGCAGGATTATCCTCGTTGCATGGCTCAAAAGTGACGCCTCGTCAAGTGGCTCCCTGTAGTTTGCCTGTGCCAGCTGCAAATCAAGTATAGCCCTAGTCCTCTTTGCTAAAGACTGCTGCTTAAAACGTAGTTAAAAACGGTTTACCCTGGCCTCCCGCGTGGTCCAGTGGTTACAACGTTCGACACTGGCCACGGAGACCGGGGTTCGATTCCCCGTCCCGCCAGAGTCGCCTCTGGCCGGGATTGCCACCAGGGGCGGCGATTGGCTGTCTGCCCCAGGGAGGGGGGAGGGAAGCCGACATGATGTTCGCTGCGCATAAGAGTGGCCCTGTAGTACCGGGTTACGGTCGACGTTACTTTGCCTTCGTCACTACCGGTCGCGGACTACGGCAGCGAACGCACATTACTAGGGGGGGATTGACATAAAATAGCGGGTCTAATTGGCTACTAAATTGGGATAAAATGGGATAGAATCAGAAACAAAATCTTTAAAAAAAATAATAATAATGTTTACCCTGACTATTTAAATTGAAAAATACTATTGCTATTTCATCACACATGGGGATGGACATGCAAAGGACCTTCCATGTCATTACATGCATGCCAGTAAAATATAACTAACATGTTGGTATATCTTTACAATTAATACTTAAGCAACTTGTTTGAGCAGTGCTTTTTCACTACAACTTTGACCTTTTTTTTTTACAATTTACATTTTTTTTTTTTTACCAAAACAAAAATTCCTTCCTGGTAACGTGCTAGGACTTTAGCATGCACAACGGTAACGGTAGTTTGACAGCAGTGGATTTTGAATCTGTCAGTTCTAAGTGGGTGGCGCAGAACACAATTGTGAGAACTATGGTGTCACACGCCACATGACAATCCCTGGATGGGAACAGAGCAGTCTGGAGACGGAGTGGAGTTTGCCGGTCTACAGACCGTTTTTTTTTTTTTTTTTTTTAATAATATAATATAATATATGCCATTTAGCAGACGCTTTTATCCAAAGCGACTTACAGTAGTGAATGCATACATTTTTCAGTATATGTGGCCCCAGTGGGGCCCCCAGTTTTGTCTCTCCCCTAGAAACTCCCCAGGCACACACGTATCCAGTGACCTTTCAAGTGCTTCCCAAACCCATGCACACAGAGACACTCAAACTTTCCAGTCCGAGTTCTCTTTTACCCCAAACATACCGAGACACTCTCCACTCTTTCAAAGAGAGTTCTCGGGCCGTTGTCCAAAGACACTCTCCACTGCCCGAGTGCGAGTTCTCCCCAAACACACCGAGACCCTCTTCACAGTGAGTGTTCTCTGGCAACCAGCCCCGAGACACTCTCCACTCTTTCAGTGCGAGTTCTCGGGCCGTTGTCCAGAGTGCGAGTTCTCTTCCAATCACACCGAGGGCGAGGCAGACCCTCTTTCAGAGCGCCCTCTCGCTCTCTTTCCCACTCACACGGGAAGCATTCTACTCAGTCACTTTTGACAAACGCACACAGAACTCAACATTTCTTCCACACAGACTCCACATACGGAAACCCCCTTGCAGGGAAGACACCACACACAGTACGTCACTCACATTAAACTTACACTCCACACGATATGCCACGCGTGCATTCACACCCACGAACAACAAGACCCACAACTCTTAATTCACACACGTCAATGACAAGACAAGACTAACTGATTCCCCACTTGCCCCACCTGCTCTTAAATAGGCTTACTTTCTGCCTGGCTCAGGTGGGACTCGTGAGGCAATCACCCATCTATCAATCACTCAACAATTGACAGACCACACCCAATCACATTCTCACACACAAACAGGTAAGTGAATAATCACTTACCAATTAACATCAATTAAATAATAATTAAATCAATTATGGCCTTTGGAGCAACCTTCCGGGCAACAGTTCACTCTCACACGCTCTGAGAGTGCCAAACCTGCCCCCGGAAAGTCTCCCTGCTCCAAAGGCCTCCTCCACATGTAAAAACATAGGCAACCGTGCCACTCCCATGTGGCCGAGACCGATGCTCTCCACATATGGATAAAAGATATGTCCCTGCAGTCAGAGAGAGAGAAGACGCTGTCGTGGACACTGTTCTGGGTGATATTTAATTACTCAATCGCTGCTCCAAGGGCAGAAAAGATGTGCTGGGAATGGTAATGTTCTTGTGCGCTGATCTGATATTTTGGCGAGAGTTCCTTTGTTATGAAGATTGTGTAGCGGGTGTGCTCTGGTACGTGAGCGTCCGCTACAGAAAGTGACGTGTATAAGAGTGTGATTAGTTCCCGGAGTTAGAGACTTGAGTCTTTGGCTCAGCGAGCTTAATCGCTCTCTTGTCGCGTCGAGATCCCTCGGTTCGAAACTCGCTGCGGGCAGAACCAACTCCGTTACATTGGTGCCGTGACTCGGATAATACAGCTGATGGCAATCGGTTGGGCCGTGGTTGCTGCCGCAGGAGTTTCGAGGGGGAGAATGTAGCGGGTGTGCTCTGGTACGTGAGCGTCCGCTACAGAAAGTGACGTGTATAAGAGTGTGATTAGTTCCCGGAGTTAGAGACTTGAGTCTTTGGCTCAGCGAGCTTAATCGCTCTCTTGTCGCGTCGAGATCCCTCGGTTCGAAACTCGCTGCGGGCAGAACCAACTCCGTTACAATTGTGCCTGTAAAATGAGAAATACATTCAAAGTGTTTATTTCAACTAGCTACAATGGTTGATTACCAAACCATTGGTCTTGGTGGATGGCAGCTAATGCTGGCAAAATACACATTTTAATCGAAATAAACCTGTTTAACGAAATCATACTAAGCCATGTATGATTTGTATCTACCTTTTTTGTATTGCTCTAGGTTTAGCCTAATTTTAATTTATTCGCTAGACCACTCTTTGAATCTGGCTCGCTAGGTTGGCTAATAAAAATAGTTGGATAAAACAACTAGTGATTTTTTAAAGCCGGTCAAGTCTCATGGGTATTGACAGGGAGAGTGTGAGTGTGAGGAGGTCACAATTGGGGTGGGCGATACCATAAAATTTGGTTTCGATCCGATACCAAGTAACACCAGGGCCAGAATCACCTATACCGATCCCGATCCTTTTTTTAATTAAAAGCGGCTAATGTACTTTCATCAGTGGTGGGCCGTCAGGGCCTGCAAGGCCTTCTCTGCTGGCCTAAAAAATATCTGAATCACAGACTGATGTTAATTATATTTTGTCCATGAATACTTATTAAATAATTCCAAATGGTCTGTCCGCTTCCTTTCATAGCTTTTCCCCTGGTTGCGCTACTTTCAGACGTGTATTTTCATATTAAAGCATTTAACCAATCACATTTCAGCCATCATTTGTTGCCAGGGTCAAAGAAATCTGCCTGGAGGCCTTCACAATCCGTTCTGAAGGCCCTGTAGCATAAAATAAGTGTTGATCAAACTGTTGCTTCAACCAATCAAATTTTGAGTTGGAGACACCAAGGCCTTCTAGAAGGCCTAGGTACGTCAGCGTATTCACACCCTTTGATTGGATAGTCAGAGAGTGTCTGACTATGATGTAATGTGATTGCTTTAATATGAAAATACACGTCTGGAAGCAGCGCAATCAGGGAAAAGCTATGAAAGGAAGCGGACAGACCATTTGGAATTATTTAATAAGTATTCATGGACAAAATATAATTAACATCAGTCTGTGATTCAGACATTTGAGCGGACATTTTCAGCCCTAAAGCGAATTAAAACTTATGCCAGAAATACGAAAGGGCAGGCTCGACTTTCAGCATTAGCTTCGATGGCGATAGAAAATCACTTCTTGATGGAACTGAAACACACGGATAATCTGTACGAGTCTTTGAACTCTTTTTGAGGAAAGAAAGGAGGATGGATTTTGTGTACAAATAATACGGATTTTTGGGGAGTAAAATGTTGCTATTTTCCTAAATAATATTGCAATTTTATGAGGTTATTATTGATGTTTTTGTATGTGTGTCGCAGCTGTAGCACCCCAGGTTTGTTTCTTCAGTAAAGGCATTTATTCTGGGGGTGCTACCCCCGGTCTGCGAAATAAATAAACTGGTCTCAGCTTTCTCTTGCGTGTACGGAAAGGTTGGGCTCCGTTACGTTACTGCGCTACGCCACTGGGCGGAGCACTGCTGAAGGCCTAGGTGTGAAATGCACGGCCCGCCACTGCCTTTCATGTAGGGGAGAGCAATGTGACATGATTTATGAGGTGAAGGCATCATTAATAGACTACTTCTGAATACATTTTCATTACCACAAAATGATTTGCCAAACATTAAGCATTTATTTTTAGGTTCTTTGTGTTTTCTCTGAACTAAAGAGGAACAGTCTAGCTGAGTGCATGTTGTTTGATAGTGAGTGCACACAACAGCAGCATATAAGCAAAGAGTGCATGCACTAAGAAGTGTGTTCACGTGCACAGATCGTGATCTAACGTTACACTCTTGTCGGAAGATGACAACGGAACGTTTTGCAGAGAGTTTCTCTTTGATGAAATAAAAATGGGTACAACGTAGAAGAGAGAGACGGATCCGTTTTTTTTTATCGATCCTATTGACGCTAGTGTCGATACTCAAAACAAGACTTAGTATTGGTAGTATCGATACTTTTGGTATTGATCCGCCCACCCCTAATTCACAATGCATCCTGCAAAGCAGCTTGATGCGAAGTCATTGAACAACATATCAGTTACTTTTCTTACATTAAGGTATTTGCCATGTTTTCATTATAGACGCATCGGGTTAATGATCAGTGACGGCTGTTGGAAGCATGTAGTTGTCTCCATAATAAATATTAAAGGGAACGGAGAGGTGAGACTGGTTTCTCTCAAATTTTGGAATCACAGCGGAAGATCGACTTCTATTAATGGACCGCACGCGTCGAGCGAGCCATTGTGATTTCATATGGGCTGAATGTTCCTGGATATGGATGTGCAGCCGGACACTGTAAATCACTCCATTACGCCTATTTAAAAAGCGAGGCACTCCTGGCGTTGGATGAGGAGAGAGACCGAGATTAGTAGGGCATTTTAAATGTAGGGAACACGAGATCCCAGAGCTGTGCACAGTGTCTTCACCTCGATTACAGTAACGCGAAAATGTAGCAGGGGAACCGGGGTCTCTGATCTCATTATTCACGCCAGCCTTGTGCTATTCTGGACCAATCGGGATTCCAACCGTTTACCCCGGGGAGGGTACATATCCTTTCCCGCAGAGCGACAATGCGCTGCTAGACCAGGTAGGTCTTCGCCCTTTACTACGCTTCAAATGCAGGTTGGGAGAAGGTGGGTAGCACAGCGTCCTGCTGCGCATGTTCAGCGCCGATTAGCTCATCTTTGTTATTTTGATTTCTTGGGATAGTGGGCACCGCGTACGTGCCGAATCATTCAGATTACGAAAATATAAGTGAATTAACGCAGCATGACTACAAAAAATGTCAGTTTGTTGCCGTGCTGTAGGCCCAAATGGTTTAAATTACTGCCGACGTGCAAATGTCAAGCCGTGTTTTGGGGGGCATGGAGGAAAAACACTGATTAATTTTCTCCCGCCCTCAGAAAATTAAAGTTTTGTTTGTGAAAGTCTTAATTGAATCCCACAGAGAGAGTGGGTAGTGCTCCTTGATTGTATATTGGTCTTCATTTCAGCTGTGAAATGAAAATTGATTCCGTCTCCCATGACGTCAGAATGGGTGGGTTACTAAATGAGAACTCCTTTTTCTTCCAAGACACCATTCTCACCATGGTGGCTTTTTTTATTAGCTTGGGGTTTTGTGCAGTTGTTAGTGACAGAAGCAGCCATCTGTTTTTATTTTAGTGTGCCGCTCATTAGTTTTACACAACAACATGTAGCCTACAGTGCGTTACGGATGAGAGTATTCAACCGGAAGATCACAAATTGATCACTTTGATCTGTATTTCACGCAAACTCGAAGATCGCAAGTGATTCCGCGGTCCTGACCGATTGCAGAATGTCATTCCACCACTGAGGGGTCTGCCGGGCGCCCGGAGGGATGGGACAGTCAGTTTGCCAGAGGAGGTGTAGGGTGTGATGAGTGTCTGGAGGTAAGGGGGAGCAGTTCCTCTAGCCGCTTGAAAAGCAAGCACCAGTGATTTGAATCTGATGCGTGCTGCGATGGGGAGCCAGTGCAGAGAGGAGAGTAGATAGGTGAACTTAGGTTGATTGAACACCAGACGTGCGGCAGCATTCTGGACTAGTTGCAGTGGCTTGATGGCACAGGCCGGTAGGCCTGCCAGCAAGGAATTGCAGTAGTCCAGACGTGAGATCACCAGGCCCTGGACCAGAAGTTGTGTGGCCTCTTGGGTGAGGAACGGTCGGATCCTCCGTATGTTGTGGAGGGAGAATCGGCAGGTCCGGGTGATCGCTGCATTGTGGCCCGAGAAGCACAGCTGGTCGTCCAGGGTCACTCCAAGACTCCTGGCAGACTGGGTCGGAAACACTATGGAGCCTTCCACGGTGATTGAAGCATCAATCGTCAGGGAGCCCTTCGCTGGGAGGAAGAGCAGCTCAGTCTTTCCCAGGTTCAGCTTCTGTCGTTATTCTTGATCATCAATTCTCATGAAGGACAGCCTTATAACCCTGCATAAAATTATATTGATATTAATTTTCCTGCGTGAATGTGTGAGTGAATTTAGATCTGTTGCCAGTTAGTCATTATTTGCACAGAAAAAAACTGCTGTTTTAATAAAGATGGCTGCTTGTGGTGTTTTATTTAATATATTTTTTATAAAGGGGAGTTTGATTATACCAATGCTCGACCTTAGGCCATAGACTATTGGAATATCTGAGTATTGGAAATGCATCTCCCTGCAGTGTGGCTGTTGCTACTTACTTGGTCCAACACAGAGATAAAATAGAACAGGCCAGTCCTCACACTAGCTCTTTAATAAGCCTGCAGATGTCTTCCCAGCCTGCACGTGTTTCATGGAAAACAATGGGCTCACAGCTGCTGCTTGCTGTGTAATGTACAACCCCTTTTCAGTCACACACTGGCTCATTAGAAAGACTTGAGTCGTCGCACCCCGGTCTGAACTTCCTCTGAATCAGAGGCCAGTGCAAATGGACTTTGATTTTAGATGGGTATCCCATTTTTCATTAGGTATTTAAGAGGCCCTGTTTGATTCTTCCTTGTCATAGCAAGTCATAGGCCTGTCTGATCTGGACTTTTTTTTATGGACTCTTATGCAATCTGTTTTGGGAGGGATTTATTTTTGTGCACTGTGGGACAAACGATGTAAGAACTGACCGTTATGAGTGAATGACCTATTTGCAGCATGTACAGAACTTACAAATATACCAAGCACAAAACTGCCACACCAGCCTGGACCACCAGCGCTCAGCTTTTGATTAAAAATACCCCTGTTGGAAGCAGCGAGCTCGGCCAGGGCTCAGCTCCACAGCCGTGTGATCGAGATCATCCAGATTTTACATAAACCAAACAGACTGCACCAAGTCTGCTAGAGAGACACAGGGGAGCTCTTATGTGGGGAAAACCCCCCGAAACCAACTGTTCACCTTGGCCTTTCACATTGGAAAGCACTCTGGTCAGTTAGGATAAAACAACACAGGCTATTTAATCTCAACTGTAGTACAGTCAAGAGCACACACAAAAGTGGAGACAGAGGAATGCAGCTATTGTGTGCAATAACGTGGTTGTCATGGAACAAGTAAACGTTGTTATTTTGTTTGTTGTTGCTGGTATTTTCTACTACCTGTGGAATCTTGCGCAGTAACTGTTGCATCACATTGTCTAAGCTTGACTTTCTCCTTCTGGGAGGTGAGATGACAGATTGCACAGTAAAGCAGCTCCTGGCCTTGTTGCAACTGCAAATAAACCTTTTCACATTCACTGAGCTTTTGTCCTTGTCAAAACCTTAAAAGACATACAGAAACTCTTATCTTTGAAACCCTTGACTATGACAAGAACTATTTTAGAATTTTAAGCACTGATTAGGAAGTCCTTGATAATATGATTTCATGGCAAAACTAGCCTTGTACTGTGACGTTCTTGTCAGTTTTCAGCCTTCGTCCTTATACTGACCTGTGCACTGATGGCTTTGCAGAATGCGAAACTCCCCAAGACTGCTTCCCCCAGCCAGCCTTTGTTGATAAGCAGAAAGTATCCACAGGGCCCCAGTCTGCTGGCACAGCTAAGGACACCGTATTCAATCGAACACATTACAGTCATCCATCCATCCATCCATCCATTATCTAAGCCGCTTATTCGCGGGGGGGGGGGCTGGAGCCTATCCCAGCATGCGTTCCGGGCGAGAGGCAGGAATACACCCTGGACAGGTCGCCAATCCATCGCAGGGCACACACACCATTCACTCACACACTCATACCTACGGGCAATTTAGACTCTCCAATTAGCCTAACATGCATGTCTTTGGACTGTGGGAGGAAACCGGAGTACCCGGAGGAAACCCACGCGGACATGGGGAGAACATGCAAACTCCGCACAGAAAGGCCCCCGGCCTGGATTCAAACCCGAGACCTTCTTGCTGTGAGGCGACAGTGCTATCCACTGCACCACCGTGCCGCCCTATACATTACAGTCATTGGGCATGCAACTGGCATGAAACTCTGGAAAAAATATATGGTGGCTGTGTTTGTGGGAGGCCGTGTACACGTTCAGTCAGAGATCAAGTCTTCGTTTTACACACGAATGGCCAGAGATGATCTGCTGATCGCCACAGTCCTACCGTACCACAGGTAGCTTAAAAATGCGACACAAGCTCTCCTGGCCTGACATCTTCAATAGGCCGTCCTCCGGTCCTGTTTGATGGAGAGAAGAGAGGAAAGCCTGGAAGGTGTTTATGTCCTGTGCTGCCCATTGTGTCCTGTGCTGCCCATTGCAAGCGTTTGCTGAGATGTGTGTTATATGGGCTGTCCACAGAGGATAGGGGAGCTCAGGTCCCGCTAATTTCTCTTCCATATCCATTACAGCGGCCGTTTTTTTCCCCCACCCTGGCGAAAGGTATACGTTTAGAGTGGCATACCCCCATGACCGGCTGTAGCTTAGAAGCAGCGGATGGGCAGATGCAGCTCGGAGCAATGTAGCGTTTTTGCCTCTCAATGCCTTGCACTTCAGTGGCTGAGTCCCAATGAATGACAGGTGTGACCAAAAACCGTGATGTATATATATTTTTTAACTTAATATACATGAACGTTGAAAATGAATGAAGCCAGCTCGGCTGTTTTTTTTTTTTTTTGCAGTCCCTGGTGTAAGGGTCAAACGAAGGCAGTTTTGAAAGAAGGGTTGAGAGTATTGTCATGGCCCAAAATGCCACATAAAATCCCTCTCACTACATTCACTATGTGATCTACCGCCTATCCAAGCTGACCAAATATGAGAAATTAGTTAAAGAAAATGTGAACAGCCTGTGACAAAAACCGTAAGAGGCTCATTTACAATACAGCAATCCAAACAAGCAGATTTCCCAGCTGTGCTCATTCCAAAGGTAATGTGTGTGTTTATATTTAAATGACCAAACGTTCATTATTTCAACGTCATATTCATATCTCTTTGCTTATGGGAATTGATATGCTTCTCTCTGGGTAGGAAGCTGCATGTGGCTAATCTTGAAGTTGCCAGGTAGCTTTTTGAAAGATTGCAGCAGACATTGTGAGGACACATTAATGGAACCGCACCAACACACAGTTCTCCCATCTGTTAATCTGGTTGAAACCTCAGAGGAGACTGTAGAGGCTTTTAAATATTGCACTTTATTCCAAATAATGGTCTACTTTTGTTTGACTGGAAAGGCTTATTTCCCTATATTGTCTACATGTTAAACATCCACTCACATGCATTTGTACCAACAAATTCATTAATGCAACTGAATACATCTGTGCATTGAGTGCTTTACAAATAATGTTGGCTACAGTTCTGCCTTTTTAGCGATTAGCAATTTAGGCCTTCCTTGAAATGATCTCTCAGAATCTAAAGTAGTTATTTTCCAAATAACTGTTCTGTCTGTAATGTAGGAGACTTTGATATTCACTGTTAACAGAATAGTTTATAGTGGCTATTAAAATGCAAATATAACACATTTGTTAACAATACAGAATCTATACGAGTGTCTGCCTGCAAAGTAAGCAGATGGTGTTTATGGATTGGGGGCTGTGGCTGAGTGTGGTCATACAACGTTTCTGCCCTGTCTCCATAAAATTGTAAACACTGAAAATGTGTGCGTGCGTGCGTTTGTGTGTGTGTGTGTGTGTGTGTGTGTGTGTGTGTGTGTGTGTGTGTTATAATATTATTATGAAGGATGCACCAAAGCATTCTTCACTGAGGGCAGTTGCTCTTTGCTCTGTGGTTGGATCGAGTGAGGGCAGGAGCAGAGGCTGCTCCAGAAACAAAAGCCTTGCCTAATTAGAGGTAATACCATCCTGTGGTATCCAGGGTGGAGGCTCTTTTGAAAGAGCTGTCACAGGCCTCTGAATGCAGGGCCTGTTCCTGGGCCATCTGGCCAGAGACGGCACATAGAACGGCCCCTGATAACTGTCCGTCATTGAGCTCACAGGCGTTCACAATACTCGCCTTACGCCCGAACCCCAGTTTGAGCATGCCAAGCGGGTCGTAACTACTAACATGCAGACAAGAGGAAGAGGAAGAGGAAGAGGGAGGGTGTTTTTGTCTATACGTGCGTGCAGGGAGGTGGGTGGTGGTGGTGGTGGCGGCGGCGGGGGTAGTTGCTTGAAGAAAGACTTCCTCAGGGACACATCTTGTATTGTCTTGCATCATGTTGTCTCACTGAACACCACAGCCCCCCCCCCCTTATGCTCCAGTGTGTGTAAGTGATAATTATAGCTGCTGTGATCCAGCGCTTAATGTGCTCTGGGGAGGGCCAGTGACACGCTTTAGGAGAGATGATGACGATTAACAGAAGTGGCGTGCTGCCGCTCCTCAGCTTGCAGTCACACTTCTCCAGCCTCACCACTGCCGTTTGGTAATGCCTTTGACGTTTTTTTAAATTTTTATTAAGAGTGCTCAAGGTTATTGCTCCGTTTCGGGCTCTTTTCCATTTGAATGTTTTTTTCAGAAGAATTTGTTTCAGATTTTCTCCCATTTTCTCCCAATTTAGTAGCCAATTACACCCACTATTTTTCATGTCAATCCCCCCCTCGTATTATGAGTTTGCTGCCATAGCCCTGTGACCAGCAGTAAAAAAAGGTGAAGTATCGTCTCCTCTGAGACGGCACTCGTCAAGCCATCGACCGTTACTCCAGTACCCCAGAGCCACTCCTATACGCAGCAAACTCATGTCGGCTTCCCTCCCCCTTCCCTGGGGCGGACAGCCAATTGCCGCCCCCTAGTGGCACTCCTGGCCAGAGCCGACTCTGACATTTGAATGTTTTTAATTATTGCGAGAATTCGTACTAGAGTGTCACGATAATGAATTCCATTGAAGGAGGGATGGAAGATGATGACCAGGGAAGGGAGGAGTGTGAAGGTGAGAACTGAAAGAGAATATAATTTTCTTGCCATATGCTAACGGGACTGAATGAATAACCCTGTTAAACACAACTGCCTGACCCTGAGCTTTGTAAAAGATTTCCAAACCCTCTCGGGAGAGAGTGATTAGAAACATGTGCCCTCTTCAAACGCCACAGCCGAGCCCTGGTACACTACAGTAAACATTCTCTATTTTCCTTTTGTGGAGACCTGTAATTGGCCTTGGGTATTATGTCAATAGCTTATGGAAGTTAATCGCATGTGGATATGAAGTAATAATGATTTTCAGTGGCAGAAGGAAACTGCCTGTTTCAGACCAGATATGTAACCTCTGCGGGGAGCCTGCCCAGATCTGCGGTAATCAAATCTGTTTGAGAGCTTTGATGCGTCCCCTCTCGACCACACTTCCCCGTTTTTAATACACTCCTCTTCCCAGACGTATTCCAAATGAATGAGATGACCTTCCTTATTAAAAAGCTCTTTAAAATGAGCCCACCCTGAAGGGAAGTCCCCCGGGCCTCTGGGTGGCGCTCTCTCTGCCGTGCTCGGCAGCACACTTCATTATCTGGAACTCCCGGGGGGACATGCTGCACAAACTGTACCATTCATGGCGGTGGCTTTGGGGACATGTTATCTCAGGTGGAGTAGTAAGCTGAGGCAGTTGTGCTGCTTGCCTCTGGGGCCTCCTGCTCTTTTGCACAGACAGAAAGTGGCCTCAGCTCTACCGTTATTATGGCAAAACTTTGAACTCTTTGACACTTAGCACACACATCTCACAGCTGAATCACAGATGGCCTCCTCCTCCCCCCTTGCGATTAATATTGAAGAAAACACAAAAACTGAAACTAAAAAGAAATAGTCTGGGTATGCCATTGGCAGTTTTGAGTTCCAAAATGTATATAATTGTGTATAAATGTAGTTTTTGATCCTCCGTTCTTCATGGGGTCAGTGGCGGACCGAATGACTGCCGGCTTGTTTTTGCTCCACCACTACAACTGGCAGTTGTGATTTTTGGGTGCTTTGGGCGCAGATGTGGTATGGGCTAGGCTGTGTGTGCATGTGCATGAGAGAGCCTTTGATTTCACATCTCTGGAGTTGTTACTAAAGGAGTAGATGTTAAATGGTTGGGTTCCTTTCAGATTTCAGCTTTTTAGGGAATAAAAAGACCTATGTCTCAAACACATATACAATAGCCCCTTTTGAGCATCCTCTTTTCAACATTTGTCGACATTGTACTTACACCCTTACTGTAATTCTCCAGGAAGTGTGTTGGAATGATAGTAGAGCTTGTTTCTACTGAACTGTCTCATCGCACATCTTTTGCCTCTGAAGAAGTTTGACTTCCTTTAAGCAACCTCAAACTGTCTGAACCCCGAACACTATCATTCGTGCTCTCTTTATGGCAGCTTGTCATTTGGATCGCTTTATTCCATACATTGCTCAACATTAAAGCAAAATCAGCATCCTCAAACGTATTGGTCGACGTGATGAGGACCCTACAAATTAAAAGTATGACATCATGCAACTGGAAACGTTCCCCGATGACTAATCGTTAGTGGCAAGGCCGAAATTACCATATATATTGGGGGGGACACATCCCCCCCAATATTCAGATATGCTCAAAATGTCCCCCAATATATAGCCTAGCTGATATAAAAATAGAAATATCCCCCCAATGTTGACTCCATGGTTACGGCCTTGGTTAGTGGTGTGGCACATGTGGGTACCCGAAAGGGGTACCCCTTGTATGCAATGTTGTTGCAGTGGTTCCAGCATATAATGTCATGTGAGAAAGTGTAATGCATTTGGCTTTGCGTCAGACCCAGGGAGCTGGAACCTGGGTTACAGTCCTGAGAAAGGCTGATCTGCCTCTCTAATGCTCCTTTTAATCAATTGAGAATGTTTCACTCTGGAGCTTTTAGAAAGCTTCTTTTAATCCTTGCCAATCATATTTTTATCACTTAATATATCCTTGATAAACAATGTTTAACAGAAACCATAATGGCATTTTTGTTAATCTCAGCCAGGGAGTTACTTTTTTTAATTTATTTTTTTAAACGGTGCTCACAGATTTTCTCTGTTGGCAGTGGTTTTGTGAAACATTTTTGGCCGTCGAAGACCTAAATTATGAAAACGGCAGTGAGCTCGGGTGGTGTATAGTTTAGTTGTTGTTTAGGCCTAGTAATTTGAATGACTTTAACTGAAGATTCGAATCGCCCTGCTTATCCATATAAAACAAAATCGGGCCTAACTGTGTGGGTTAGTTGCAGATAGCCTGCACAACGTGGGGAAAAAACCCCACTGAAAGATGGGTTTGCGAGATTTAGACGCAAACAGAGATTTGGTCTGTTCCATGGCGCTTGTAGTGGGGAGGATGCGCTAATAGAAATTCAGGTCCCCCCCTTCTCCATTAATAAGACATCTGGTGCCCTTCTAAAGGATGGTTGAGGAGCACAAAGGCAAGTGATGTAATCATGTGCAGAGATAAGCCGAAGGTATTTAAGTGCATCTCTACAAGGGCAAATATTTACACAATTGTAAAGAAATGAGCGGAATTTAAAAAACATGTTAAGAAAAGCAAAAGAAACAATCAAATTAAGAATGGCGTTTTAGCTCATCCTCTAGGGTTGAAAGTTCCAGATGCCTTCAGCGGTGACTCACTGCATTTTTAAGTCATTAAAAGAATAACACAACGGCTTGGTCGCAGTGTTTCCTTTATTTGACGGTTTCAGTGAGTTGGTGGCTAAACTGTAATCTCAAAAATGGGACTCCCCCGAGCAGCTTTAGAAGCACAGATCAATAAAGAGCCAGAAATGACTCTTTCTGTCATGTTCTAAAAGCAAGTGAGAAAAGTCTTCTATGCATTACATTGTGAGTCCGTTACCATGTTCGTTCCCACTGGCAATACATTTGTTCAGAACTCCAATGGTGTAGCAGTCAGCAGTGGCTCTAGGGAACACAATGGCACTGCGTGTGCACACACACCTCTGCCTGTGTGCATTCCCATGATAAATCATTAAACAAAGATGCTTTTAATACAAATAGTGCAAATAAACCGAAATGTGTTGTAAAATGTGATGCTACTTAAGCTTCCCAGAGCAACACGTTTTAAAAATAATTGAATGTCTGATAAGGTTGCAGTTCTTCTGTTGAATGGACTTTTTGTCCCAATTAATCAGCGGCACAGATAACAGTGGAGGGTACATGTCTGTCTGTACGTGGAGATCTATATGGTGTCGGCACACGCACACATTCTCGCACGCACGCACACACACACACACTTTTGTGTGACCTGGAGCAGATAGGTGGGGTCTAGACACTCAGTGCTGGGGAAGTGTGTGAGGTGTGCTGTAGCAGTTTGGGGCGATTAATAGTGCTGTTTGTGTTTGCTGTGTGACGGGAGAAGAAGCTGCCTGCTCTTGAGATGACAGCCTGCCAGCGAGGAGTGCTGTTGTCAACCGTGCCACCACGCCTGCCAAAAGCCACTGTGCACGTTTCCCTCTCCTTTTTCCTCTTTAAACGCCTGTTCCCACTGACACCCCTCCTCGTGTTCCCTGCCCCCCCTCTCAATTTATCTAAAACTGTGTAAACATTTACAGCAGTTGTGTTTTGCAGCCTTGCAGAGCGCTGGTTGAGAGTCACTTGCTCATCGTATGAGGAGAGGCACATTAACAGCCTCTGGCCTCTTTGGCTTACAACATCATAGCAATGCAAAAGGGCTCTTTCAATTAGGCTTTCCTTTACACTTTCTGGAGAACCAACCTACAGCCTAAAAATATTGAATACACTACAGTGCAAGAAAAGAAAGCATGCCGTGCCAGTGGGGTTAAAAGGCTGCTCTCATCATGCTGCCCCTCCCGAGCCTTCAGTTCTGCTTAAAGCCGAGGAAGCCGAAACTGAGGTAATGGGTCTCTGGACAGGATATGACCCGTTGAACTGGGATGCATAATCCCCCAATGTCACCGTGGCCTGGAACGTTCTCCCAGAGGACACTTGTGGGCTTTGTAGTTTCATGGTTTATTCCCTGGGAGAGCTGAATAAAACAAGTAATAAGCTGGACTGAGGAAGCGCTGATGAACAATCTCGGCGCTCATAGCCCCGATATCCCAGATGCCTTGCAGTGGTACCTGTCTTCAGATAATGTGGGGAACACCCCCTTTTATTCCTCTGCTTTCCAAACCCAGACAGAGGAGTTAAGTGCTCATGGGGGTATTGAGCTTTCATGAACCTCATTATGGGTGGAGCTACCATGTACTTTCAATCACTGACTCCAATGAACCTATCACAGAGGCTTCGCCTGCTGTAGCAAAACACTGATTGGTTCAAATCAGCGGGCCACCCATTCTAGGGTTCTTAAGCTTCATTTTCCTTTCATTTTTGATTTTAGAGAATGGCTCTTCTGAGCAGAAGAAAATTCTTTGAAATTAAGCAAATGTTTTGAGGTGATGTAATGTGTCTTCCATTCGTCTTGCTGTAAGCTGTTGTTTATAAAACGTTTTTTGAGTTATATAGCCTATCTGACCACCTAGTATTTGTTTGAGCTGTGTATCCTCTACAGAGCATGTGGGTGTGTTTTTGTCCGAGCCGGCGTCCCTGTGTACAGACGGCACACTCGTGGCACTGCTGAGCAGATTGATGTTGCGTTGAGTTTATGGAAATTCGGCACAGCTTATCTTCTGATGAATTACTGCCTGTGTCTATACAACACTGCAGAGCACCAGTTGCGTGTGCTTGCCTCTGGTAAGAACGGTATGGAGAATTTAATTTCCACCTACAGCATGATTTCGCTTTCTCAGTTCACCTTGTTACAAAGGGGCTGTATCTCACTTATGTGCAGCTGTGTTGTGTGACTGACGACATCATGAACTCATTTGCTCTTGTTTCTTTCTGTCCACAGCTCTTGTGAAACACTGGGGTTGTTGGCGTGGCTGAATTTTTCCTGAATTTGAGTGGTAAATTCAGAAGACTGAAGCCCAGGCTCACCGTCTACCTTTCACGGAGGCCCAGCCGTGAGAGGACAGAGGAAGGCACCTGGCGGATCATGACGGCCGACAAGGAGAAGGACAAGGAACAGGACGGGGACAGAGAGCGGGACAGACGGGACAAGACCCGGGAGAGCGAGAGCTCCCGCCCACGCCGCAGCTGCACCCTGGAGGGCGGAGCCAAGAACTACGCAGAGAGCGAGCACAGCGAGGACGAGGACAACGACAACGACGCAGCTAGCGCCACCACCGAGGAGCTGGCCAAGAAGAGCAAGAAGAAGATGGCCAAGAAGAAGTCTCGCTATGAGCGAACCGAGAACGGGGAGATCACGTCCTTCATCATGGAGGATGACGTTGTTTACAGGCCCGGCGGTAAGTGTCCATGTCAGCAGGGGCCAATGTGGGCTTCCAGCCTTTCCAGGATAGGAAATTGAGGAGTGAAAGACAACTGTGACATTTGGTCAAATCCCCTCTGTTTGTTTTACTGTTACATTCCCCTCTTGTGCATTCATCATACCATTTAAAAATGAACAGGAGTGCCGAGGTGCCTCTATTAGTGTTTTCTCTTAAAAAAAGAAAATGAGGAGAGGAAAGGTTCCTCATTTCTATTTGTGATCCCTTTTAAAAGGAACAAACACCATCCCTGTGAAAAAAAAAGAAGAAAAGAATGAAAGGAATCTCTGAATGGACTGGCTTCTGAGCACGTCGCTCTTTGTCTGTATAGGAAGTGTTGTGATTGGGTTGGATAGGGAGCAAGAAATGACTCAACAGTCTGCTTTCAATTATACCGAAAGATCCCCCTAGAAGGAGAAACAGGAACAGCCCCCATCTTTCCCAGTTGAAGCAGGCGCTAAGGTTTGTGTTGGATTTCACTAGCCAGAGTTACAACCCGCCACAACCGCTCAGGGATAACGTGTATTGTATGCCGCATTCAGAGAGCTCAACTGGATTCCATACTTGAAATGAAATGAATGGGGTTCTTATTTAAGAGCAAGCCCACAGGCTCCGAAAGACCAGCTGCACAGAAGCAGCGGGGACATTGAGAGAGGACATCTGCTTAAGTTATGAACGCTTGGCCTATCGTGTCTTTATTATACAAGCAGATCGTAACGTAACCTTTCCCAGAGCAGTAAACGCTGCTCCTTTCCTCCCACTGTTTATAAATCTGTTGTACACCAGATATGGGCGGGACGGGGACTGGGGTGGGGGGGGGATAGAGAATGTCAACAAGCGTATGGAAGGTGCAGTGGGCCTGTGTGTGTGTACAACATCGCAACCGAGTCCTTCATTTGTCAAGAATCCAAAGGTCACGCAAGTGCGATCTCGTAGCACTCGGTCATTTCATCTGAAGACGCCGTAAAACAATATGCTGCATATTACTAACCTCGCCGTTGGTCAGCTTCCTGCTACGCTACATTCCTGCTTGGGGAAACCGGTGTATGGCCAAGTGTTTAAGACTTGGGTTGGGGTGGGAGGGGAATACAGCAGTACCTACAGCTTAATCCTTCTGGCAGTAAAAGTGGTCGTTGAGAAAGCTGTCACAGAAGCACGATGCTTGACAATGCCGCTACTTACGGAACCGGTGCGGTTGCACCAATAGAGCACTTTTAGTGTCACAGTAAAATTGCTGCTTGTGACATTTTTTCCCAACATTTAGAGAGTAATCGAATCCCATGAGCGGCATCGCTTGGAGTGTTTGGCTGAATACTGATTTATCTGGTGGAGTGGCTGCGAGTCACAAAGGGTTACTGTGACAACTGATGGCAAGGGAGGCTGAAGTTTGTCTGTTGTCTCCTTGTAATGGTTGTCCTTACAACTAATTCATATGAGGTAGCTGCTCACCATGACCTCGCGTGGGCACATAACGGGCGTGCGATGATGAAATCGGATCAGGCAATGTGAAACGGTGTCGTAGGCTGTTCGTTTTTTAGGGATGGAAATGCATTGTGAATTATGCTAATATTTTAGTACGATTGGGCAAGCTGACTATTAAGGATTCATAGAATGCAATCTGTGCAGTCCCTGAAAATCATTAAAATATTTTCATCCTGGAAAAATCATGGGTCAGTGTTCAAGTATTTCACTGTTCTTGAAAAGTTTGCACTGAACAAAATATGTCTGTGTTTCTCGCTAACTCACTACCTTGTCACTTACTGTCAAGTGTAGCAATGTCAGTGCACAGATATTTTCAGCAAATTTGGTAGTTCACTGGCTTATACATTAATGATGGCGCACAGGATTTATATCCGCATTATCTCACTCTCCTCCTCTTAATGAATATTTAGTAATGAAAATTATAACACAACAATGTTCATCCTATCACAATCCACCAAAGACGAGCTGAGTGGATTCAAGAAGTACAGTGTGAGCTTTTCAAAGTAACCTGTATTATTAGATGAGAGTAAATAGAATATCTGTAATATTTAATAACATTGCTGTATGTTGAAGCTTTTGTTTAAATGCAGTAACCACCAGAGAAACCTTGAACTAAAGGCCATTAGGTCAAGGTCTATTTTGTACATGCAGGTTGCTGAAAAAAAGGTTCAGATATTATTGAACATATAAGAATAGGATGATATTCAAATCGTGCAACCAATGAGGGGGAAAGAAACCTCTGTTTTACATTATAACCGAAAGTCTTGGTTATGGTCTTTACTGTCAGGAGCATCTGCAAGCGCTTGTCTGTACAGACACAAAATATTTTTAAAGTAACGTCTCAAAAAGTATTCCCCATTGCCCCCTCACACAAAATCTGTTCACAATGAGTTTCACAATTGGCACAATAAAATCTGAGTCTCACACATTTGTCCTTAATGGCATTTGAATGCCCTGGAAAATATATCTCTGATTTAAGTGAGAAACACACATGATAAATACACATATTGAGAAAGTTTATTTCTTATGTCATATTTGATTCAAATCAGAACTACACACAAGAAAAACGACATAGCTTAACACTTGTCTCACTATGTGTAAAAACTTAAACAGGCCAACCTTGAACTGTTGTCCTCATAGTGTTCCCAGACCTTCGGAATGCACTGCATTTTCTGCTAATGAGGCTGTGTGGAAAATAGACATCACAGCTGGTTCCACTGTACTTTATGATTTACACAATGGACACATTATTCAGCATGAATTTTGGGCCATGTTTACCAGTTTTGCATGCTGCTTGCGGCACGTGAAAATTCATCAAAGCATTATTTCAGTTTTGCCCTATGTATCTCTTTGTGTACGTTGTTTAAAATTAGTAATTACAGTTTTTTTATGAAACTACATAAGTAATAAAAAGTGTCTTATTGTAATGTGTATAGGGGCAGTTTTCATGAATTTCTCTGAAATGGTGCTATGTCATGCACTTGATAGTGGCATGTTTTGACATTACTTTGGTTAATTTGATATGGTACTTTATCAGTAAACTTGCAAGATATCTTTTTTTACTTTTAATATGGAGAGCTACTGGGCATGGCAGTAACTATCTTCCATATGGATTGTGAGTTGGCCTTATGTAGCATCTGGCATGTTCATAGGTATGTGTCCATTCTTATTAGAAGTTGTTGCTCTTGTCAGTTGTTTTGAAATAACTTTTCCTCTGATATTTTTTGTTCATTATATCCTATCAAACAGTCACTACTAAAATGCACTTTGGTTGAAGCCATTAAGTACCATCTGCTTTTACCCCCCTTCTAACACTCAAATGTTAAGAGTATGTTATGTGGATTGGAACGTTCTCTGTTGCAGCCATTTGCTTGAGCCTTAGTGCAATCAGATTTGATTTGGGTGGCTTAAGTAGGCACAAGGCCTAGGCTGGATTATGCTCTGCTCAATGTTAAATCCCTTTATTTTTGTCTAGTGACACACAATATGTAAAATGGACCACCCTGGGAGAGGGACAAGCTGTAGCATCTCCAACTCTTTAGTCATTAGACTACTCATGACAAATATAGAGATGGCTTTCTAAAGAGTAGCAAAGAATATTGATGCGTTGCACACAGATCCCCTTTCTAGCTGCTTAGCTGTTTATCCCTGAAAGATGCGGGCAATTTTCAGGGGGAGAGGCTCAGTGTACATTGATTTGTGGGCAATAAAAGCAACAAAATAGAACAACGGAACCGCCAGGCCAACCGTCGTCTCCATGGTGGTGTTGCACCTCTACGTCGGGGTGGGAGAGTGGGGGGAAAGCGGCCCCATTTGTTTCACGGGAAGGTCAAGTAGACAGGGCTCAGCAGCCCACCAGATCGATTGGATCTTTGAACAGCGTTCTCCCTCCCCCTGCCTTCCTAAAGTTGCATGGATATGCACTCCACAGAGCCAGTTTATGGATCTAGAGAGCAGATTATAAAGAACTGTGCAGCCCCCATGGTGATCAATACGCCAGGCCCAGCGAACACACACCTCAGGTCACAGTACAGCACAGTAATATTCAATGGCTGTGAAGCGCTTTTTCTTTTTAGAAGGAATACAGGCTCACCAGCAGGATTCGGGATGAAAAGGGCAAGAGGTTGGCACCCAGCCCGTGTTATTTTTAGATGGACAAGCACTTGGAGGCTGATCTGGGTCATAAACTACCGTTCTGGTGGTGGAGCATTTGAATAATCTACGATACTCTCAGCCCCCAGCCACCAGTCAGGGATCCTTAACTGATCCGTTTGAGAAGGGGGGGGGAGAAAAGAAGAACCTCCACAACTCTCTTCTGACACCAGCATGCCGTGTCTCCTGGGAGTCCTCCCTCACTCTTTCTTTTTCTCTCTCTCCTTCCTGTAGTATGTTCTCTTCTGCCTTTCTGCCCAAATCATATGAAAATTCACTGGCTGTATATTTAGAGGTACATTTTTACATGTTGGACATGACCCCACAGCAGTGTGTCATTTTGCCAGAGCCAGGCTCACCCTGCACCTCCCAGCGATCTGTGGGTGTCTGCCACCCTGTGTCCCTATCAGAGCCCTGGAAGAGCAACACAGTCAGGGACAGGAGACCGGTCGCTTCTCTGCCCAGTTTATATTAGCTCACCAAGTGATCATTTTAACTTTCTGAACCACAGTTTTGGGAAAAGGACATGTACTGTACAAACCAAAAAATGATCGAAATGTAAAATGAGGAATGAGTCGGCTAGCGTCACTTGTCTGGCTAATGACCTTATGAGTCGGCACCAACTTCCGGGGATGTGAACCCCATGGTGAGGGATGACAAATGGATTTTAGTTAAGTTCACATTTATCAGCTAGATACTTTGTGAAAATGTACTATCAAATTTGTTCATGTTCTTTTTTGATAAATGAGGCCTGTGCTGTTTAGCCCATAGGCCTGGGTGGGTGTCAGACCCAGGATTGGTTTGTTACATATACACTACCGGTCAAAAGTTTTAGAACACCCCCATTTTCCAGTTTTTACTGAAATTTAAGCAGTTCAAGTCCAGTGAATAACCTGAAATGGTACAAAGGTAAGTGGTAAACTGCCAGAGGTAAAAAAAATAAAAAATAAAAAAATAATAATGTGGGTTACCAAAAACTTAAAAATAATGTACATTTCAGTGTTATAAAAAAGTCCCTTTTCAGGGAACAAGTAATGGGCTAACGTGGGTTAACAGTCACTCTGTGCAAGTTGCCGACTCTGGATCCAGCAAAAGAGCCCCAGACCATCACGCTTCCTCCTCAATGTTTGACAGTTGGTGTCACACACTGAGGAACCATCCTTTTGCCTAATCGACGGCCTTCAAAATGACAAGGTTCTTCATGGCCCAGGCAAGCCTCTTTTTCTTATTTTGCCATCTTAGCAATGGCTTTCTTACTGCCACTCGACCTGTCAAACCTGCAGCTCAAAGTCTTCTCTTCACAGTTGAAACTGAGACTTCATTACTTTGACCAGTATTAAGCTGTGCTTGAAGCTGTTGTCCTGTGAGCCGCCTATCACGCAAGCTGTTGACTCTCAGAAACTTGTCTTCTGATATTGTTGTGGCTTTGGGTCTGCCAGACCTCTTCCTGTCAGAGTTTCCTCATTGACAAAGAATGTACATTATTTTTCAGTTTTTGGTAACCTAAACTTTTTTTTTTTTTTAACCACTGGCAGTTTACCACTTATATTTGTACCATTTCAGGTTATTCACTGGACTTCACCTGCTTAAATTTCAGTAAAAACTGGAAAATTGGGTGTTCTAAAACTTTTGACCGGTAGTGTATGTACGGAGGGTTTTCTACCTAAAGGAGAGAATAAAGGAGAACAACTCGGGCGACGTGGGTGTTAAAATTTTCCTCATAATGGGAACACTGAAACATGGTTGTTAAACACCACTCAGGGCCTTCAAGTTCCACTTACCTGCTGAATGAATGGGGGTGACCTCAAGGACCCTGCAAACAATGGGCCAATAAGTGTTTTTGATTAAGTTGCTGTGGAAACCAGCCTTTTTTGTTAACTCAAATTTGACTGTAATTGAAATTCCTTTTGCCAAATGCTTTGGCGCATGCTGAATTACAATTTTTGGGAAGAGGAGCAGAATAAGCAATAACGGAAAATATTTTTGAATATTGTCACAGGTAACCGAGGGTTTTGTTGTGGGTGGTAGTGTTTATTGAAGCATAAGTCACCGACATAAAAACTAAATTCGAAGCTTGCATGGTGGCCATTTCGTGTGTTCTTGTTGGACCTGCTTCAGCATAGAGTAATTTGGGTAACGCCTGAATGAACATTCGTTCCTGACTCTCATGAGAGGCCACAGCGGAGGAGTGATGCACGATTCATCCAGGCGGCGCCCGCACTGTCTGCCCTCTTGGTGTGGCTCACCCGAAGGTGCAATTTGTGGCGTTGCGTTTTCCTTTGAACAGCACATGGTGTTTGGGTGAAGTTCATGTATATATATTTTTTTTACCAATACTCTTTCTGCTGTAGATGAGGCCACAGCACATGAGCAATGTTGCAGAATCTCCCGTATGCACCTTGGCAACTCTGATTCACAGCATTCAAGACTCCACGTTTATGAACGTTAAAAAAAATGTCATCCCCGTACTGTAGTCGTACTTCCTGTGGAAAGAAAGGCCCCTCGATGGAATTATCGTAATTCATTTATAGCTTAAAAAGGTACTGTCCTGGAAATAATTTTCATGTTAAATCAGATGTCTTTTATTAACTCCTTCCACCCAACGGCCATTTTTGCCAATTTCCTCCTTGTTGTCCATGCCCATATTGAACAGTCTTTACAGGCATGAAGTATGAGGATGTTCTTGGTGTCAAATGAAAGGACACATCTTGGAATTTATGATGATATATATCAGATCACTGAGAGAATTACACAGATCAGCTGTTCATAAAGAAAGTACAGAGAGCGTGCGTTTTCCCTTTTATTTTTTAAGTCTTAATTTTACAGAACACCTCATATATTAGCAGAGGAAGAAAAAGAATGCATGCATGCCAGCAATATGTGTAAAAATGTGTAAAAGGCGTTGATCTCGGCAACAGGGGAGTGGCAGGGTTGCCTTTGTTTTGCTACAGCATGGCTGTGGAGGCCTTTGGAACAGTGGAACTTTCCGGGGGCAGGTTTGTCACTCTCGCAGGGTGTGAGACTGCGAGAGTGTGAACTGTTGCCTGGAAAGTTGGTCCTAAGGCCATAATTGGTAATTATTCAATTTGTGTTAATTGGTGTGGATGTCAAGTGATTATTCACTTGACTGATTGTGTTTGTGTGTGAGAATGTGAGTGGGTGTGGTGTATATGAATTGTTTGGTGTCGAGTGATTGTGATTGGGTGTGTGAATGATGGACAGGTTATTGCCTCACAAGTCCCACCTGAGCCAGGCAGAAAGTAAGCCTATTTAAGAGCAGGTGGGGCGAGTGGAGAATCAGTTGTTGGTCTAGTCATTCATGTGTGCGTATTGGTTCCCCGGAAGGGGATTTCCACGTCGGAGGACGCAGAGTCTGTGTTGAGTGCTGTGTGCGTTTGTTAAAAGTGAGAGTAGAGTGCTTCCCGTGTGTGTGGGAAAGAGAGGGCACACTGAAATAGTGTCTGTGCCTCCCTCTCTCTCTCTGTGTGATTGTGAAGAGAGAGAGAGAGGGCTCACACGGACGAGTGGGGAGTCTCTCTCGCTCTCTCTGCGCTTTTGGAGGAGAACTCTCACTAAAGCAGTGGTGAGTGTCTCTGGGCGATGGTCTGAGAACTCTCACTGAAAAAGTGGAGAGTGTCTTGGGCTGATTGCCAGAGAACTCTCACTGGAAGAGGTGTGACGATGTACCGGTATACCACGATATTAAAATATGAAATAAACTTTACATAATACCATGATAGTAAATTACGTGGCAAAAGCTGTTTTCATGCGGGGAAAAAAATATTTCAACTGTTACCCTACTAAAATGTCTAAATAACCCATATTAAATAATATAATACTGGACCTGGGGTGTCTGCTAATGTAATTTAATTCCACCACCTCTTTGGCTGTTCTTGCATTTTGTTTTGTTTGACAACCGCTGATTGTCTGTGTTCGTTGTGTGTTTCCCGGAAGGGGATTCCCACTTTGGAGGAGGCGGGCTTTAATTCGTTTTTGTTCATTTAGCTTGTTTATTTTAGTTTGTTATTTTAGTTCATAGTTTTTCGCCCGAAAGCTTTGCGGCGAGTCACTTTGTGACTTTGTGTTTTGTGTTTGTTTTATTTAACCTGCTGTTTCTCTCTCCCTGGTCTGGGAGAGAAAAATAAGATCCGGTCCGGAGACCAGCAAACCCCACTCCTCTGCCACTTCTTACCATCTGCTGACACACACCCACACACAATTCTTTGTATACTCAAACCACTGTTCTTTTCCTTGATCTACCAACCGCAAATACACCGCCACGCACACACGTACTCTCTCTCTCTCTCACTCTCTCTCACACACACACACACGTACACACGCTGTCTCACTCTCACCCACACACACACACACACACACACTCACGCTGTCTCTCTCACACACATACACACACACTCATACTTACGCTCTCTCACACACATGCAGTTTTTCTTCAGGGGAAACTGTACTGAAGAGGGGGCCCTGTATTTATCCCCTTCTCCATCTCTCGGAAAAGAGTGTGACAGATTAAGATTGTGGTTTTTTTCTCCTTGCGGCCTGAAGGAATATCAGAAGAGGAAATTATCATTGTTCTGCTGTCCTTGGAGCTGGAACACAGACTGTGAATCTTGCATCAGATGTGCATATTCTCTCTCCTAGTGTAGTGTCTGTCCCTGCAGAGGGGGGGACAGCATGCACATGTTTGAAAATGGTGTATCTGAGAGCCTTCCATATTTGACTGGGTGTGACTTTCGAAGGTTTTCTTGGGACGTGATGGGAATGGGCACGGTGGCGCCCCAGAGGGGGAAATGGACTCCATTACAAGTACCTGGAAGCGGGAGGCGCTCCAGGCCACATAACAAAGCGGTTTCATCCGTTTCGACAGACGTTACAGAATGAAGCGGTCTCATCCGTGACTGTATTGATGAGATAGAGCCCTCCTGACCCCTCAGTGATGTCGTCATGGTTGCTTTTTAGTAGGATGCTCTTAAACCACCACATTTCTAAAGAATGGTTATTAAAGTAATATTACATTGTAACACTTCAGTTGTACAGTGCTACATGATTAACGTGCTGTGTGAAGGTGCTGAAAGTGGGGTCTCTAGGCTGGAAGGTTTACGTTGTTAGTCGTTGAGACCATTAGAAAGCATTGCTGTACAGGACACTTGTGACAGAATTTTCTAACAAAGCAGACAGCATCTTTGATTTATTAGCCCACATATGATACCGTTTTCTTGCTTGGGCTGTGTAGACGAGTGGTGTCATTTTCCTAGGCCTCGCCGAGACCACTCATGGGGCCGTTTTCATGCTTAAGGTTTGCCAGTTGTGATGCACTGTCGATAAGATTGGCGAAGGGGGTTTTATGTCTTTGAGTTGTCCCTTGACGGTTCTGTCATAAAAGTGATTTCTGATCTGCAGTATCGGCATTTATGCATGGACTTTGGTTAAACTTGAGACAAATTGCATGGCTCCCGTTCCCCAGAACGCTATCCCTTTTCAGGTCATGACTTCTCCCAGTAGGTTTTCTGTTTGATTTCCATTTTCTAACACGACTGCATGTGCATGGAATTGAGTAGGCCGCCACGCAAAGGATCTCGTCACTGTTCCCCCAGAACCCTTATCAGTCCTCAAGTAAAAATGTTGAACGTCGAATCAGCGGAGGTCACATGTAAACTCACGGAAGCTCATAATTGTTCCAGGTGTCTTATCACCATCTCCTGCGTTAACAGACCTCTCTTGGCAAGCGTCCATGCTTATCTATTCTGTGCTCTTTGCAAATCCTTTACACAGTATTTATCGACTGCCTCAACATCAGTAAACGTTTATAAACCCTGCTCGCCTGCTGTGTTTATTTGAGAAGTGTTTTCCCATCGCTCCTCGTTTCTATCCTGTGCCGTTGGGACAGGTGGGTGTTCGCTCACCCACTGTTTACCGCCTCATATCCAATATTGGCAGTCTCGCAGGGCATTGTGATTCATGTTCAATCTTGTTTTCTCTCCTTTACGCTGTTGGCGCGTGTGTCGTCTCTTGTGCTTTTCAGCTCGTTATGGTTACCCACTCCGAACAAGCATGGGGGCCTAACTTCACCACCTGCACATTGTTGGGCCCCACACAGAAATCATTGGTGTGATGTTGTTGACTCAGATGGCTCACCGGTGGAGCGTCTGGTGAGGGGGGTGTTCCGTTTGTTTTACATTCTAATGGTCTCAAACTACACAAAAGCAACTGCTATCCTATTTCTCCAAAGGTGCTTTAGGTCTTTCTGCATGCACATGCTGGGCTGAAACAAAATACACGGTTGCACAACAGAAAGAATGTGGTGCCATTCGCAGCCTCGTTCCCTTTCAGGATGAGGAGGAGCGGAGCACCGTACCAAGGCTCTCAGTCTCCAAAGTGAGCAGCAGAAATGTGCTGAACGGGGGGCCAGTGTGCAGCCCAGAGCCCCCCAGTGCACCTGCCACGGAGCCTGAAATGCCCAGCAGGGCTCGACGCGAGCAGAAACGGTCTGACCCTTTTCCCAGCACCAGCGGTCGCGAGCACGAACACCTCGTCAGTGCCTCCCTGCCATTTAATTATTGCATTCCTTGCGCTCTTTTAATTAGGAGACCTGCTGACTCAGAACCGCTTGCAAATCCGCCACTCTTAACAGGGTTTGACCCAACATGGGAGCATTCCTTTTCCCTCAGTGCTTTAAATGCACTACTTGCTTTGGCTCTCACACCCCCCCCCCATTTGCTCTCTTTAAAAAGAGGTGCCGTGCATGAGAGCTTTGTGGCCCTCTTTTGTAACCTGTCCGATGGCATGAAACATTTTCGTCTGTGACCAGTCTGTGGATCCGAAGCTTTTTGCACCACCCAGTCTTAATGTATCAAACTAATGAAAAGCTCCCATCCCGTCTTCTGATAAATTAAATCTGTTTATCTTTTTTGCACAAACTCTATGCTGATTTTTCCTTCTGTCCGAAAGGGGAAAGTTTGGCCACGGAGAAAGCGAAGGAGCTTTTCTCCTGCATTTAGTTACGGTGTGTTTAGATTAGCCCTGCTTCACAGGAAGCACTGAGTAATGAGGGAGAAGTGAAGAGGAGGAGGAGGAGGGCTATTGGAGTGCAGCTCACCCCTTTCACGTAATGTATATTCATGCAGACGAGAGGAGTGACGAAGCAGCTATGGCTGGAAAGCGTTCAGGTTTCAGGGAAAAGCCTGCTCCATTTTCACAGCAGCTGGCGAGGAGGTTCATCTGGGCCACGGCTCTCAAATGAAGGCTCAATCGTGGAGATGGTGAAGGATTCTCACTGTTTTTAAAGCCCCTTTCTGGCCTATTGTGAGAGGACCAAAGTGCCCGGGGAGGCTACAGGGAAACCTACAACCCCACCCTCCCCCTTTCCCACCCACCCTTTGTCCTCTCCACTCCCTCACAACCCCTTTAACCCGGGTGAAACCACGGTTCCCTGTTGTAGAGGAATACTTGTATGTCAAAATGGCTTTAGTGCACACACTGCAGGTTTAAAGTCACATTTTCAGTTTCAATAGGCCTTTCCCGTTACAAAGGGGACAGAAGCCTGCCAATCGGTTATATGCACCCTCTTCAGTTTATATTAATTGAATCTTACATTTTAGACTATTCCCCAGAATTTTTAGATGCCGTGGATTTACATATCTTTGGAATGTTAAGAAACACTTTATAATCCTTGCTGTGGGACAATGTTTAAACTCAAAAATAGACCATTTTTATTAAAGCCGAGTGCAGTATTCTGATTTAGCCTCAATATAATAGCAATTATGAATTTGCTGTTTTGGCATATGGCCCCTCAAATAATACATCAGCTTTACTGAATGGGTCTTGTATTGCCAGGTGCGTAGGTGCAACATTAATTGCTCTTACGAGCACCTACAGGCTGCAGTTCAATTTCTGGCGAATGAGGTTTTTTTCCTGCTGGAATTGCATTGTGTCAGGTTTCACAAGCCGAGCATACGAAGAGGCCTGCCAGCAGTCGATGAAAAATGACCATTCGACCACATGATGTTCCAGCAGCTTTTTGTTAGCAAGCCATTTCCTTTATAACCGAAACAACAAAGACGCAGCAAGAGAGCTATGGGAGTAGAAAGACACGATGGCAGCATGACTGGAGCACCAAGGCCCCCAAAAAAACACCCATGTTGGACAGAGGCCAAGACAAGCATCTTATTGAGCTGTGGCAAGAACACAAGTGCTTTTGATCCTCTTGTTTATTTCTTGAGGTGGCGAAACATAGTACGACTCCCTGATTTTCAAACTCCCTTGCTATGTGAGCCCTGATGCCAGCCATCTGGCAGGAATGGTGATTTGCGCAATTAGCTTGACTGGTATATTCACAGCTTGTGTGTATGTTGTTTCCTGCGTGATAAGAGGCCCTATGTGTGTGTAGGAATTATTTGAGTTATTTTTCTAACCAAAGATATGTGGGTGAGTCTATATACATACTTTTTTTCTTTGACAGAGAAACCAGACCTCTCTAAATGAACGTACTGGCAGGGTTATGGGACACTAAGCCTCAATTCCCTGCTCTAAATCCCCTTTGAAGTTGAATTGACTGTCTGAAACATGTCATCTCATTTCATTCAGCTTTGTCTCCTTTGTCTCTCCATCCTTCCTGACAAATGCTGTGCCCCCATAGGTCAGACAACGCGATGATGGATGTTTTCACTTATTTTATCTCTTAAATGACTACCAGCACCCTGGTCGTGAGGGAGGCATGGCGCTGGAGCCTGGACTCGGAGAGCCGGCCGAGTGACAGCCATAAAAAGGCAAAGAAATTCTTCATTCGAAATCGTTGCAGATAACAAGCCCACCGTGCATCTGTCTGAAGAGATGAATCATTCAAGACCGATTTACAGGGTTTTCACAGCTTTACAAGTGGCGCGTGCTGTGCTAACCCCATTTCAATTTCCATTGTGTCGCTGCTGCCTCAAACCGATAAACAGAACATCTGCAGCAAAAATGAAATAAAATAAATACTCAGATTTAAAAAAAAAAAAAAAAATATATATATATATATACCTTGAATGAAATACCCCCCTTTTATCAGTAACTGCTTTTAGCACCGGTGCCGTGACACATGGTTTTCCTGACTGCTATGAAATGTAAAACCGTTTGGGAGGTGCTTTGAGCTCTGCACCAATAGCATTAACCTGAATGTGGGACAGTATGACAGTTTGCATTATTGTGACTTCTGGCCTTCAAGGCTCTTCACTTTGCCAAACAGTCTTGGGCTTGTTTACAGTGCCAGTCTGAGTGCCAAACCTTTTTTATCTTCGTATCAAACGGTGCTTACATTGAATCATGTCTGCACAATTCTGCGAACGTGCTCTAGACAACCACTGAGCTACACAGCCTCCCTCATTGTATTCAGTCTAACTGCAATGTGCTATCTAATCCATATGCTTATCCTTAGCAAGGGTTATATTTATACAATTTTTCTAAATTCTTCGACATTGTATTCAACCATTGTTTGAAAAAACTGCCGGCTTTCCAAAGACTTTGAGTAGCCTACTGTATTGTTCTTTCTGTGCTTTTGATGCGTTTGTGGTCATACACTGTACACCAGTTTGTGTCTCACCATTGGATTAATTTGGGAATGTTCCAGTATCTGAACCATAGACCCATAGAAGATTCCTATAGGTCCATGGTGGAGGTTTTAATTGGACCTTGAAGTGGAAGGCAGGGGAAACAGACCTTCAGAACTTCTAATGGCAGACCCAGCTAGTTGGGGACAAAGCCAGCATTGGGTTTAAATTCATGATATTTTTTAATTTTTTATTGAGTTTGTATTTATTTATTTTTTCTTCTCCCCTTGTAGCACTCTTAAGGATTTACTGTTACTGTTGAGAGCACGTAGTAGTTATAAATCACACAATTCTGTGTGTTAAAGTGATATTTGAATGGAACTTCCTGTGAACCACTTGATGATAAGAATTTTTTGGTATTGCAAAAAGGTCAAGATTGCAAAACATTTATGAATGCCACCATAATCGTATTGAAATATAATCTTCCTGCAATGGTCTTGGAAGCGTTGACAGCCCCTGCTTGGCTCCAGAGGCTTAACCTGTCATCCGTGTCAATAGAGATTGTAGAGTAAAGGTCAATCAGTCAAAATCTTACAGAGGATCAGAATACATAAAAGCTATGCATGAGAGTATCTGTATATATCTATATGTGTATATTATATATGTAACTTGGCAGATGGCATACTTAATAATATGTAATATAATATATTTACACACGCATTTGCATGTATGCATACATATAGTATGTCTCAGCCTGAGAATAGACGTGTAGTACAACAGGAAAAGGTAGTTGTCCAGCAACAGTCTACGGGCAATCTACACACCACGTGAAATGGCTCTGAGCATTTAGACGTGCGTGTGTCCGAACTGACACGTTTCACGATTCTCATGAATATTGATGTCTATACAGCTGGCGTCAGTGAAGCAGTCATTTGCGAGGCACTCAGTCCTGCACCTTAATTAAAAAATTGTAATCACACGTGTGTGTGTGAAGTGCAAAAATAATAAATGTGCTTTAAAATGCTGTGTAAACGCTTTATTTTCTGTTGTCATTGCCGCCAATAAATAAACATTTTTTTAAATAATTTTTGGTTAGGCCGACCTCAGCATATTATGACATACAAATGACGTATGCATCAGTAACAGGAATGAACTCATATCTAGACAATTCAAAAATAAACTGCATTTTTTCATGTGCCACAGAGCTGATAACTAACAAATCAAAATTCATTTGTCAATGATTCCATTCTGTCAAATGGCTGATGTTCCTTCCACAGAGTCTGTGTGACACATTTACAGCCCTAAGTTAAAAAATATATAAATACACTTGAAGGTAATGGCCTTAAAATGTTTAAATGATTTGGCTGTTTAATGGGCAGCATTAATTCTGGACAACATTATTACAAATTGATTCTTTCTCCACAGAATGGTGTCATAGTACATGGAATTGCCTGTCTTTGGTTTGATTGCTTCATACAAGACTGAAAAACCAAAGTGAATGAATCAGTATATCAAAATACAAAAACAAATGTTCAAAAGGTACAAAACAATAATTTACAAACTAAAGTGAAATATATTTTTCTACAACAATCATAAATGGATGGATAGATTAATAATAAAATCATTGTGTGACATGCAGCTTCTGGTCTGGGACAAAGGTTTCAAAGTATTTTTTTATACCATCAAATATTTATTTTAATACATTTTAGCATAACTGAATATGTACAGTCAGTTAAACTGATCTAGGAAGCAGAAGACAATGTTCTGAGAACATGTAATTGGTTATTTAAAAGTAAATGTTATAAATCCATGTACAGAAGCCCTCCATTTCTGACATCAGCAGTTAATATTGCAATATAGGGTATGCATTGTGTATAAAATACCCTTTTTTGTAAAGTACAATATCATTCAATCTAAATGTATATTTTGGAAAAATGTATAATTGTAATTTGTTTGGAAATGCAGTCAAAGGGCTCTTGCTTACAGAGAGTGGCTGAAAATCTGTAATTTTAGCGTACAGTCTGATGTGCAAAAACATTGAATATGAATGAGTGTAGGAGTACATCCACACCTGAAAATAGGCCTTTTTAAAAAATAGAGTCGTCATCATCCGGGAGAAGAAATCTGACTCCGGGTCGCGGAGCTGTGCAGAGATGATTACAGCTTAAGAGCACTTTTCAAACCCCACAGGAAAATGATGCTTTGTTTCATGTTCCACAGCTTACAAATGTTGCTGGGGGTGGAGTTTTCTTTCACCTCCAGGAATGTGTGTGTGCGTGTGCGTCTGTAGCCTGGCCCCAGTCAGCCCAGCAGAAGTGCCTGTCTGTTTTTGTCCTCTGCAGCGTGAATGTTTTTGTTAAGGAGATGTGGGTTCGTGACCTGGCCATACCACCAGTCACATTCAATTTAACATCACAGCCTGCCTGTGTTCAGCTGCAATCTGTGCTTGGGACTCCAGCACAAGCTTATGCAATTTGGCAACAAATGAAAAAAGAAAACAAAAACTCACTTATACTGATCAACCATCTGATTTGCACCGCAATGCATATGGAGGCTATTATACTTTGAGTATATTTTTCTTTTGTGCTTTTGTTGGACAAGGTATTCGCCTTCAAACGACCAAATATGTTAATGATGACAGAGCCCTCTGCTGCCCTATTTGGTCAGGTGAACTTGGTGATATTGAAAAGCCTTGGTGTATAATTCTAATGCAGTACCTCAGCGGTTCTGGGACGTTCATTGCATTAAAGGGAAAGGAGATGTGAAGATGCACATTGTTGATTCCATTGTTTTGTATTGCAATGTACATTATAAACCAGTCTGTCATATCATTCACAGTACTTCTCTCTCCTCTCTCCTCTCTCCTCTCTTCTCTCTCTCTCTCTCTCTCTCTCTCTCTCTCTCTCTCTCTCTCTCTCTCTCTCTCTCTCTCTCTCTCTCTCTCTCTCTCTCTCTCTCTCTCTCTCTCTCTCTCTCTCTCTCTCTCTCTCTCTCTCTCTCTCTCTCTCTCTCTCTCTCTCTCTCTCTCTCTATTTCAGATTGTGTGTACATTGAGAGCCGCCGACCCAACACTCCCTACTTCATTTGTAGCATTCAGGATTTTAAACTGGTGAGTAATCCTCCCCTTAACCGGCCCAGAGTCGAGCTCTTCTGCCGTACTTATCACAGGGCTCTGCGTTTGGTTTTCTAACCGGTGAGAATGGTGGACATCAAACAGCACCTGAATATTCAACCTCCTTTTTTATGTTTGGAAAGTAGAGATGCATGCAGCAGTTGCTGCTTCTGTTCCGAAGAGAGTGGATGTGGGGCTTATTTTCAACAGAGACCTGAGGGCCCTTTTGGTTCTTTTTTAAAACTTTATTTCAGTTTAACCCTACGTTAGTGTTACCTAGACTTCCTTTCATTTACTTTGGCTATTGGCCAAAACAGCAGAGCTTATTTTGCTAATCCTTGATAAGAAAGTCAAAGGTTTTAAGGGCTCTTAAAACAGCAGAAGACAGACAAAAAAAGCTGTAAAGTGTGTACTAAAATTGCTGATTGATTTCAGGACAGAATGCTTGCTTGCTGCTTTTTTGCTTGGGCTGACACTATTTTTCAGTTTAAGATCAAATATTATCTGGGTAATCCCATCTACTAAATCGATTCACCAGCTGTGTAACTAGATTCCATGACTGTGTTTATTGATGGTCCATGCAACTGTATTTACTTCTGAATGCTTTATTGTTTAGCTAATATGCTTGGAATTCAAAGAACTAATGGCAAAGGTATATTTAGAGTGATGAACAGATGGCACATTTCATTATTACTAGCAATTATAAGGTATTCTCATATGCTGTAGGTCCATACGTATATTGCACGCAGGTTTAAGAAAAAAGTTGGGAACAGCATCAACGTCAGACACTCAATGTAAGTACAGGGTGTGCCCAGGCTGTGTTGAAGTTGGCTGGGGTTGCATTGGATACCGTTACATTAGGGCCTCATAAACTATGTGCCAGGCACACACAGGCCACCAGCCGTCATCAGTGAGAGATTCTCCTTTCCTCAAACTGGTGCTGTGTGTCCTACAGTGTAAAACAGTCACCCATTTGCAGCCGAGGGGTTCTTGCACTCTTGTAGGCAGTACAGTGGTGGCTGGAGAGGCACAATTGCCAATACTAAATTGGAGTGGAAAAAGGGGAAGCATTGTCTAAAAAGGAAAAATAGAGAATTGGAATCCCTGTGCTATGCTGACATTTTTGGATCGTTTTTGGTTATTGCCTATGGATCACATGATATGACAACGACTAACCTGCTCAGTACCGAGGCAGTGTTCTCAATAGGCTTGTACAGACATTTCCCATGATTGTGTATCAAACCTAATAGAATTTTGGGAGATCCTGCAATGTTCAGTTCTGGAATCATACCAGTTTTGTGGAAATAAATCATGTTAACTTTCACTGGCCTGTTACTTTAAGTGTTTATTTTCCTGCTCGTTTTTGCAATTTGTACCCTTGATGAAAGCATGTACTTAATTTTGAAAGTCGCTAAAGGACTGTAAATGTAATCTAAGCTAGGCTATATGATGCATGGACAATCTGACGACACTGCAGTGTATATATATATATATATATATATATATATCACTGAACATTTTTCCTCAATTGAGAATCAATTTTTTCGAATGCTTCAGGCTCTGCCATTTTTGGAACCATGCCTTGTCTAACCATTCTTGGATATTTCATCGGTATGAGGCCTGCTGAAATTGAAATTAAGGAACCCACTGAGGTTCTGTGACTGTGAGGCCATGCTCAGTTGTGCCGGCCTGCTGTGGTGCATCTGGCACCCCGTGAGCAGAGGCCACACGTCGAGCACGTACGACGCGCAGCTGCAAGGTGGCCCGTGCCGAGTCCTGCCAACAAAGAGGGAAAGGCATAATCCAAACGCCTGCACAGGATGTGGAAATCATTATTCTGCAAATGAGCGTGGAAGTGTCCATGGATCTGTGGCACCCAGGGAGCTGTATGGAAACATGGAGACCATTAAAGGTGTTGATGTGAGGTCACGGGAGGAGTCGCTGTGCTGCAGGAAGGGGGAAGCATGCTTTGGACTTGGCGCATCGGGGGCTTCATCAGATTTCTGTAGGAGAATGCTGAGGAAGGCAGTATATAATAATAATATATAGAGTGTTGTGTGCTGATTGAGTGCAGTCCAAGAGGTCTCTGTCCAGGGAGAAGATGGCCGACTCATTAGAAACTCTGTCATTTTAATTATTTATCCATCTGTAGTTAACGGCCGTGCGTGTCGCTGGGGCGTACAGCTCAGACACGCCCTGTCGCCGGGGGAATGGCACCACGGCACCACCGTGGCCGTTGATCCTCGTTTGGCTGAGTCTTTCCTGGGTTTGCTCCAAGGCACTGGAAATGGTTGGCGGGGTGAAGCCGCATACGTACAGGGGCCCCCCATCGCTGACTGTCACACACCACTGCCATAATTGGACTGCAGCAGGCCAGACAACGTGGAGTAGTGGTCTCCTGGCTGGTGCACCCTTTCCCTTACTGCCACACCTCTCCACACCAGGGCTTACTAATCTGAGAGGTTTATTTCTGAAGCATGTGCAAGGGTTGGTATGTTGTTGCACATCCAGAAACAACCTTGTCATTAGACCCTCCAATGGCACACACATCATCAAATAATATATATACACTACCGGTCAAAAGTTTTAGAAAACCCAAATGTTTCCAGTTTTTACTGAAATGTAAGCAGTCCTGTATAAAAGCAGTCTGTATAAAAGCAGTGTTGGAACAGACTGTGTTACTACACCCTCTGAAGCTTTATTTGGACAATATTGCACTGCAGGAAGTAGTATATTGCTATATTGCTATCATTGGGCTGGCAGTGTAGTGTAATGGTTAGGGAGCTGAGCTTGTAACTCAGAGGTTGCAGGTTCAATTCCCAGGGGCACTGCTGTTGTACCCTTGAGCAAGGTAATTGCTTCAGTAAAAATATCCTGCTGTATAAATGGATTGTATGTAAAGAAATGTAAACTGTGTAAGTCGCTCTGGATAAGAGCGTCTGCTAAATGCCTAAAATGTAAAATGTAAAAATGTATAATGGTGAGAAAAAGGCAATTAACAAAGACAGGCAGACAGACCATTATAACCCTTAAAAGTGTAGGTCTTTCCTTTCGAGAAATTGCAAAGAAGGCCAAGGTGTCAGTGAGTACTACACCATCAAAAGGCACTTGGAAACTGGAGGAAACTCTGATAGGAAGAGCTCTGGCAGACACAAAGCCACAACAAAATCAGAAGACAAGTTTCTTAGAGTCAACAGCTTGAGTGATAGGCGGCTCACAGGACAGCTTCAAGCACAGCTTAACACTGGTTGAAGTAAGGAAGTCTCAGTTTCAACTGTGAAGAGAAGACTTCAAGCTGCAGGTTTGACAGGTTGAGTGGCAGTAAGAAAGCCATTGCCAAGATGGAAAAATAAGAAAAAGAGGCTTGCCTGGGCCATGAAGCACCGCCAGTGGACTACTGAAGACTGGAAGAAGGTCTTATGGACTGATGAATCAAAATGTGAAATCTGGTTCATCACGCAGGGTTTTTGTAGGCCGTCGAGTAGGCAAAAGGATGGCTCCTCAGTGTGTGACACCAACAGTCAAACATGGAGGAGGAAGTGTGATGGTCTGGGGCTCTTTTGCTGGATCCAGAGTCGGCAATACCCTCTGGTCTACACCTAGTTGGTCAGGGGTTCATCCTACAGCAAGATAATGACCCAAACTACCTTAGAAGAAAATAACAAGACGGTACGCTTCAAATCATGGAATGGCCAGCACAGGCTCCAGACTTAACCCCCATCAAGCTGCTTTGGGATGAACTGGACAGAAGGGTGAAAGCAAAGCAACCTACAAGTGCAACACATTTGTGGGAACTTCTGCAACAGTGTTGGGAAGAACTTTCCGAACAATATTTCCATTGTAGAAAGAATGCCACGAGTGTGTTTGGTTGTTATATCTGCAAAAGGTGGCTACTTTGATGAGTCAAAAATTTCGATTAAATTTAGTTAAAAAAGAAATAATGGAATAGTTTTGTTTATCTCCAATTGTTTATTTGTTCTATACTTTAATTTCAGAGTGCATTGAAACATTAAACTGCATACATTTCAATAAAAACTGGAAAAATTGAGGTGTTCTAAAACTTTTGACCGGTAGTGTATATATATTAAACAGCCCGAAAATTTGATCATGGTGAAAAGCGAGCACAAGCCATGAATTAGTCAGAGAGACGCACAGAGACGCACCCCGTTTCGACCGCAGTGCCTGCGTGGGTTTGGCATGCAGCAGTCAGTCATCTCCACAGGCGCCAATCCCTGCAGCGCCTCCACCATAGGGCCAGGTTGAAAGCCTATTTTTCACTCTACCCAACCCCCCCAGTTCCTTAATGAAGAATGAAGGAGCGTACTTACATCACCACAGCCTAGCGCATCTCGAAATGGCGAATGGCGAAATGATATCTCTATATTTTTAGACATTTGATACACGTCTTTTATTTTGTTCAAACAAGAAGCACTTTGTTCAAACAAACAATGCACTCAATTGTACATTCCTGCTGAAGAAAAGAACATCAGAGCCAATTAAGTGGCACTTTATTACATTACTATTAGAAAAAAGTGTAAAAGTACAAAACCTGAATAGTTCAAATGTGCAAAAAGAGATTATAAAAACAGAATTCTTCAAGTCCTCAAATAATATCTGAAAAGTAGGCCTACATTTTTCTCCTATTAGGGAACTTGCATAGTTTTATACAGAAAAAAATACAAAATGCTTCAAGTAAGCCTATATCATTTTTCTTGTACTTCTTTCAAATAGACCAATAAAACAAATGTCCTGCTCTCACAGGTTTCTTGATAAAGACACCAGCTTGTCAATTGACCAGCCTGTCCTGAACATGCATCATTTTACATTCAAAGCTATGCCTATGACTTCGTCGGTATGGTCAACAAGGAAGTACGATGTCTGGAGACCTGCTTCACAATTTCCAATCGCCATCTAAGAAGTGCATTGTTGAGGCATGGCTCGGATGTTCTGCTCGACCATAAATCGTTCGTAGTGGAAAAGTGAGCAATGTGACAGTTTCTCACCTATTAATTCGCGAGTTTCAATGTACAACTTTGGCAATGCAATTCATACTTTGGGTAAATCGCTTTCAGCATTTTCCGAACGCCATCCTCCTCCACTGTATAAACGGGAACCTTATCTTTCACAAAGAAACGCGTAATCCACGTGCCTGGATATTGGGGATATGCCTCGGGGGATGCATAAAAATCACTTTGAATATTAGAATATGGCGACAGTGTTATATATGGCACAGCACTAATGTCAACCTTAACCCCAGAGGAAAGCGCTGTCAGGCTGGTCCAGCAGTGGAGTCACACGTCAGAGTACCAGGGTCTCAGTGTGACTGTGGGTTAGCACACTGCCTTCCATTCTTCACAAAAATCACACCATTAAAATCGCTTATCAAACCGTTACTGCAAGGCCACGAGAGAGAGACAGAGAGAGAGAGAGAGAGAGAATTGACTCTAGAGAAACAGCAAGGCTGAAAGGCTGGATTCAGACCTAGATTTAGGGTGAAAGAAAACCATGTATAAATAGATTTAATGAGTATGTCTTTACCCCCCCTCATTTTTTTTACAGATGTGTACAATGGCTTTTAGAAGTTGGTGGAGACAATTTGTTGCTTTGCATTTGTGTTTGAGTTACTGTATTTGGGTATCTGCGTTCCTCTGGACCTAGAACTGTCCCTGCCCTGGAGTGGATGAAATGTGTGATAAGTCTGAGGGAAAGTTAACAAATGCAGCCTTGTGCTTCTTCATAAATACTGAAAGAGCCTCCTCGGGCCACTGTTTCCTATTGATTCCAAGGAAACCTGCCTCCATTAAGATTCTGGCCACAGTCCATAATGTGCATTTGATGTTCATTACATTAGATTTATGTGCTCAATTGTAAGTTTGTTTATGACAATTTTTGTCATTATTGTTGTTGTTATTATTACTATATATTTCATATTTGACCCTTAAACAGGGATATTTGTGTGACTTTTGTTCCTGTGAGATTAGTTTCATTGGTGTGAATGTACTTGTTCACCAGAGCCTCTCAATGGCCTTATCCCAGCTCCATGCAGTGGGGGGGTGGGGGTTGGGTTCTGCGACAGACAAAATGCAGCGTAGCGACTCTCAAATCTCACACTGTAACACCCGTCTGCTGCAGTTACGCAGTGCTTATGAACCAGCATGTCGTTGTCACTACTTGCCTGTCGCCCCCACTGCCAAACAACAACACACACACAATTATACATACAAGCATCCGCACACACACACAATTATACATACAAGCATCCGCACACACACACACACGCACACACACACGCCACCCTCCCTACAGCTAAACTAATTTGCAGATATTGGCCAGCTCAGCTGCGGGAATAGCTGTCCCTCTAATGGAGTGATTGCAGTTTTCCTCTTGGGGCTCCCGGCAGAGAGAAAAACAGCCTGCTGTTCCTGGGATTTTAGCACTTATGGACAATTCATTAGATGTACAATTATCTTTAAGGATTCAGAACTCAAGCTGGAAAAAAGACATCCCACCCACAACCTGCATTGTGCTTACAGTAAACAAAAGGTAATAGATTTGATGCAATAAGGTTATTTGGTCTGATGCAATCTGATGGCTTTGACTTGCGCATAGAAAGCAATTGGATGAATTACCAGGATAAACCGTAACATTAACGCACATCCATCAAAGAACAGATTTGCTTCCTCCCGTGTCTGTGTCTGCATTTATTTCCCCAAATCAGCATGTGGCATTCGTTTTTTTTTTTCTTTTACATTTTTATTTTTTTTCAGATTTTCTCCCGTTTTTCTCCCAATTTGGTAGCCAATTACACCCGCTATTTTCTGGTCAATCCCCGAAAGGTTCACTGCCGTAGCCCTGTGACCAGTGGCGATGAAGGCGAAGTATCGACGGCACTCGCCAAGCCGACACCCATAACTCCGGCACCCCAGAGCCACTCCTGTGTGCAGCGAATGTCTTGTCAGCTTCCCCCTCCTCCCCCATTCTGGCCTTGCTATCTATAGTCTTTTTTTTGTCTCAGTTGTAAGCCAGAGTGATATTTAAAAGCGAAGAATCCTTGTTGCTGATTGTGCTGACACAGCTCAGTGTGTTTTGAGCTAATTTAATAAGACCAAAGACAGGCTTCCTACAGCCGTGTAAATGCATTAGCTCTTGTTTGTCATTTTATGCGCACAAGCTAATACCGTTCCCCGTTCGCAGATTTCAGTGTCATTCACCCATGGGCCGTTTGATTGCTTATCACGGAAACCTCTGCCAGAAAATGACTCAAACCCTTCATTGAAAGCGGTATGATAACGATGCAAATAGATGTGCATTAATGTTTGGTCAAGCAAAAGTTTTTCTCCGTCGTTTCATTCAGACAGACGTGGTGCAAGAAATCAGTCACCAAGCGTCAGCCCAACAGATGTGCACCTCTGTGAAAAGCGGCCTTTCCGTTTAATTATGTTTTTCAAAGGAGCTGCTCTCTGAGAGAGGTGTTTATATAATGATTTAACATCTCTCCGCACCAGTGATTATTTCCTCCATTTTCTTCAGCTCTCCACAAAGGAGTAGTGCGCTCCCCCCCCCCAGCATGCTCATTTAAAACCAACCGAAATGTCAACAGCGAGGAAAATGTTAAATGGGGGAATTAAAGGTAGCGAGTAATGACTGCGTAGCATCTGTCAGGCGTTCACGCTAATGCGCTCATGGTGATTATCCCCTCACTGTGACCACGAGGTTGAGAGATTGGACTTACTCTGGGTACATTAAATATACTCTTTGGGTTCGCGTTTGTAATCCCAGAATTTGCCTTGGAAGCTTCCCTTGTTGTTTTTCCTTCCCCCTTCCCAGTCGCGTTCTATTGAACCTTTTGAAATGCAATTATGGGAGCAGTGCGCGGCGCCATCAGTCGCTGCTCTTGTTAATATTTATTGAGCCGCTGCCATCTTTCCTACAGGGAGCCTGCAGTCATTAGGAGTGACAGTGTGGACGCAGGGGAGGGAGCGCTTGTCTTTCGGAGCCTCACGGCTCATCCCACTGAGTGGTGCACCAGAGGCCCGAGAGGCAGTCCAAATAAGACATGCATATAAACCCCAGGCTCACAGGTGTGCGTGCGTGCGTGCGTTGCATGTGTGCGTGCGTGTGGGGGGCACAGTACAGCACTTTTAAATGTGCTGTACTGTTGCCTGATCAGAATGGAGCATACAGCTGTAGTGCCCCAGGGCAATGTAACAATCTTCAGTCGAGCAGCAAAGGCAAGAGTCTATAAAAAGAGAGACAGTTTACAGGGACCCAGTAGAACCCAGCTTTGCATCAAAACATGTTCCCTTTACTGAGAAAAAGACAGTTTATTTGAATTATTCATGAGACTAATGGGTTGAGTTGTTTTATTTCTGTGAAATTATTTCGTACTGAAAGCCCCCATCAATTTTCACAAATTGAGTGTTGTCGGTTCAGTAGAACACCTTGCAGCGGACCCAGTAATAAACTTGCGGTTTATTAAAATGGTGGATATTAAGCTCCTCTCTGTTTCCTAGCTCCTGTTATCTGCTTTGAACTGCGTACATGCGGGACCAACTCACCCCCCTCTCTTTGTCAGAGTGTTCCAGAGCTCAATGATTGCTGTTGCTAAATGTTTGCTTAATGGGGATTATGATTAATATTCCTGAATGGGGCAGGCTTCTTGCTTTTTTCCCCCCCTCAATGCTCTTGAAACTCCATTGGAGGAAGCATTAATGCTGCTCTTTGTAATGACATGAGGTACTTAGCTGTGTGCCTTGCATTCACCATGCTGCAGCTGTTTCCAAATTGGTAGACTTCCAAAGGGTGAAAGAGGCTTCTTCTTATCTCTTGACCTGTTATTTTTATCCACACATGCATTTCAGTCAGAAAGCTTTACCATATTTCCTTAAGAGAGGCTTTGGTAGGATTGGTAGCACACGTGGGCACCGCAGCAAAGGAATGGTTGGGAGAGCTCACGGTCGAATGGACAGAGCTTACTAAAAGTGCAGGAAAGGCAAGCGCCAGGAACACAATCTCGAGCAAATTGAAAAAGCGCCATCTTTGTTTTGAACTGGTTTGATTGCAAATCGGGATTTTGAACAGCCATGCTTAAAACGTGCGTTTGCGCAAATGCTGCTATGGAAACCACTTGGCGACCAGCGGGGATCTCCGTAGGATTGCGGGATTAGGGGAGGGAGAGACAAATAAGGGAGAGAATTGCAATCAAGGGGTGTGGGGTCAAAAGCTTTCGGTGACCAAGTTCTCCGTGGCCACGAAATCCACAGCTGCAATGGTTCTGCTGAGGGACGGAAGATAACCTTTTCATAACGCTCCTGAAAGCAAGATCAATACCAGCTCCTTGATGCAGGGCTAAATTATTAAACAGAGCCTCTCGAGCAGAGTTTCATTATCCCGGGTTTACCTTCCCAGCTGCTGTTTTGTCGTTGGCGGGGAGAGATTTGTTGGGTATTTGTGTATCGAGGAAAATTATTCAGGTCGCATGAATCCCCCTACCCCCTCCCACCACTAATTTCATTCCTTGTTTCAGCTCCTTCTTGAAGTACTCAGTTGCAGCACGCTGGCAGTTTGTGGCACATCTTGAGCAAATAGCCTCCTGTGATGAATTCACTCGCATCTGAAGTGCTTCTGTGTGCTCTCTCTTCCGTGTGCATTTCTTCAAGGGTAAAATGACTGGGTTTCTGATGCGCTTTAATAAGGAAAGGAAACCGAAGGTGACTGCAGTCTGTCACAGGCAGGTCAATCTGAATATTTGAAGCTGTGTGGTAGTAACGTAATAAAAAGCTGCCATTACAAAGAGATAATCGTTTGGATTGTAATGACACTGACTGGGTCCCCTGGCTCTGTTGACTGTTATTATTGCTCTGTATTATCTTTCTAATTGGTTTCTAAGGAGTTCTAAGTACATTTTGTGTCAGTTGTGCTTAAGGAGAAAACTTGACAACTCTAAGAAGGCATGTGTTTGAGGAGATGTATAGTTCCTTTTTTTTATTATTATACAAAAGGAACAAAAAAAAGTAGGTACAGGCCTTCACAAAGCTGGGCTTTGTCTCCCTCCCTCTTTCCTCAACCTCTGAACATTATTAGTTATTTTTAATAATACCGCTGACCTTCTGGAATAATTGGAGATGAAATATTCTCTCTGGTCATCAGAGGGATATTCACATCCTCTATCATTTGCGTCAGTAAGCCAAAGCTCTCCAAGATCCATTGTGGCAATTTCCAAAGGTCGCCTCTTAAGATAATTCATAAAAGGAAATGCATCAGCCATTAGTTAGATTGGTCTAGCTGTAATGACATGTCTGTCAGCAGTTGAAATCCCCCCCCCCCCCGGTTCCCTTCAGACACTTGGTTATCCGTCATCACCTCTTTCTCCTCCCTATCCCCCCATATGTCCAAAATGGTGTCTGACTGTTCTCGCCTCCAATGGTGTTGATTTCCCAAATGCCCCAAAGCTTGCCACAACAATGTTAAAAAAAGCTGTTGATATGGAGATTTGCAGTAGGGTCTGGTTCACACTTGCATTTCTTGGCCTCATGTTGCAAATGAGCTTCCACTGAAAACTTAAAGACAGAGGCAGCGCCGTGTGGGTGGGGAGACTGGACAGGCCAGGATCATGAGAGGTTGAGTTCAGGGATAATCACACATTTCTTTGCACTGGGAACCTCATTTCCATGCAAAGCTTTTCTCCGTCCTCTGCGCACCTTGTTTTTTGCTATTTTGTACGACAGCCTTTTTTCATTTTTAAATACTAAAAAAAAAAAAAAAAAACATCCCTGTACATTTTCAAAGCATACCATGCACAGGCAGTTTGCTGTGCCTGACAGTGTTTCACTTTCTTTGTCTGAGCCGTCATACTGCCAGCTTGCCAGTGTGTCTGTGATTCCTACACAGATTAACAGCTCTTTTTGTGATGTCGCAGTGCTGCCCTGGCAATGTTGTGTGGGACCTGAGGGGTGTGGGTTAAAATCCGGTGTGAGAGCAACCTTCTTATAGACTGTTAGACTTGTAGAGAAGACTTACATTTTCAGCATGACAAGAAGACCTTTGGATGAGTTTCCGGCTGTGTAGATAAGCAATACTACAAGCTTTGCATGTATTGCATTTAGTTTGTTGTACATGCAAATGAAATGTTATAGGATAATGAGGAAAATGTTGAGACTTTGCGAACAGAAACACTGTGGTTGGATCAGATCAGTGGGTTATTTTAACACATGAGTCCACCCATTTTGTGGCTCACAAGCCTCACTATCTCAGCAAACTAGTGAATAACTTTTATAACTATCATTGTAACAAAGCACAACTTGGGTCCTGGGGGGCCACATTCACCCCTTCGTGTTCTTCAGATCAGAGGGGGAGGGTCACTGCGCATTGCTGCCCACTCAGGCATGCTCGATTATCACGTGCTGGGAGGTCTCCCTGTTTACTCACTGTACAATATCTCTTCCCATTAATCCCAAACACAAAATGCATCGTCTTCCTCCACTTCTTCACAGATTTGAGAAGATCTTTTCACCACATATGGTCATTAATGCTACGCCACGCTTCTCAAATCAATCTATTCATTTTCAATTCTCAGTGGGGGTTTTTTAAGTCACGGTGCGTAGCAGCACAAGTGCACCTTGTTCTTCCTTGGTAGTTCAAAGCAGTTTCCTTGCCTCAGAAGACAACAGCGTCTTCTGTATGAAGTTCTTGTGGATCTACTACAAGTGAAATGAGCCCTTTGTTCTGAAATCAGGAGCCGCTTCCAGCCTGTATGGCAATATTGTGCTCTGACCAATTTTACAGCTGAACATCTCTCTTCTGCTTTGTACCTTCACACTGTATTAAAAGACAGGGTCTTTCAAGCTCCTGATCAAATGAAGCTCTGTTTGCATTCATTCCCCAAATACGTGTTTGCATAATGTAAAAATGTTTTTTTTTACACTAAGATTAGTCAAGTCTTGGGTGATAGTCTGTGCTTTTAACAGTAGATAATTTGTCTTGTCAAACTAGGTTCTTATCAAGATTGTTGATTTAAAAATAACTGGCTCTCCATCCTCAAGACTCTCACAGTCGATGGATTCATCAGTTTTACAAAGAGCAAAGCGGGGGGCACGGTGCAGCAGTGCAGAGCTCCCAGAATGCTCACCCTGGGCTATTGAACTTCACTGCGTTTCCAGATTGCTGTAATGCCCGCTCCATTTGTGGGAGAATAACTCTTTAGAGGTTTAAGATAAAGTAGCGTGCGGTGAGCCCAGATCGTTTACGGTACTCGCTCTCACATTCCGCATTTAAAGAACCCCATTTTACCGTCTGGCAATGTTGATATAGCTCAGCCCGGAGGCACGAACTGAAGGTACTGCCATTCATATATAATCTCAGTCAACCAGCCAGCACGTCCGCCCAAGGCCTACTCACACAAGCGAGGAGAGAGATTGTTTCCCTATTGAGATGATGTGTGCTTTGTGACATGGCACATTATCCTGCTGGAAGTAGCCATTAGAAGATGGGTAGACTGAGGCCATAAAGGGATGCACATGGTCAGCAACAAGACTTGGGTAGGCTGTGGCATTTAAACAATGCTCAATTGGTATTAAGGGGCCTAATGTGTGCCAAGAAAACATTCCCCACACCATTACACCACCACCACCAGCCTGAACCGTTGACACAAGGCAGGATGAATGCATGGATTCATGTTGTTTATGCCAAATTCTGACCCTACCATCTGCATGTCGCAGCAGAAATCGAGATTCATCAGACCAGGCAACGTTTCAGACCAGGCGACAATCTTCAATTGTCCAGTTTTGGTGAGCCTGTACCCACTGTAGTCTCAACTTTCCTGTTCTTAGCTGACAGGAGTGGAACCCAATGTGGTCTTCTGCTGCTGTGACCCATCCACTTCAAGGTTCAACGTGTTGTGCATTCAGAGATGCTCTTCTGCATACCACTGTTGTAATGCGTGGTTATTAGGGTGCCTGCTTTGCAAAAGAGGGCACACTGCAGTGCGAAGCAGAAGATTTATTTATTTAAAAAGTGTCAGATTCCACTTAACATGGGAGTGAATGGAGTGGAATGTTCACAACTAGAGTGGGTGACGTCATAATGCGTTAATGAGGAGGCGTATCAAAGCGAATACCTAGCGATGTTTTACACTGATTAAACTGCTAGATTTGCCGCTACATTAAAAAATGTCACACCGCTGCTATCGCTGCCATTGAATTGAATGGGTAGCATGTTAGCATGATTCCGACTTGTTTTAAAAACACAAGTTTTTAAAACCAAACAAACAATTTTTTTAACAAACCACACACACACACTCTCTCTCATGCGCACACTCACACTCTCTCTCTCACACACACGCGTATCACTCTACTCCTCTCCTACACATCTGTGTGTGTGTGTGTGTGCGTTATTGCTTGTGTGTGGGGAGCAGGCACCCTCAAAATTTCCGTGGAATTTTTTTCTAGTTTGAGTTATTGTCGCCTTCCTGTCAGCTTGAACCAGTCTGGCCATTCTCCTCTGACCTCTGTCATCAACAAGGCGTTTTCCCCACAGAACTGCCGCTCACTGGATGTTTTTTTGTTTTTTGCACCATTCTCTGTAAACTCTAGAAACTGTTGGGCGTGAAAATCCCATGAGATCAGCAGTTTCTGAGATACTTACACCATCTGGCACCAACAATCATTCCACAGTCAAAGTCACTTAGATCACATTTCTAACCCCATTCAGATTTTTGATCTGAACAACAACTGAACCTCTTGACCATGTCTGCATGCTTTTATGCATTGAGTTGCTGCTGAGTGTATATGTTGACTGAGCGAACTGTAATAGTGGAAGAATCTGTCTCTTGTAATCCATTTGTCCTGCCATTTCATTAAATAACATTATTATTTTAATGATATTCATGATTCTATGAAATGATATTATTTTTTATAAGATCCAGTATTCATGTGCTGTGAAGATTTGGGTTGGCACGTATGTTATGTGGCAGTATAACATATACACACAAGCACTACTGTCTGGGGTGCTGAAGTAGCATGCGTAAGTGCCATTTAATCACCTTCCTTAATGGTAAGCTTTTTTTTTAAACTTGAAAGACTCTCTTTAAGCTCCAGTTTTAAGCCTAGTTATTGTAGATTTAATTTAGCTGTTACAGAATTGGAGGAAGAGAAGCATTGGAAATGAACCCAGATGTGCAGGGGGGTCCATAAGTGTGTGAGGTTCAGATCAGTTGAGAAGCATGCCCGTCCCCTGTTATTTAAAAGAGCTAGCTTTCTGTTAAAACCGATCGCTAAATTTAAAGCTGTTGCGCTAGGACTGTTCGGATGAAACACTTGATACTGTAGCCAGCCAGCGCTTGCAGTCAATTAGATCTAACCCGTTTGCTTTAAATGACATTTAAATGTCAAGTGGTGGCAAGGGCATGTATAATATCTGTGATTTATGGCATTGTTGGGGGGGTTTCTTCTTCTCTCTTCCTCGGTGGCAGGTGTGCTGCATTAGGGTAGCGAGAAAAGAGTACGAAACGTGGCAAGCCGTGCCGGGAAAGATCGGGCAGCATTTCAACTGGTATCATGCTCTCCCTAAACCTATGAGTCTGGCCCGTAGTGTACCATTAGGGAATTCCACCGGGTTATCTGCACGGAGCAAACAACACAAAAAAAAGGTTTTTCTTTTTTTTCTTTTTTTTAAGGATCGTTAATGAGCATTGGGACAGTTTTATTACAGATAGCATCGCTGTTGCGCACCCTGTGGGGGGTAGTTGTCTTCTGAGTGTCCAGCTGCATCAGAACATTACGAAGATCACGGCTACACAGCATGAACAGATTGTTTGGTGGACGTCAAAGAGGCAATGTGACCGAGACGGTGGGAGTATAATTGAAGTGGATAGTGTTCTCCACCGGAGACGTTGCCCCATAGTGCCTTATTGTGTGGAAATGAAGCCATCAGGAAGCATTGCATCTCTTCCCCTGACAGCCTGTCAGTTTGCTGTCTTAACTGGTGCAGTAGACGTCACCCGGTTCTGGAAAGCAGCAGAAGCATCCGTAAACAGTCCGAACTGGTCCTCCCCTCCCGCACTCCGAGCCACCAATCCGCAGGCTCACACCACCAGCACAGTGGAGTTAATTTATTTATAACCTCGCATGATGACAATCATCATAGATCCTGCAGACAGTTACTGCTCCTGACACGGGGCCCGACACTGGCATTTGCTTTTTGCATTCTTTGCTCATTTTCACGCGCGGCGTCTTGCATCCGCCATTTCATCCAGCATGTTAGCTTTATGTAAAAATTGTGAGCGTGTGGTTCACATGGATCAAGGTGATCAATGGCGTGGGGGTTGGGCTTGCAAAGACAGCGGATGACGAGTGGCCCTTTTGATCAATTTGGCAGCGGTGTGGAAAATGTTGGACACAGATGTTGGACAGGCTGCCACAGTGAGCTTCCAGCAGATCACTGCACGCTAATAGTAAAAAAGTGCTGCGGAGAAGAGCTGCGAGAGGCACTGTGTCCAGACATCGATCAAACAAATGAACCTGGAAATGGGATGCAGAGGTGTGAAGACTGAGGCGGCGCCCCTGCCCGGTTTGCCTTGGATGATCTGTGCTTCATGTGTCCTGTGCCGCCTCTTCTCCCAATTTCCTTCTGCATCCCAAACAAAGATTTTCCAAACGTGTCAAATGTGTCAAGAGAAGGCCCTTGCATCAGCTTGCCCGTAGAAATGACATGGCGTACCTCCTCACCTTGAGCATTGATAATGGAAGACAAAACTGTGTAGCCTATGCACCATTTAAATAACAGGACATTTTGCATATCCCCACTTCCATTCCTACTGATAGTGTGGCTCTTGCTGCAAATGTGTACCCCGAGTGAAACAAAGGTATTTGATTCATGCCCCCCCCCCCCCCGCCCCAGTAAGGATTTGCAAACATTCCATCGGCAGGTTTCCATTTCAAATATAACCCCCCTCCAGCTGTGTGCTTCCCCTGTCTGTTATTAATATACGGTTCGTATCTGTAGGCTCATTCAGCATGATATTCTGTGCTTTGCCCTCCCTATTGTTTTCTATTGCTGTGGGACTGTATTGGATGGAAAGTAGGGGGAATGGCAACACCATGGAACAGCGGTGGGTACATTTGCATGGCGGGCCCCCCAGCGGAGATGACGGAACTCCCGTGGTTGCTCTCCTCCAGGGCTCCCCTCTGGGATCAGTCTGCTACGCTCTCCCGTGCAGAGGAGCATTTAGCCATGGGCCGAGGGCAAAGGAGAGCCGCGCCTGCAGCCAAGAGGTGACCCTCCAGTTAAGTGCTATGCATACTGGGAACAAGGCCAAATGCAGCTTCCTCAGCTACACTTCACCTCACTGCGTAGCTCTGCCCAGGGAGTCACCCTGGCCGTGTGTTTGTGTGTGTGTGTGTGTGTGTGTTTTTCTGTGTGTTCGTGTGTGTTTTTCTGTGTGTGTATTGTGAGAGAGAGAGTCTGGTGGAGGGGGGGGAGTGAGTCTTTCCCTCCACAGTCTGAATGTGTCTGAAATTAAACCAGTCCTGTAGATTTCATGCTTTCCCTTTCCCTGCCTCGAGTCTCATTCTCCCTTTCCTGTACTGACAGTGTGGGGGAGGGTCGGAGGCACTTGGTATCCAGGAGAGGATCTTAGAGTCTAGCTGTTGTTATTGGCTGTCTAGACACGCTGGGAGTGATCAGGGCAGAACAGGCTGTAATCGTATAACCCCTGCTCGCAGTCAGTGCAATATTATTTCAGCTGCTTTGTGTACAGTGTTGGTTACACAGAGGCAAGACTGAAAGCAACATCCTGTGTGTATTTGTGTGCACGTTCGCTGTGTGCATCCATCTTGCTTTGTTCCTTACAGTGTACCAAGGGCACTTCTTGATAAGATGTATATAAATTGCCAGTCTCCATATACAGCACAGTATGTGTGTGCTCCTTGGCAATGAAGTGAGGACCCGTTGGGGCTCCTAGTGCCCGCCAGGCCCCTTATAGATCAGTCATTTACTGCATCATAGAGACAAGGTCACCTTGACAGAGTGGAGATTGGGATCTATAAATTCTGTAGATTGCATGGTGAGGGGGCTATACTAGGGGGTCGTGGTCTGTGTATGCTGCAGCCAGTTGTGTATTAGCGGTTTAAAACCATCTCTCCATGTTTTTTGATGGAGTAGGGGGGCGGGGTGGGTAGAGTAAATCCTATGTGCTGTGCTCTCCCTGGGGTAAGCTGACCAGACACCACTACAGAGCCCCAAACAGCTGTTGTAGGGCTAAGCCCCCCTCCGGCCAATAAGAGCCCTCGTTAACTTCAGCCCCGTAGGAGCAGCTCCACGGCCGCTGTGAGCAAGCACGAAGGGCTGAGCCATCCAATTGGCCCAATCGATGATTGTCCCATCAATATGGCCTGGGGGTCATGGGTCAGGGGCAGGTTTTGGAGTCGGGGGTCAGGGTGGCAGTTCGTCTTTTTTAATATATATATTTATTTTTTTTATCCCATTTTTCTCTCAATTTGGTAGCCAATTACACCCGCCATTTTCAGGTCTATCCATCCCTTTGCTGCTGTAGCCCTGTGACCGGCAGCGACGAAGGCGAAGTATTGTCTCCTCCGAGACAGCACTCGCCAAGCCGATAACCGTAACTCCGGCACCCCAGAGCAACTCCTGTGCGCAGCAAACGTCTTGTCGGCTTCCCTCCCCCCTCCCTGGGGCGGACAGCCAATTGCCGCCCCGGGTGGCACTCCCGGCCAGAGCCAACTCTGGCGCAGCCGGGGAATCGAACCCCGGTCGCCGTGGCCAGCGTTAGACGTTGAAACCACGAGACCACGCGGCAGTTAGTCTTTTGAGGTGGTGATGATACCTGGGTGGTGTAATCTGGGTGGTGTATGATACCTCTGCTCTGCTCGACTCACGCTCAGCTGAATGTGTTGTTGAGGTGCTCAATCTGTGGCAACAGCCTCCCCATTCTCCAAGACAAGCATTCTGAAAAAGCCCTCACTCTCCACCTGTCACTCCCTTCATCTTCACCTCTCTCCAACTCCCTCTTTCTCCCACCTCCATCATTCCATCATTTCGTTTTCCCCCTTCTCTTGTGGCTATTTTCCTGGTAAGATGATTCTGTCATAATGGAAGGCAGAACTTCAGAAACGTTGTGCCCAAAAGCATCAAGCTTAAAATGCGTAAATCCCCCACTTCGTTTTTCCTCACATACAGTGGGGAGAACAAGTATTTGATACACTGCCGATTTTGCAGGTTTTCCCACTTACAAAGAATGTAGAGGTCTGTAATTTTTATCATAGGTACACTTCAACTGTGAGAGACAGAATCTAAAACAAAAATCCAGAAAATCACATTGTATGATTTTTAAGTAATTAATTTGCATTTTATTGCATGAAATAAGTATTTGATACATCAGAAAAACAGAACTTAATATTTGGTACAGAAACCTTTGTTTGCAATTACAGAGATCAGACGTTTCCTGTAGTTCTTGACCAGGTTTGCACACACTGCAGCAGGGATTTTGGCCCACTCCTCCATACAGATCTTCTCAGATCCTTCTGGTTTCGGGGCTGTCGCTGGGCAACACGGACTTTCAGCTCCCTCAAAGATTTTCTGTTGGGTTCAGGTCTGGAGACTGGCTAGGCCACTCCAGGACCTTGAGATGCTTCTTCACGAGCCACTCCTTAGTTGCCCTGGCTGTGTGTTTCGGGTCGTTGTCATGCTGGAAGACCCAGCCACGACCCATCTTCAATGCTCTTATTGAGGGAAGGAGGTTGTTGGCCAAGATCTCGCGATACATGGCCCCATCCATCCTCCCCTCAATACGGTGCATTCGTCCTGTCCCCTTTGCAGAAAAGCATCCCCAAAGAATGATGTTTCCACCTCCATGCTTCACGGTTGGGATGGTGTTCTTGGGGTTGTACTCATCCTTCTTCTTCCTCCAAACACGGCGAGTGGAGTTTATACCAAAAAGCTCTATTTTGGTCTCATCAGACCACATGACCTTCTCCCATTCCTCCTCTGGATCATCCAGATGGTCATTGGCAAACCTCAGACGGGCCTGGACATGCGCTGGCTTGAGCAGGGGGACCTTGCGTGCGCTGCAGGATTTTAATCCATGACGGCGTAGTGTGTTACTAATGGTTTTCTTTGAGACTGTGGTCCCAGCTCTCTTCAGGTCATTGACCAGGTCCTGCCGTGTAGTTCTGGGCTGATCCCTCACCTTTCTCATGATCATTGATGCCCCACGAGGTGAGATCTTGCATGGAGCCCCAGACCGAGGGAGATTGACCGTCATCTTAAACTTCTTCCATTTTCTAATAATAGTGCGCCAACAGTTGTTGCCTTCTCACCAAGCTGCTTGCCTATTGTCCTGTAGCCCATCCCAGCCTTGTGCAGGTCTACAATTTTGTCCCTGATGTCCTTAGACAGCTCTTTGGTCTTGCCCATTGTGGAGAGGTTGGAGTCTGATTGATTGAGTGTGTGGAGAGGTGTCTTTTATACAGGTAACGAGTTCAAACAGGTGCAGTTAATACAGGTAATGAGTGGAGAATAGGAGGGCTTCTTAAAGAAAAACTAACAGGTCTGTGAGAGCCGGAATTCTTACTGGTTGGTAGGTGATCAAATACTTATTTCATGCAATAAAATGCAAATTAATTATTTAAAAATTATACAATGTGATTTTCTGTGATGGATTGGCGACCTGTCCAGGGTGTATTCCTGCCTCTCGCCCGGAACGCATGCTGGGATAGGCTCCAGCACCCCCCCCCGCGACCCTGACCAGGAATAAGCGGCTTAGACAATGGATGGATGGACAATGTGATTTTCTGGATTTTTGTTTTAGATTCCGTCTCTCACAGTTGAAGTGTACCTATGATAGAAATTACAGACCTCTACATGCTTTGTAAGTGGGAAAACCTGCAAAATCGCCAGTGTATCAAATACTTGTTCTCCCCACTGTACACTACCGGTCAAAAGTTTTAGAATACCCCCATTTTCCAGTTTTTACTGAAATTTAAGCAGTTCGAGTCCAGTGAATAACCTGAAATGGTACAAAGGTGAGCGGTAAACTGACAGAGGTTTAAAAAAAAAGTTTAGGTTGCCAAAAACTTTAAAAGAATGTAAATCTTTTGGCAGTGAGTAGTTTCCTACACCATCAAAAGACACTTGGAAACTGGAGGAAACTGACAGGAAGAGGTCTGGCAGACCCAAAGCCACAACAAAATCAGAAGACAAGTTTCTGAGAGTCAACAGCTTGCGTGATAGGCGGCTCACAGGACAACAGCTTCAAGCTTAACACTGGCCGAAGTAAGGAAGTCTGTTTCAACTGTGAAGAGAAGACTTTGAGCTGCAGGTTTGACAGGTTGAGTGGCAGTAAGAAAGCCATTTCTAATGGCAAAATAAGAAAAAGAGGCTTGCCTGAGCCATGAAGCACCGCCAGTGGACTACTGAAGACTGGAAGAAGGTCTTATGGACCGATTAATCAAAATTTGAAATCTTGAAATTTTGAAAGGTTTTTGTAGGCCGTCGAGTAGACGAAAGGATGGTTCCTCGGTGTGTGATACCAACTGTCAAACATGGAGGAAGAAGCGTGATGGTCTGGGGCTCTTGCTGGATCCAGAGTCGGCGACTTGCACAGAGTGTGACTGTTAACCCACGTTAACCCATTACTTGTTCCCTGAAAAGGGCCTTTTTTATAACCGTTTTGGTAACCGAAACTTTTTTTTCTTCTTTTTTTAAAATTATTATTTTTTTTTTTACCTCTGGCAGTTTACCGCTTACCTTTGTACCATTTCAGGTTCTTCATTGTTCCCGAACTGCTTAAATTTCAGTAAAAACTGGAAAATGGGGGTGTTCTAAAACTTTTGACCGGTAGTGTAGCTCTATGTATATCTAACTTCCTGTTTACCTTTGCACCCTCTAATTGGTATAGCATACGAGCACATTGAAATAAACACATTTACGGGGCAGGAGAAGCAGTCAGCTGACCGACTGACTGAGTTTTGCTGGGAAGCCACAGTCTCTCAGCCCTGGAGGCTTCGCTACAGAACAATCCAATAGCAAATTTCCCTTTCAATCGCACGGCCTAAGCAGCCATCGACTTGCCAACCAGTTACAGATCAATTAGGCAAAGTGAGTTTTCACGGAGGTTGTGCTTCCCTTAATGACGCTTGCAGCGCCCGCCGATCATCCGTCACGTTCCCTCAACCCCCTCCCCTGTCTACACCACGACGATTGTGAAGGAGAGCAATGCCACAAGCTCTTTCCCATCTGCCAGAGAGCATAACCAGAGCCCCATTGCAATAGAGCGCACTTCCTCATTCAGATCGAATTTACATGCCGGCGTATATTTCTGCTGCCGCTGCCACCCGTCTCTATAGATCTTTTATAGTCGGGGGCTCCCCAATGCTCTCCAGAGCAAGTTCCCTTCTGCTATGAAGAGGCTAGCAGGTGCGCTCAAGGAAGCACGGTGTGGGAGGCCGGCCTTTAATGCAAACATGCTTTCTCAGAAACATCAGACCAAGAAGAGTGGTTGGCATCTTCATGCTTCCAGCCGAATGAAAACAAAAGGCCATTTAATGCAGATAGAATATTGCGACTACGGTTTGTTGTAGGGCCTGCCACACAGGGCAGAGATGGCAAAACATTCCTCACTAACTGCCGCCAACCGGGTGTCAATGGCAGCACTGTCAATTACAGGTAACTATCAACATAAAGGACATAAATGAAGAGTTCTGGCAGCTCTGTTATGGTGTGGGGTGCATTTCCTTGCATTGGTTTAGGTCCGTTCACCCCCTTTAGAGGGCAAGGTAAACCCCAATACAAAGCCATTTTTTAATTAATTTTTAATAAAAAATGTAAGTAATTTTTTTGGAAAATGTGGGGTAAAATGTGTAAATAAAGGTGGAAAAGTCTGATTTAATATGTTTTAATTTCAGGCTGTAAGGCAATAAAAGGTGAAACTTTTATGACAGGGTGTAGACTTTAAAGGGGCACTGTATATGCATATGGTGGCAAGGTTACAGTGTTTTGAGAGCTTGTGTTTGTTCTTCACGGTCGTATGATTTAAGTGTAAATGTTAAGACCGCAGTCTTTGGGCCTCACCTCACTTGACAAAGACCAAGATTGTCATTTGTTTGTTTGGCGCAATGAAATCATCACTCCGGGGAGTATCAAATGTAGCATCTTCATTTACGTCTTGTTTACTATAAGACTGCCTTGGATGTGCGAACCTGAATGTAGTTGTAAAACTGCCATTGTACCTTTGAGTAAGGTCCTTAACCCGAATTACTTGAGTAAATATCAGATAATATGCTAAATGTAAGCTATTTAATCTGTACCGGATAAGGATGTCTGTCAAGTGAATAAATAATCGTATGTAATATTTAAACATTGACTCAACTGTGTGTTCAGAAATCCTAGTTGATCACCGCGATCAAAGTAAACCGATACCCAGATTGATGGTTTTTGAGGTTTGAAGTGTTACCCCCCATCCCCCCTCGATTATAATTAGTAGTATTTACTGGCGAGAGGTGCTCGGGGCCCGAGGGTGGGTTGGTAGCGAGGCAGAAGAACACGCTGAAAAGTCTCCCACTTTGAACTGGCTAATGCTCATCAAACCCAATACAGAGCTGGGCTGACAGATGGGCTGACCGTCTTCAAAGCAAGTGGAGATTTGATATCTAAATAGTGCAGGCAGGGAGAGAGCCGAGCGGCGCGGGGCAGCACCAAGGTCCTGACAGCACGGCATCACAGCTGCGCTCATTCATTCCCCCCCCGCTCATTTTTGTGTCCTCTGATTTGGGAGGGGTAGGAAGTGGAAGTGGATTTTTTGCAGGCAGAAACCAACGTGTAATTAACACTTGTTTACCATCATTAGTTTGAGCCTTGTCATAAGCCTGTGAGAGCTAGTGAGCCTTTGTCTCACTCGTTTCAAACAATTGCATTGCCCATCAAAGGCATGGCACAGGGAAAACAGAAGTGAAGGACATGTGAAGAGTCATGAAACGATCCTGTGAAGATCGACTGGAGAAAGGGAGACATTTTTCTCGTACTCGGTCATTGTTTGCACCAAGTTTTGTCCAGAGGCGTGCATGTTGGGAAGACGGCACCATGCGATGTTTTCCACGCTCTCTCTCTCTCTCTCTCTCTCTCTCTCTCTCTCTCTCTCTCTCTCTCTCTCTCTCTCTCTCTCTCTCTCTCTCTCTCTCTCTCTCTCTCTCTCTCTCTCTCTCTCTCTCTCTCTCTCTCTCTCTCTCTCTCTCTCTCTCTCTCTCTCTCTCTCTCTCTGTGTGAGTCTGGCTCTGGACTCTTTGTCATGCTTTGCTGATGCCCCAGATGGAAATGCTTAGAGAGTATATATACTGGAGAAACTTGATTATTGTGTTGTATCCGAGGTGGGGAGAAGTGCAGGGAGGCAACGCCTCCAAAAGCAGATCCATCACCCCTGAGTCTCCAGCCCCCCCGTCTGTTCCCTGCTAATGTGTTTTGATTGCTATTTGTAGTAGTCGTCTTCATCTGTAAGTGATTTCATCCTTTTTCCTATGTATATTTTGATTTAAAAAATACTGACGATAGCAGATGGCTTTGATTCACGCTTTTGTTTGTAAGAAGGCCCAAAAGACTATCTAGCGGGAGTGTGTGGTTTATTCCTTACATGGCTTTAGACAGGGTTTGACTTAATTTAATTATGCCACACCAGCGGTCCTCCCGTCCTTCATCAAGGTCGGCAGCCAGCTTCCTGTCAGGCCTTAATGACGTGAGCGATTTCCTCGAGAGCAAGGTAGCGAGTGAAGGGGCGAGCGAATGCCCCTGTAATAGGAATGATTAGAAAGAAGTGGATTGGGGCAAACGCTACGAGGGAGGGAGAGGAGAGAACTGCAGGACATTTGTTGGTTCTGCCCCTTCTTTTATTCTCAGTGTCTTAGACCACCTTTACTCCAGGGATGCTACTGCAATGGTGGTTTGTGGGCCTTTCCCAAACCACTGAAACAACGGGGGTTGCGGGGGTTCGGCCACAGACAAGGAAAGGACAGGGAGGAGGGAAGTGCAAACTCAGAACCGTTTGTCATTTTTGGATAAGAACTGAAAGGCCTAGCTGGGCAACAACGTGTGAATTATGGCAACATACACATTCCCAGCCCGTGCCAATGGGCAAAGCTTTGTCACCAGTGTTCCTGTTTTCAGGCTACCTCTGCCATAGCTGCTTTTGCGATCCTTGTTTACGTGGTTTAGCAAGTTGAAGAACACTTTTTTCCTGACCCTGACCACCGGGCCACAAGATGGTGGTGCAGCAATGACTGACTGCAATCGATCGTGAATACCGCTCCCTCCGTCAGAATGCCAAGGTTTCCTGGCCCAGCGCGTAATGTGAGCTGCGGAGCCGTTTGACCGAAGGCGAGACGGGGCATTTTCTCTGGGAAAAGGTCTAAACACCAACACACTGGCAGCAGTGTGTTTTCTCAGGCCTGTACATGGATACATTTATAAGGCCAGGCATTTGAAAGCCACCCTGGGACTTTGGGAAGGGTGAAGCATGAAAGTGCGAGTGTGTGGGGCTCCCCTTTCCCGGGCCCTTGCTCCAGCACCTACTCCCATCACCTCATAAAGAGCCAATTCTCCCCACTTCTCAAAGCGCCACAATTTCCCTGTAAAACCTCCATGTTCAGTGTTGGTCTGTCCTCCGCATCTCCCCTATGGGCTGCCAATCATTGGACCTCTCCGTTTTTTATTTATTTTATGTTTTTTTTTCGCCCTCCATTAATAGAGGTGGTAATTTTTTGTTGGGTCGGTTTGGATTGAGTTGAGATTTTTTAATCGCCCTCCCCACCCCACCCCCAGAGGAGTGTGAGTTTGACTAGAGCCCATGTGGATAGGGGGCGGGGGCAGTCAGGCAAGAAGGCTGCGGGACAGAGAGGAATTGCTGCTGCTCTAAATGCAGTTGGGAATGGCGCTAATCAATTCAGCATTGTCATTCTAATGGGCCACTGCCTCTTCTCTCCTTCCCCTCTGCTTAAGAGTACTTATCTCCATAATTTGATTCTGTGCAATGATCTGGTCTGTGCAGAATGCAAACATAATTAGGGTTTAATAATGAAACAGTCAATTCCAATCGCTGGATTTAGTCAAAGAAAGGTCAGGGGTTTCAGATTGATTTAGCTTCATAGTTTTTTTTTAAATGAGACCTTTTTTTATGGGGGGTAGAGGGGTGGGGGTGGGGGGGAGAATGTCCATGGTTACACCTCGTTTTATCCAGAAGGCATGCTCTGCCCGAGAGGGTTTCCTCAAGCACCTTTTCTAGAATGGCATGAGATGTAGTGTGCCGTTAATTGTTGAACTGCCATTAATTCCCCTCGTAGAAGCGCCGGCACCGTAGAGCTGGGCTTTATCCGCTCGATTCTAAAGGAGTTGACGAGGGGCCGGGCTTGGGCTGAGATAATGGAACTGGCAATCCCGCTGTCGTACAAGTACCTCCCTGTCACTGCAGCATTTAGGCGCATGGAGTAGTGGCAGAAACATCATCTCTCAAATCTGAAAGTCCGGTGTAATTAGTATACCCAACAGAGGGCTGCAGATGGGTGATTATGAGTTCAGTGTGTGTGTGTGTGTCACACAGGGATTATAGTTCTGAAGCACATGTTTGAACATTTCGTGTTCTAACCGAACAACCTGGACATGTTTTTTGTTCTTCTACTTTTTGTCTGAAGAGACATTTCTCACGTAATGTGAATAATTGAGCAGAGGGTTCCAGACATCCCGGTGTTATGTAAATGTATCCTACACTTGTATGGCTTGGAATGCAAAAAATACATTATTAGATCTGCCGGTGCGTGAGTAGTGTTTAAAGGTAAAGACGCGGTGACACGGTGGAAACGCTGACCCGTCCTCATAAATCCGGCACTGAGACGCCCCTGATCAGGCTCTGGGCTCTTCCTTCGCTCTTCGTGGAGCTCCGTTTGAAATGACAATTGCGCTAAATTGTCTAATTGACCTAAACAGGAGGGGGAAAATGCCTTTGAATTGTTCAACAACAGCTCCCTGCTCCCTCCGCAAACGGCACAATAGTCAGAGCTGTTATTGTGACGCCTCAAGAAAGCTCAGGGCTCCTTGAAATCCTCCCCGAAAAGAAAAATGAAACTTTCTCTCCCCTTTCCTCTCTCTCTTGGCACGGTGACACAGCGGGCTTTGCATGGAAGGTTGTAATCCACAGTCGTTTTAAAAGACTGCTGTGATTCCTGGCCGCTGAACAAGGGCTCCGTTGCCCTGTTCTGCCGAGCAGTTTTTTTATTTTTATGTTCTTTTAAACTCTCAGAATGGTCAGTTGGGTTTGTGTGGGGGGCTAATAAATATTTCATGTCAGTTAATGAAAACACCTTTTCCTTGGTCTCCCTTTTTTCCCCTGCCTGGTCTTTTTTTTGTGGTGACTGGTGAAACGGATGCTTGACTCAGTGCTGTCACCCGCTGGCCTTTCCTAGGAATTGCAAGGGCTCTGTTGACACGCAATGGCGTGCAATCCCACAGAAGGCCAGTGGGTGACAGTGTTCCAAATATCAAATCAAAAACAGCTGAACACCTACTCCACTGGCTGAATAAGACCAGCTTCTTTTTTCATGGGTGCATGGAGTTACACATTTAAACAGTAACATTTAAACATCTCTCCTCTGTTTGTAGGAAATCCGGGCATTGGAAAGGTGTCTCTGAAGTGTCTTTATTTCCCTACCCTGTGTATTTCTCTCTCCAGTTAAAATGCATGGGGAACTTTGATGGTTGTTTCATTAAAGCCGAGAAATGTCTCAATACCCTTTTAATTGACATGGTTGCACAGTGTGCTTTTGGCAGGGGTAGAGGGGGTCATAAAGGGCTTTGTTTGCCAAGATGACAATTTTGCTGTGCTGTTAAGAGACAAATGTCTGTTTATTTTATAGATGTGTTTTTTCCCCTTCCTTCTATCTTCCAGAGTAAACGAGACCATCTGCTGATGAGCGTGAAATGGTACTACCGCCAGTCCGAGGTCCCAGACTCTGTTTACCAGCACCTGGTGCAAGACCGCAACAACGAGAATGGTGAGAAGCCTTTGTTCGCCAGAGTTGGGAGAGGCGATCGCAATTCCCTCTGTCCTCCTCTCAAGGGGATGGGAAACATTGCGAGGGGTGCTCCATGTCGAAAGCAGGATGGGAGACATGTCACAGAAAATGTGTTGCCGCTCCGTTCCCGGGTAACTCTCCCTGAGTTGAGTGACGGCGGGCCTCTCAAACACGCGCACGGCAGGTATCGGAGGGCCGAGGCACATGCCGCTCCCGCACTGACATGCCTCTGCTCCCACGCAGGCCGCAATGCAAACATGCCCTTTCCCACTCACTTCATTACATCTTCAGGGGAAATTGATTTCTGGACAGTAGAGCTAATTCAGACATGCTCAGGGTGAGGTATTCTTCCTCACAGAAAGGCTAGCCCACTCTCCTGTCCGGAACACCTTTAAGGGGATGTGATAAAATAGAGGTTGAGGCTCAAACCGAACACAGAATGTGGACATATTCTCATCGATCTGCACCATGGACAGTAGAGCCCTTGGTTTATTTCACATGTAACTGCTTGAATGGTCACCAAACCAAGTCATTTTTCACCTTCGTTTAATGGTTGTTGTGTCCAGCAGTGTACTCCCCTATGTTTCTGTTTTCCCCACTGGTCCTGCACAGCCCTCAATCTCCAGCATAATATTCAGTCACCCGTTTGCTCATTCTTCTTCTGTTCAGATGTGCCCTATTGGTGCGTGTCAACTAACATACAGTCCCTAGGCTCTGTGTGGCTTTGTGAACTGTACTCACTCGGGTGTCAGCATAATATGAAGTAGTTGGTTAGTATGCGTTGGTGCGTTTGTGGGTGTGTCGGCATACACGTGTTTACTTTGATTGTGATTGATCTGGACGTGTCCCAGCTCTCAATGTGGAATGGCTGTCCTCTCTTGCAGACTCCGGCCGGGAGTTGGTCATCACTGACCCTGTGATAAAGAGCCGGGAGCTTTTCATCTCTGATTATGTGGACACCTACCACGCTGCTGCTCTCAGGTAACACTGACCGTCCAGGGCTGCAATCTCAAATGGCCTGCATTCACATATCTGCTTCTGTTGTGGTCCAAGTTGGGCTTCTGGGTAATGGTTTTACTAAATAAACATCATCTACATCTGCTTCAAACGGCATTCATCAATCCATCCAATCTGCCCCTCCAGGTTCTTTATTTTTTTATAAGGATTTTTTTTTTCTTTTAATAATTTATTTCAATTAAAGGTTCGATTTCTCTCATATTTTGAGTGTAAGATCAAGCTGATGAACAACAGACCTTTTTTTTCACAGCCTTTTTTGCTCATCTTTACCAAGGGTGCCAATAATTCTGGAGGGCACTGCACATATTGCGTTCCCTTTTAAGGTGTTTGTGAGTTTATGAGATTAGTATAATGAAAAGCTTTGATGAGATGAACGAAAACGGAACTAGTTTGTATGTGTTGAGCAAACAAAGATGTTGCATACTTCTTTGTGCAAAATAAATATGGTGCCTTTCCCTGCCGTGGTTAACCGCATTACGAAACCAGAATGGTGTGGTTCTTGTCTGAGCTGGAAACCTGATGGATTCTTTCTCCCTCCTGTGAATTTGTGAATATTTCCCCCTTAATGAAAACCATCTGGAAGTGTCATGGCTGCCTTCAAACACATCACTGAAGCAGTGACTTAAGGGCAAATTAGCTGCAGCTTCTGCAGCACAGAGGGTCCTTTGATTCGACTTATTACAGGGCTTTAGATAAACGAGCGAAATTCCAGCGGTGTGTCGTAATCCCCGGTCCAAAAAGCCTGTGTTCCTTTCATCTTGGGAGGAAGGTTGTGTTGTTCTGTGGTCCTGACAGTCTGCAGGAGGACGGCCAGCTGCAGTGATAGCCATTATCACGATGGAGCTCGACGTTCAGGCGAAATCATATCAAGATGTGCTCTGTGCTTCCTGCTGAATCGGTCCACTGTTCCGCGTCGTGTTTGTTTTCGCTCTGTCCGCTACACTCCCTTTGATCCAGCTCACGGGATGAAGGGATGAGCTGTTAGCTGGAGCTAGTGAGTGTCATGAGCCTTGATTCATCATGCGCACTAAAGTGTGTTCAGTATGAGCAGAGGGAGCTTGTTTGGTTACTCATTCTCAATTCTCAAATTAATCGGCCCTCATTTGGTAGTGCAAATGTGTTTGCCATCAAACATTTCCCCAGCGCTGAATAACTGCATTGCCTCCTGAAATCTGCACTATTTACATTCAAATGCAAATGTAATGAGCTGTCGACACATTTTGAGGATGCTTTTGTCTTTTTTTGCCATGTTTTGTGTTTCAGGGGAAAGTGCAACATTGCCCATTTCTCTGACATCTTTGCTGCTAGGGAGTTCAAAGCCCGCGTCGACTCCTTCTTCTACATCCTGGGCTACAATCCAGAAACCAGGTAAGCCTGTTAACCCTTGCCCATGTAGGTATTCTCAGCCATCCCATCTGCAGTCCTCCACACTGGTTTGATTACCTGCATGCACATGCCCTGAGCTCGCAGCACCATGGAAGATAATTACAGTGTGGAGAGGGGGTCTGCATTGCACTCTGGCTTATTCAGCTATTTGTAACATAATTAGTGGTATATTGCCTCTGGAAACTCGATAACATAAAAGCTGATTACATTTAAATGCAGGCTGTGGGTGTGTTCCGGTCTCAAAATTGCTTTGACCCAACCTGTGCGGATAATAAAAGCTCACTCACCAACCGGACTCCCCCAAAACCGCGGCTAAAGAGAAACGGCCTTTCAATCCGACAGGCGTCCCTTAGCAGCTTTCAGGCCCAGTCAAGTGTTTTAAAGCGCAGTAGCGCCGTAACTATTGACAGTGTCAAAAAGGGCTGCAGCTTTGAATTTGGTGTTCACAAATATGATCATGCCTCATTCTCCTGACAGTGTGGAATTGTAAGAAATCGTGCGATTAAACAGTGCCTTAGTGGGGAATCTTGTGTCATACACACACTGTTGGCAGGTGTAGCTCTGCTGTTTCAGTTTTAAATTCAACCGTGGTCAGACTGTGTGACTTCTGTTCAGCCCAGTTCTCACAGCCGGGATGTCACAGCATGTGGAGTGGTGGTAGGTAAATCCACGCATGGAACACACAATGGCAGCTGGTATAGCTGGTGAGAAATTGGATGGCTACGCTGCTGTATATACACACTGGCTGATGCAAATGGCTGTATTAAAACCATAATTTCTCAACCATAATACTTTCAGAAATACCTTTTTAATTTACTTAAAAAATATTTTTGAATCAAACTGTCCCAAACTGTTTTTATAGCCAATACCTGTAATTCACACAGTTGGCTTGTTCATTAGTATTTGCTTTTTGAAGTGGAGTGATAAACCTAAAGAACTGATGGCTGTTTTTTAAAGAAAAAACTACATAAATATCAACACCTTTCTAGATACTTTGATTGACACAAGGAAACGTTGAGTATGACACTAGCTAAATGCAAATGAATTGCTCACAGAAACTGAAACAGTAGCTTGCTAATTATTGACAGAGCTGGGTTTTCTACATTGCAGGCCTGCATATTGGCATGTTTTATGTTTGCTAAAACACTGTGATATTGTTTGCCTTGCAGCTAGCTAGCCAGCAAGATCTGTTTCACCTCTCCAGAGTCAAAATGTCAATAAGGAAATAACTGTCGTGGAAAAAATGGGAAAGAACTTCACATTTGTTTAGATGCATGGCAGCAGACGTGGAGAGGAGATGCATTTCAGGTGCCTCTTCCTCCACCGTTTTCACACTTGCAAAACATTTTTCCGTGCCACCTAAATACAAGGCTTTTGGTTGATTTTTTTGCCGCTCTGATTGGAGACCTGTGCCACACTGTCACATGGCATGCCACTGCCTCCTGGTGGCATGTAGTATTGTGTGTGTATTTGATCCAAGACTCCGCTCAAAGCCACTCATCCCTTGGTGCATAGCTTTCTGAGCAGGTGACTGGTTTGGAGACCTGCTGTAAGTTGCACTTGTAACACACTCCAAAGTGCTGCAGAAGGCTGTGTGAGTCATATCCTCGTAAGACCTTCACTGAAAATGAGCTCTCGCCACACACAACGTCTTTGCTTCCAACACGCATTACAAACCAAATGTGCTCAGTTGTACCATAGCAGTGAATATAGAATAGAATAGAATATACTTTATTGCCATGTTACACAAGGTAATTGAAATGTGTCTTTTTAACATATCTCTCCTAGATACACACACACACATAGACCACTATACATATGTATTCCATCAGAGAGGTCGGAGTGCAGGGTCAGCCATAGTACAGCGCCCCTGGAGCAGTTCGGGGTTCAGTGCCTTGCTCAAGGGCACTTCGGCAGTGCCCCAGGAAGTGAACTAGCCTCCCTCCGGTTTCCAGTTCATTGTTTTTCGTTTGGCCTTCCTGGGATTCGAACCAGCAACTCTCCACTTGCCAGCCCGTGTCGCTAACCACTGAGCCACTGCCGCCCCTAATATTCTGTCACAATTTATGTTAAGATCTATTTAATTAACCAATAACACTGCAATTAAACATTAACATGCATTGAATTATATAAACTAATAAAGTCAACGAATGCTTTATAGCATTAACTGGTGTTTAGTGAACACACACAAATCATCAGGCCAAGTATTTTCTCCTTTTAGGACCTTTAAGCCTTGAAAACAGTAAATTAATGTTTTATTAATTCTTGATAAATAGGACCTTCTTGTAACGCATTGTTGTTACTTATTGCCAATTATCATTGATTTCACCTTAAATCTTGGTTATTCATTACAAAGTTAATCTACTTAGAATTCTACTTGACGATTAATTTACATCGTTAATTTAAAAAAAGTTTTAAAAGTTTAAAAACAGCAGGCACACGCTCATCTCTTAAAGCACAAGCAAAGCCCTCCATTATACGTTATATATAATTCTGATTTAATATACACAGTTCCCATTTTTAAAACACCGTTTGCAGCGCACCTAAATAACTAATCATACCCTGCTCATGCATTTAAATAAAAGTTAAAATGACTATAGGTAAGATCATCATTGATTTGAAGATTTGTGCATTAGAGCGACTTTCCCCCAGTGCTTTGCTGTCGGAAACACCGGACTTACAGATTTGAACCCTTTTGCACAAGTAGCATGAAGATTAACTTCAGTCAGCGTCAGACCACCCCCCAAGAAGCCTGCAGTAATCCCCTTTCCAGCAGCTCCCTGATTAGAGAAACGCAGTGGGGGAAACACACCAGGGGAGAGGAAGCAGGTGGTCTGGACTCCCTCAGCGCCGAGCCAACATGTCAGCAGATACAATCCAGCCCCTGCTCTCAGCTGAAGCACAGAGCATTAATGCTCCTCAGCATCACAGCGCTGGAAAAACCTCTCTGACAAGCACAAAGGTGTTTCAATTTCCCTTATGTATCATTATTGAATGAACAAGAGATGTTTTATTGGTGCATCTTAAAAAATGGCCTATTTGAGTACAGTATTTTATCTTTCAGCATGTACATATGAAATTATTGGCTTTGCTTCAAAGGCACCCTTTAATTTATTTACTGGTATAATTAAAACACATTCCAGGTGTATTTTATAATATTGAAAAAAAAGTCCAACCAAGTGTAACAGGGGTCTCAAAAACAAATAAGTGCTCAATCCCTCAAAGAAACACAGCACAAGGTAGGGAAGTGGAATTATACAAATATATATACTGTATGTATCATAGAATAATTAAAGTAGTTTAATTCTGTTTTAAATACATTGACCAGCTACTACATTTTGGCTTGCCTTTTTTCAAGAATAAAGTTAGTCAAGCATGCCCTAAATACATTTTCATTTGACAATTAACATTTTAAATTGACAGTCACCATTTCAAATTGATGAGAAGGCGACTCCAACCCAAATAACAAGCTAGGGGTTTGAGCGAGTGGCTGCACTTCAAATAATAAAACTACTTAAGGCAATTACTCAGAGTGCATGCTTCCTTTCATTATGTGTACTTTAGAAGTCAGACCTGTTATGTACTGAAGTATCCTGCTCACTAAGTGGCTCTAACGCTCTGTGCCCCAGCCCTCCTCGTTCTTTGGGTTAGTCTTTTTTAAGTTACCAGGGTACGGATTATTTTTTATATATATTATTGCAATGGCTGTTGAGCACCATTTTTGCCCTGCTTTACAATAGCTGGGCTGAAACGCGTCTGGCGCATTTTAACACAAAAGTGAATGTCCTGTTTACAGAAATGAGATGCATGCAAGGCAATCTTGGGTAGATCCATTTCGGGTTTTATAAACTGTAGCCATCTCCTGGGTTATTCAGTGTAAGGTTGTCTTCATGTGCGTTTGAACCAACTCAGTACTCTGGCAGATCACAGGCTTACAGCGGGCACTCTGCGATATTTAACAACCACACAACCGGAACCATATCCCATCTCTGCTGACTAAAGACATTGTAGATCCTCCACAGAAAGGATATCATTTGAGAATGTCTCTTGAATTATGCTTAAATCCCCCTTGATTTAAAATCCTGACTGAGGAAAATAAACGGACATTTAAAGTCCTCAGTCCCATGAAAGGTCACAGTGCATGTGAAATAGGTTGTCAGGTGAAATAAATCACTTCCAGTCTCAGTAGAGGAATTCATATAGGGAATGTGCATGCAACAGAAAATGTATGCAATTGGTGCACGCACAGTATCGCTCCCCAAAGCACAGACATGGAAGAGCATGTTATCGTTTTCAACAGCATCGGTGGAGCCATTGTCTCTCATGCATGAATAATTCCTTTACAATCTAAAATGCTTTAGACCAGGGGTGTCCAAACTTTTTTCAAAGAGGGCCAGATTTGATCATGTGAAAATACCCATGGGCCAATGGCTCCTCTCGAGACTTTTTGAACCATAAAAGTTACATACAAATCCAGTTATATAACTATTTTATTTGCAATCACACAACAATAGTCATTTTTTTAAATGAACATGTGCCCAAACGTAAGCCATTCAGGTGTGAAAAACCTAAAAACAATTCTGCCTTTCTTTCATATCTCAAGAATCAAATAACATAAAGAACAAGCTGTCTGGAGTACCTAAACAGGGCAACCAGCCAGTCCTCACTTTTAAATATTTTGTTTTCCGAGAGGACAACGATGTTTAGAACCATGTAGACTCAAACACAACCGTATGCCAAGCACTCCCAATTGAAATGCATTAGGTGACTTATTATGGGAAATTAGATGTTGTCTGTTAACATTTAGGCTAAGTTGCAGACAAATCTTAATCTTATCAAAAGATAAATACAATAAATGCCATAAGTTCATGTGCAGTACAGTATTTATAAATATGTTTTTTGCTTTTCATAGTGACAGATATTACCATTTGAAAAAGCTGACATATTAGATCTAACGCAAATTAAAAATACTCAGAAACTAGAATTTATTCATTTCAGATGGCCAGGAAACAGGTACTGACATTAATGAGAAGGTTGATACTGAGATCTTGACTTCAGTATATAAGCCAGGTCTGGTTTGAAAGCAGTGGTTGAGATGCGTAAAATATCACACAGGTGAGAGTCTGAGTTTTGACTTGAAGCGGTTCTTGTTGAAGTTCATCGTTGAAAATGTCTGCTCACACAAATATGTGGAGCCGAACAAGCTCAGCATTTTCTTTGCAAATGTTCGCGTTTCTGGAAACCGGCCTTTATTCAGCTGCCGATAAAAGTTCACAAGGGAAAGCTGCTGGTGTCGACTGCGCCACTCATTGTCACACTGCAGCTCAATGAGCTCCAGCTGCAGATGATGCAGAGCATTATCAGGGTCGACGGAGAATGGGGGAAGAGAAGAGCAACATGTCCTTTTCGATAGCTTCAAAATCCCGAAAGCATTCGTTAAACTCCATTGTAAGAGATGCAATGGCTGTTGCATACCTCTTTGTTTGCGCACAGATATTGTCCTGTGTAAAACTGCCCATGACCTCACGCAAAGCTGGAAAATGTGCGGTGCAGGGCTCTGTCTGTGACAGGTGTGTTTGGAAAAGTTGCAGCTTGGTTCCAAAGGCCTTAATGTGTGCATATAGCTGGTTCACCACTGCGTCTTTACATTGGAGGCTAACGTTCAGCGCATTCAGATGCTTTGTTGTGTCAACCAAAAAAGCCAAATCTGCCAGCCATATAGTATCTGCCAGTTCTTGCATCGGTTGTCCCTTTTGAGTCAAAAATTGTCCAATTTCCCCTCGGAGAGAGAAAAATCACTGCAGTGCGGACCCTCGACTCAGCCACCTCACATCGTTGTGATATAATACCTCTCCGTATTCAGCCTGGATGTCGAGCAGGAACTGCTGAAACTGGTGGTGGTTTAGGGCTTTAGAGCGAATGAAGTTAATAAATAGAAGCTGCGGGCCGTATAAAATCTGACCTCGGGCCGCGATTGGCCCCCGGGCCGGACTTTGGACATGTCTGCTTTAGACTAATAACAATAGTCATTTTGAAAAGCCTTTAGCTGAGAATTTATATTAAGCATTTTTGTATGATATATTATTAGTATATATTTAAGGTTACATAAAAAGGAGCATTTACAATCCGTCATTCTCAGTTAAGGGTTTGAGTACCAGTAGGTGCCCTCGAGTTTTGTAGCAATGATAAGTCAGCGCTAAAACAAAAATTAATTTTTTAGAGTTTGAGTTTTGAGTGAAAAAAAACACTGATTGGAAAAGATTGAGCACCACTGTAGCAGATACACATTAATTAAAAACATAAAATTGCTTTTCATTTATTGTGAACTTTGTAAACAGTGGCTAATTGGTCATAATTTACTAAACAAAGTAAGGCTTTCTTTCTTCAATAAAAACAATAAAAAGTCCGTCAATACTGCTGCAACCACACACAAAAAAGTTCCGCATGTGCGTTAGTGGTTAAAGCAAGATTGCATTTATTCGGTTGACAGCGTGTACTGAACCGAAAGTCCTGTACCGAATGGTTTGGTACGAATATGTGTACCGTTACACACCTACTATCTAATGTGATTTAAAAAACATATTTTTCTGCTTATTATTAGCATGCTTGTTCCTAGTCTTAACTGAATATGCTGGTAAACTTCATGAGGACAATGTGGTCTTGTAATTTGACTTCTGAGTAGATACAACTCAAACTTGAGTTGACTGAATCATGGTTAATTGAATATTAATAAATGTTAAATGTATTAAGAAGACAGGGTGGACAGGTTAAAATAACTATGCACATGGTTACAATATGCAATGTAAACACATGCATATATAGCCAATAACATGGCAACAGTATTTGTGAAACGAACAAATCTGGAACTGGAACGGCATCAGCCAGTTTAGGGAGCACTTGTATTGTATTGTTTTTTCACCCATCCAGCCGCAATCCAGTTTCCGTTTAGTAGGGTTTTGGTAGGCAGCCAACTCCACTCATGTATTTGTACCATTCAACAGAGTGGGCACTGCTGGCAGATGGGACGCTGAGTCAAGTCTCAAAACTCCGAAAGAACAAATCCTCCGCTAACTGCATGCTACAACTGAACATAATTTCAGTTATTACTTTATACATTTGTCCGTCAGTGTGGATATCCCATCCACTCTTGCGTTTTAGTGGCAAAGCCACTGCTTCCTGTTGAACTAGAAAGATGACATAATGGGTTACACTCCAAACTGGTTTGTTCTATTTTGAAGTGTCCATTCCATCCCTCTTGGCCAGTTACATTTCACTTGTACTATTTAATTCAATGAGTGTGGAAGTCAGGGGCCATTCTAAACCTGTATGGCACATAATACAAAAAAGCTGAATGTAAGCAAATGCATTTTGCTTGACATCAAGTAGAGTTGGGCAATCAACTAGCATGATGTGAAAGTATGTAATGGGTTTCAATCAATGCATTAGAATAGATATATTCTTACTTTGATAAAAAGTATTATTTTTTTGCCAGCCATATTGAGATGTACAAGGAATGATGGGGGGTAAGTTGTTTTTGACTTCCCCTCTTGTTCCAACTACTGGTGCAGAAAAAACACAAAGTGAGGAGACTAAATCAGAAATCAGTCTGGCCTTCTCAAGAGGTCTCTCCTCCAGTCAAGCTTTTACAAACAGTGGAGAAGGCCTTATTTTGTTGACAAATCATATAATTTTTTTTCAAAATGACTTCAGTTGCAAATTGTCACATAACATTAAAATAACATTAAAGGTGCTAAACCTGTTGCCCTGGTTAAGGGGGCTCTTTCATGCAACCTGCAACATTCATGAACTGCCGCAGCAGCCACACAAACTTAAATGACCAACAATTCAGAAACAGAATGCATAAACAGGGACTGATATTAACCAAATCCAATCCGATACTCTTCTAATATACACTACCGTTCAAAAGTTTGGGATCACCTGCTGGAAACTATTTTTATCTCATAATTGACAATGCTTTACACAATATACATTTCTGTAAATACTTTAAAATGACAAAAACACATGTAACAATGAACAAAATGAACATCAAAGAAATGTTCAAGAAAATTATATTGAAAATTGAATCTTGGATTCCTCAAAATAGTCACCCTTTGGCGTGAGAATAGCCTCACAAACAGTGGCCATTCTGTTAATAAGTTTTAGCAGGAAATCACCCGACATGTTTTCCCAGCTATCCTGCAGCAATTCCCAGAGAAACTTGTGGGTTGCTTTGCTTTGACTCTTCCTTTCCAGTTTGTCCCATACAAGTTCTATGGGATTGAGGTCTGGACACTGGGCAGGCCAGGTCTTTAGTTTGAGTTGTTGTTCACATTCCTCCTTCACCAGATAGTTCTTGCACAACTTCAAGGTGTGTTTCGGGTCGTTATCTTGCTGAAGAATGAAGGAGTGCCCGATTAGCCATAGTCCAGATGGAAGGTGACCCCAAACTTTTGAACAGTAGTGTAGCTTTCTGAGTTTGCACAGTTTTTTTCTTTAGAGTGAACGCAATTGGTGAAACTTCATTGTAATTCCTAGAATTTATTAGGATACACAAAAAAAATTGAAGTTCATACTGTCGCTAATTAGCTTACTGGTCATCCGCTAGTTCGGGAGTAACATGCTAGCATAGCTCGTATAACATCCAAGCTAATCAGACTTTTACAGTTATAAGGTATAACACATAACATCTGCCGACAAACAAACTTTGGAATTTCATGTAATTACAATTCAAAATAACTTTTTGATATCTTCAACGGTAACATTAGGCTAATTCAGGCTGCCACCTATACATACATCTCCGTTTAATTGAATTAAATAGTTGAATGTCACGCTTTGGCAGCCATTGAGAATATGTGACACGTCATATGGGGGGACAGATATTCTACCAACACCTGGCTAGCTTCAAGCTGGGAAAGTCCTAAGAAACTGGAATTTCCAGGAACAACTCTATACAGGAAGCCATTTGTTTTCAATGAGACACATTTGGATGAAATTCCATTCATCAAATTGAAGAAAGTAACAATTAAAACATAGAAAAAATGTTTGGGGGTTGTTCCTTCAATTATTTGAAGATCAGCAAACCCTTTTATTAAGGAATCGGGGGTTCAATTGACCCTTCGCTAAACCACGCCCCCCTTAGTTATTGTTGCTATGTACGTCAAGCTTTCGGAGCCAGCATGGCGCTCCCACTGTCACTAACTTGTCCAATTTTTGGAAAATAGAAAAAGCGATTTCATATAGAAGCAGACAGAAGGGTATACAATATGCATTTGAAGGTTATATTCAAGATATCACACTGACTCAGCAACAAAATGACGTAAAAAAAATTAAGATAGAAGCGAAAGCCTACAGATCAGAGTAAAACTGAACCACCGCATCACCGGGCGATTGAGACAGAGGACAACGACATTAAGTTACACTGTTCCTGTAAAGCTGGGTAGGTCTCTATTCACTATTACAATCATTAAAAAGCAAAAGCAGTAGGCCTATATAACGTTACATTCAGTAGTAAGTTAGCTAGCATTAGCTAACTAACGTAACATTAGTCGCCTATAGTGTGCTGTAACGACATTACTCTGGTTAGCTCCACAGGTAGCTCCATACCCTGGACCTCTGTAAAGCAAAAAATATCAGCAGTGTGTCAGCCCAGTCTTCCACAAGATTTGGGTACTCGGGACTGGGCTTCCCATTTGACAAAGTGCTGAAATAGTAATGAAAAAATAGTATTACATTTTGACATCAAGGTAACGTTACCCACTTGGTTTTCTAGAGCTTGACTGTAACATCTTAACGTTAGCAAGCTGTCTGGATCACGAATAACAAAGCTAACATTTAGTCTAACTTTACCAACGTTGCAACCCGGAGCTGTATATCCAGACCGTAGCCACGTTAGCTTAGCTGGCTAACACTTTTCAGGATTTTATTTAGGTTAAAAAAAAGAAAAAAACGTATATCTCCTTCAAACCTCTCTGGGTAACGAGTGTCACTGTTACACGTGCCCCAGGCACAACGTTGAACCATAATTTGCTAAAAATCCGCAAAACCAGCTCGAAAATGAAGAACATTTCTAATTTTTGCGTGAAAGTGAATGGAAGGCAGCCAAACACTGTCGGAGGCTCTGTCGGAGTATGTAAAACACGGCGCTGTGATTGGCCAGTTTGCGTTTTTGGGCGTGGTTTAGCGAAGGGTCAATTCCCTGTCTCGCCAGAGTCAGATCTGGCCGGGAGTGCCACCAGGGGTGGCACTGTCTGCCCCAGCGATTGGCTGTCTGCCCCAGGGAGGGGGGAGAGAAGCCAACATGACGTTCGCTGCACATAAGAGTGGCCCTGTAGTATCGGGTTACGGTCGACGGCTTGGCGAGTGGCGTCTCAGAGGAGACGTTACTTCGCCTTCGTCACTACCGGTCGCAGGACTACGGCAGCGAACTCACATTACTAGGGGGGGATTGACATAAAATAGTGGGTCTGATTGGCTACCAATGGGAAAAAATGGGAGAAAAATCTGAAACATTTTTTTTCTTTTTTTTTTAAGAAAGAAATGCAGTGCCCTCATGGGAGTTGTAGTTCAATATTAATTTAAAACATTTTACTTTTATATTGATCAACCCTTGCTCAACAATATCATCCGCCCCCTGCTCAACAATATCATTACCCTCCCCCCCAGCAAACTGAACATAGTGAGGATAAGCAAACATTCAATAGCTAGATAACTAACATTTGTCATTGCCATTTGCAGGCAAGTAATTGCTTGCTAGAGTGCCAAGAGTCTCTTGACACATTTATTAATGACCACAACTAATGAATGTCTACAGAAGTTTAATATTTTTGTAATATGCATATTAAATGGAAAAGGTAATGCTTTTAGTATAAGTGTGGTAAACATACCTTCTCCATGCCAAAACTTCCAGAGCTCTGGGAAGGTAACACTCCACGTTCACATGATCCGGTGGACGCAGACAGCGGGTAGAAGATATTGTCACTGGAGGGAGTGCCCATTAAAAAAAATATATATCAGCCAATCAGTCAACATCTATTATTCAGTGCCATAAAGTATCTAGAAATACATAAAACATTTTATGGATGGTGTATTTGCTACAGAGCGCAGATATTTGTATTCACCTGTGATACTGCAATAATCAATTTTGTTTGAACAGTGGAGAGTGGAGTCTGTGCTTGGAGGATGGCTTCAAATACCTGAAATACCTTATATAGTGCTATGATAAAATGCTTCAAAGTTGACACATGGGGTGTTTGGGACTGAAAGGGGGGGTCTCCATGCTGCATAGGGGGATATAGTCAGATTCCTTCAGATGCCAGCAACTGTCAACTTCACACCGTCAATAGATAGCACAAGTGTGCTGCTCCCATCTGTTTACCTTTTTGAATGTATTGTGGTATTTCAATTTTTGTATTTTATATAAGATAACACTTTAGATTATGTTGCAGTATAAATGTTTAATACATTATTGATAACTGCTTCATACATCATTTCAAATGCACTGTTGGCTAGTCAATATGTCAACAATAAATGTTAGAGAATAATGTTGCACGGTCATCTAAGGTATTTCCTCATGCTTATAACTATATGTATTGCTACACTAAGTATACTGTTTTGCACTACCATGGTAAATCTGAATCCTCATTTAATTTTCATTGAGAATTCTGCTGGGACATGCGCAGAGGTGATTGTTGAACCAGTAGTGCTTGATGTTGCTTGTTGCTTTATTGGGCGATTTATGTGGCACACAATCAGAAGCGTTAACACACATCAAACCAGAGTTACATGCTAAAGAATCTCCATTTTGGGTACAGTAAAGAAAACTGAGAATAGTAACAGCTTTCAATATTCATTGCATTTCCGAAAAATATTAATTTCAACAAAGCCAATGGGTGCAAGGAGAGCATTTACTAGAAGCTCACACAATGTGTTGGTGATGTTAGCATAACATACAATTGTATTATACTGATCAGTGTTTTTCCAAGTAGGCTACTGTATTTACATTTACTATTTCTTTGAATAATCACTGCAGTGTTCATTTTAAAACCCTTGTTACATTTGCAATGTCTATTTAAGGGCAATAATATTATATAATATTGAATAATTAACATTTCAGTTTGTTAATATTAGTTACACTAATATATATTTTGGTTCTGAAAAATACATCAGTATAAGTAATGTTAATTACATTAAGAAATTAATTTTATATAAAAACTACTAGATTATACTGAACTTTATAGCCTGATGTTAAATTAAGTAATGATGTAAGACAATCTAAATTAAAAGCTCTCCTACAGTTCTCCTCTAGTGTGTATTTTTTCGTCTCTTGAATTTGATTTTTAAAAATGATTAGTATTAGTTATAGCAATACTTTATATTGAGAAAACAATGGTAGAACATCCGTGGAGTGAAGACATTTGTAGTTTAAGGGGGGTCAATTATTTGATTTAGTCGTAATGTGTGCACAGATGGAGAAAATACACAGATCACCATGTGCCGGATAAGTGAAACGGTGCAATTGATTAAAACTGGCATAGATGGCTGCTGCCGCAGTTGGTGAGTGTTGCATGTTAAGAGCCCCCTTAACCAGGGCCCCACTCTGTCTCCTCTCGCTCTCGCTCTCGCTCTCGCCCCCTCCTTCCCCTGCTTGTTTAGTATGCTGCGCGAAGCGTCAGCGGCTTCGGGAGCCGGCCTTGTTTATGTGGAAGACTGGCAGAGATGGATCGCGTTTCCAGCGTGTCTCCGTGTGTAAGGTCGTGGCACATGCTCAGTGTGGTCCATCGAAACGGGAACTTTATACGCTGTACGTGAAGACTGAGGTCATAGCACAAGCTCAGTGAAAACCTCTCCGAGAGACTGCGTGCTCCTCCATTTTGACTACTTAGGTAGAAATAGGGGGAAAGGGGGTTTATTGCAGCCACGTTAGCAGAGAAACTGTCAACATTGGCTAAAACGAAACGGCTCGATTTCCGACATGGACGACCTGTTCAGTCCACGAAGGTAGGCTTCGTTGCACATATTAGCCACTTTTTGACGAAACCGCGCTGTTTTTGTTACTCTCGCCGTGTCTACTGCGACGTATTTATATGTATAAAATATGTATATGCAATCGCTGGGTTTTTACAAGGTTATGTACGCCATTGACAGTGTTGTTGCTTTAAGTATTTGTTTGCCTCCTGCGCTTACAACACAACACAACACAACACAGCACAGGAAGCTAGCTACTTGGCTAGCAGCGGAGCTTTCTGGTCTGTGCATGTAGCTAGCAAGCTAGCTGTCACCGATTTAACTTTCTAGCTATTTGCGTTGCTCTCGGGAAATTAGAAGCGCTGCATACCAAGACTCCATTTTGCAGGACTTGATATTTCGTCGTATTTACAGTCGAGATGACATGGCGTAGCAGGCTTCAGAGAAGCACACGCTCGCTGCAGTTGACAAGCGACAGTGAAGCCCGTGCAGGAAGGTCTCGAGCCATGTCGATGTGGCTCGAGATCAGGGAATGTTTGGGCCTTTAGCTGTGTTTATGTAATGTTTGGAGGGAGTATTACAGTCCTGCAACGATTGGTTAGTTTTGATGACAGGGGTGGGACTAGTGTTGATTGCTTTCCCAATTGTCAAGTCAGACCGCCGGATTTTGCCGTTTGGTCATGACATAGTTAAACTCAACAATCGCTTCAGTTGATAACGTTATTACAGCTGTTAACTCGTGTCATTGTAATCAGCTGTCTTGTCATACTGTAATTCGTAAACTGCGTCACATGGACGTTTTTTAAAAGAATATCTGCCTAATCCCATTGAATTAAATTAGTTGGCCAGCTATGAGTAGTTCGTTTTTAAAAAGGATATATTCACACTTTTGATTAAGATGTGTCTTAGCTGTAACTGAGCATATCATTTAAAATGTGATTTTGCAGCACATTTGAGTGTAATTGCAGCTGTATTTTTTATTAAGTATACTACATTAACATGTTGTTAAAATGGCATACTGAAAAGTTGTTTAACAACAAATGTAAACATTGTGTGACACAATTATTGTACTTCAACAGTTTTAGTCTATGGCCATACTTTTTCTGGTGTCAATACTTAGTAACACTTAATAGCACATGCCTTTAAGAACAGAATTATTTATTTACCCTGAAATTGAATTTGTTTTGCACATGCAAGTAAGCATCAGAAAATCCCCCCCAAGCCATTGGAAAGAAAATAAACATGTATAACACCCACAATATACAGCTACCCATAGACTAAGAGTTTCAATTCGTCTTAAGGGGTATAAAATAAAAAAGTGTCTCCAACATTATATTGTGTTGTGTGCAGCTAAGAAGTATGTATGGTAATAACATAGGCTTAATAACATTAGTTAATAACAATTTAATTTTTTATAATTATTATTATTTTTAAATAGTTTTAATTTTACTCGTGTTAAAGAGGACAATTGCTTTTGCAAAATTGAAGATTAGAGTAGGAGAGACCAAAGCAGGTATTGTAGCGGGGCAAGTCTGAATATCCCGATTTACGTCTCAGGAAAGGTGTTTGCTGCACCTGAGATTTTGGATAGGATGGTAGCGAAAACACACCTGGACGGTAGTGTAATTGTTAGTTTTGCCCATCGCAAATGGAATACTTCCCGCCTCTGAAATACAATCTGTATTGTATACAATCTATGTATCTGTATTGAAATACAATCTGTATTCAACTAAGCAGTTCAAAGTATTCAAGCTTTGCACTTATAATGAGTGGTTCAATGCACGTGAATGAGAGTGCGCATACATATATGTATGTATGCGCACTGGTTTATTTTGTTCAAAATTACTGCATACTTGGCTGGTGCATCATGGGGCAATGTCCTGAGCGATTGCAGAGGTTGCATATGATTGCACGGGAGAGGAAGGACCTTCTAAGAAGGAATAATATTGAACCAAAAATAACGAAGCAATAGCTGATGATATTGTTGAGTTGTGGGGGTTTGCTGACATTTCTGTGTTTTATATCCGTAATAGTTCATACTTTACCTAAAATGCAGTAATAGAAGGGGGCTGGCAGATAGCGTAGCGGTTTAACGGTCCTTAATTTGGCTGGTCCTGTACGAGTGTGAGCTGCCTTTCAGGGACGCGGTTCGAAACCCGTCTCTGCCACCCTTGACCGGCTGTTATCCCCAATCGAGGGTGGCATTTGGCTGTCCGCTCCTGGGGGAGGGGGGAGGGGGGAGGGGGAGGGTGGTCGGCACAAACTCACTGTTAAGCACGTATGGGTGTCTCCAGAAAGGGGGTTGGTGAGTTCCATCTCAAAGGAGGTGGATCATCGCCAGCCTCGGAGAGTAACTTGCCCGTAGAGACGGGGGAGGGTTAATCGAAATAAATAGAGGGTATAATTGGCTTCCAAATTGGGGAGAAATAGGGGGGTGGAAACAAAAGGAAAAAAATGCAGTAATAGATAAAATAACAGTTAAAGAACATTTGAGTGTGGGGGGTGTAACGGATATTACATAATAAAATAACATAATGGATATATTTTATTATGCAGGACAACGTCCGTCGTTGCAGGACTATGAGTCAAAATGCGGGACATCTAGTCACCCTAGTCATCGTAAGTGCATCAATGAAATGTAGTTAATATTTTTAATAAACACATTTTAATATAAGTGGCTTAGATGAAAATACACAAACTAAACTAATGTGCTCCACACGTTTTTTTTCCCCTCCTCCTTCCTGAAATATTTAAGGGAGTGGATAATCTGACTGTGCCATTATATTTGTATAGCTGTAACATTAAATGCAAAAACTGAATTGTATAGAAAAAAATATATATATGTATACGTATGTATATATGTGGTGTAAATGTTAACTTCACTAGTTTGGTCTTGTTTGACAAAGGGGGGTTAAACCAGCGGTTAGAAATTTACCCACATCTGCACCTGGAGTTTTATTGACGATGGACAGCGTTGCTTCATTTGAGCACAGAAAAGAGCATCGTTATGGTCCTCACTCTCTGCTGTCAATCAATCTTCTAGTTCAAACACATTTTACATTGAGGGAAATAGTGTAAATCAGGAATAGCCACAGTAGGAAAACATCCATTGCACTTGATTCAGTCTCAGAAGCTGAAATCTACTGTTTGGGCTATATTTGAATTATTGTTCCACAAGCCTCTTGCCTTTCCAAATAGCTGGATTAGCCCTCAAATTGGCCTTTGTTGTTTTGTCTCCTCTTTATGTAGGAAAGACCCTGCAGGACTGGTCTTTTTAAATTGGTAACATGGCTATCGCAAGACGGTGTTACTGTTGCAAAGCACATCCTAACATTAAAATAACAGAATTGATTTTGGTTCCCCCGTATTATTTTGGGAATACGCATCTATAACCCCCGATAAATAATACGTTATGAAGACAAAAACGGATCCAGCTTTGTCCAAAATATTTAGCTAATGCTTCCACTGCCAACAAGTCGCTTAGCTTTACTTCCTGAGCACACAGAGTAAGCCTTCAAAGAAACCAAATAATGTAGCAACCTTTCTGTGCAGTACATCTGCGTGCCATATTGTCATATCGCTTGCACTTTAGGGTAGTTTAGTTTGACAGAATATATATTTCTGCCAAGTGAAACAAGTGGGGTGGGGGTGGGTGTGGGTGTTGTGGGGAAAAGTAGTTTTAAAACGTATTAGAGAGAGGCACGAAGACTGCCTCAGCAACCAAGGACCTGGATTCTTGCCCGCCCCCCCCTGTTTGGTCAGACCATCTCGCTGATGGAGAGTTGAGAGTTTCACTGGGCACAAATCATAGTGACAGTTTCTGGGCCGCTCTGCGCACGAGCGTATGAAAATCGGCACCATTGCCATGACAACGGGGTGCCTTTTCCCCCTTTCCAGAAGGAACATCTTGTCATTTTCTTTAATCCACTGCAGCTGGAGATATGAACACTATTATTAAATTGCCATTGCCATGGTTACCAGCGTTTGTTATAGCTGCTGTTTCGGATCCTGCTTTTCTCCTCTTCCCCCAATCCCCCTCACCTTTTTGTATAATGTTAGCTCAGCTGAAACGTCTCCGTTTCCTTCTTTTAAAAAATAATCCCATACTGAGAATGGAGCCATTGAACACGACAAAAAAAGTAAGCTAATGCAAGGTGTCAGGCAGATTGGTTGTTTTCTCATTTTTCTGTGAGTTCTGTCATTCCCCCTTTTTTTCAGTGGAGTGTTCAAATGTTACTCTTTTTAAAAAGTGATTTTTTAGTGTAACTCCCTATAAGTCATACCCATGTCAAATACATTTCTCCTTCAACATTTAGTTACATGACAAATTTAACAGTGGCCAGGTTGAACTTTCAACTTGCTTTTAAAAGAAAAGTTAAGTGTCTAGCAGCTGAAGCAGAATTGTATCATAGTGTGACATGGATTAGTATGAATGTTCATCTTTATACAGTATGTGGCCAGAAAGGAGCAGGGGCCACATCCTGTCTCTGAGAAAAGAGACCTGTTCAGCAGGAAGCATGTAAATATTGTACACTCATGAGTAGAACAACATTTTAGCAGCAATTAGTGCACATATTTGTATATTTGTATATTTTTTATATTTCGAACAGATTTTGTTCCTTATTTTTGTCCCTTGTTTTTGGAAGCCACCCTTTCTCTAGGAGGTGGGACTTTTGCAGCTGTGAAGTAGTCGCATTAAGTGAACAGTGATTTGTCCCTAATGATGGAAGGTTTACTCAGACTTTGGATTGGCTCTTGTTTTCTGTGTAAAGTCAAAGCATTTGGCACGGTGGTGACATGCTCCATGTCCTGAACGATGAGGTCATGCTTCCGTTCCACTCCCTCGTTTGACTAATGTAATGTCATTGACAGCTCAGTGTACATATATACCTGTCCCCCATGTATGTTGTTAATGAACATAAAGCTTGCTTCTGAAATAAAAATAGATTTTGCCTGTGTCAAAGTCCTGTTGGTACTCTCTAATTCTCTTACGCTGTTGATTTAATTTCTTCCCCTTATTATGCAAATGTATTTACAAACGAGACTAAAAGTCAAGTTTTCTAATACTGCAAAATACACTCTCAGGAGAAAGTAACCTTAATTTGTGTAGAATAGACACCCACATATTTTATGCAGCTCACTTGAATTTATTACCTGAAAAAGAGGGATTCCCTTGGCACCCTTGCAGGATGACAGAAAAAAATGTTTAGTGTGAGGAGATGGACACGTTGGTCCCAGGCAGCATTGTGCGCTGGCAAAGTGACGGCGAAGAGTGACAGAAACACACTGTTTGGCTGTCACTCACCATTCACTCCCTGTCAGTTAGTCAAACTGCCTGACATAGCCTAGGTGGAATGTATCTGCTATAAAACACGGCTTCCGCTCAGCTGGCACCATGCAAAGCGGACAGAGTGCACTGAATTATGGTGGCGTGTTTAAATCTTGTGTGCATCAGTTTGTTGACCTCTTCAGGCATCGCAATGTCTTTTGAAGCAACAGATCAGATATACGGGTCGAAAGCAGGTTTTTTTTCCTTCGGTGAATTCAAACGAAACCAGGCAGTAAATGAGTCTTCCCAGGTTATTGTCTTATCAGTCGTCATGTGCTCCTCTGGTGCACAGCATTCTATTGTGTCTGAGCGGATATTGCTCCCCCTTTATGTAAAAGACCGATGGGCTGTTGAAGTTGCAGTCCTATTTTAGTACAATGCGGTTATCGTATTAAATCGTATTTCCTATTCAAGTGTAATTTCAAACTGAAGAGAACTGCAGTGATCTTTTTTGAAAGGGCTTTTTTTCCCCCCATTGTAAATGTTTAATCATCTTTCTTTCAGGCGACTAAACAGCACACAGGGGGAGATCAGAGTGGGCCCGAGTCACCAGGTAATCACACACTTCACACACACATGCACACAGGGCCCTCTTCTCAGTCCAAACCACTTCTCACTATTACATGAAGGCTATATGGCCCCCCTGTTAGAATTTCAATTATGATATAATTTTTATTTTGTGTGTTATGTTTGGCAGAAGAGCAATAATTTGAAAGTTCTATGAGTATATCTACCTTTTAGAATATGTTAAAATGACTTATTCACGCTCCCAGCCATGGTGCCAGCAAACACGAGCAGGCAATATTCAGTCACTAATCTGAAAGCCTTGGACATGCGTACAGATTGTCCATTTCTCTCCTCGCTCACAAAATAATGTTCTGATACAAGCAGCTAATGGAATGTGACCCCATAACTGCTGTCTTAATGTGTTCCCTCACAAACACATTGCAAATGCAGTGTTGTGGAATAGTGAATGGGCAGCTTGCCCATCGCTGCCTGGAAGATTATTGGGTGTTCCAGCCCCACACAGCCAGAGGCTGATAATGAGGTCCCTGGATACTCAGGCCGTGTCCATTTCACCACAAAGTTCAAGTACCAGTGCTTCTGCCAGAGGGACTCCTGTTCAGTATCACAAACTGAAGTGCACAATCCAAATGGAAAGTAGAAAAGATACCCAAGGAAACTGTTTGATTATGGTCTTTATTTAAAAAAACTCATGCAGTGTTGTGAGGGAATGTGTGACAGCACTGCCACACTGATGACCATCTACATTTAAAGTCGGATAGACAAAGCAAGCCTCAGGTTTTTAAGAGACCTGCGGTTTCATACATGGAATTGTAATTCTGTGGTGCACGGTGGCACACCCCATGATAGAGACAATTATTGTTACACTCAACATTGTTTGACTTTGACTTCTAATGTTTGTTCTCTGAAGAGAGCCAATATGCAGTTAGCAGTTTCCAAACCAGCATGTGTGGGAAGCCCTTGTCAGAACTTGGATCACCACACTGTGGCCACTGGCCTGCAAGTTATGTTTCATCCTGTAGCGTTTTCCATCAATTCGAGAGCTGCAGATTGTCAAAATTCGATACCATATTTGACAGCATATCACTGCACTGACCCAGAGCTTTTGCATGGCAAAACACTCTGAAGCCCTCTTAGAAGTATTTAGCATCAGTGAGTGTGGGGGCCCTCTGACCTGCCTCTGGCACCTCCCCAGGCCAAGCTCCCGGAGCTACAGCCTTTCCCGTCTCTCGGCGGCCAGGCGGTGACGGAGAATGAGGAGCTGGTGTGGATGCCAGGGGTGAACGACTGTGATCTGCTGATGTACCTGAGGGCAGCCAGGTAACTGTGTGCACTTTATGCATTTAGCTCCTCCTGCCTTCATCCTTTAAACCTATTGGTGCTTTTTTAACGATTTGAACCCTGACTGCTGTCATTGATGCCGTGCAGGTATTGCAATTGTGCTGTAAGTGGTGAATTGGTGCGTTTTTACCCCTTGTGTTCAGGAGCATGGCGGCATTCGCAGGAATGTGTGATGGAGGATCCACAGAGGATGGGTGCTTAGCTGCTTCACGAGACGACACTACATTAAACGCATTAAACACTGTAAGTAGTCACGTAGACCCCCTGTGTTTTGCTCACATCTAGATCCAGATATTTAGCTTCCTAAACGAGTGATCCGGTGAGGCGTAGACTGATTAGAATGGTAACGGTCATTTTCACTGCACAGACTGAGAGGTGCCGGCCTGCCTAAAGACAGGATGAATACAAACGCTTCCGATAACATTACATGTGCTTCGATACCTAACGACTTCCATGAAATGTAGACCTACTTTCGCCAGCTCATTCATTGCAATGAAGTAAGACTGTCCAAATGGCCAGAGGCTCAAGAGTACTCAAGATGAAAAAAAAATACAGAAATAAAAGGGTACATTCCAACCAGCATGGTAAGAGCCGACCTGATGCCTTTGCCTTTTTGTGGTCTCCGATCCGTAGTTAACCCAAACAGTGGTCTCTGCAACAGAAGAGCAGTTCTCAATGAAGTGATGGTTATATACAACTATGCCAAGGAATAAGCTGGCAGACGGAGTGACACCATCACCATCACCATCACTTCCTTCAAATAATTTTCACCTTCACAATAGCCTCTACTTTGTCAGGATCACAAGCAATACCATCCTGAGAGATAATGTGGCCCAAAAACGTAACAGACCTCCATGAAATTACACTGAGAGAGACAGCTTTAAATTGTGCTCTTTGGGACGCTGAAACACCATTTCATGCCTTTGCAAACTCTCACTCTTAGTGAAACCCAAGACATCATCCAGATAACAGGGAAGACTAAGAAAGGTTTGGTCACCAAAGATTATCAGCATCATCCTCATGAAGGTGGCTGAGCTATTACACAAGCCCTACAGTAAGTGATTGTATTCGTGAAGACCCAGGGGTGAGGAGAAGGCAGTGAATTTCTTGTCCTCCTCATGTAGTATTACATTATAGTACCCAGACATCGGATCCATCATGGTGAAGAGGACGTTCCCGCCCAAAGCAGTGAGTACATCAGGTTGATGAGGGAGAGGATGTGCGTCTTTGACAGTCTGGGTATTCAGCCACCAGAAGTCTGAATACAGATTCTCAAGTCTCCTAACTTTTTCCAAACTATAACTAAAGGAGAAGAAGATTCACTAGTGGACTTACTAATGATTTCCTTCTCCTCCATCTCATCCAGAGATTATCATAGTTTGTGGTAGTAGGCAGGGGAAAGCCTAAAGGGGCGATCGTCAGTCAACCTTATACGATGACAGAACTCACGTACCTCACCACAATCCAAATGATGCCTAGAAAATACATTTCTCAATCAAATCAACAAACTTTGACTTCCAAAAAGGAGACACCTGACAACCCTCCTGTTCAGCTTGCTGTTCCCAGCAGTTGCATTGCTGCCAACAGAGCTCCTAGCTGCTCCTAAACTACCATGAGAGCTGCCCACCTTGCCCATGTTCTGGTAAGTACCTTGATCTTTGTTCAGATCCATGTCCTCATCAAAGTCCTCCAATGCAATTCACGGTTACACGTCGGCAACCTTGGCATTCCTGCGTAAAGTGATCTCATTAGCGGTAAGGTTGACAATCTTGACCAGGAGCCACCCTTCCCCCCCCCACAGAGGAGAGACCACCCGCCCAACTGTTGTGTCTGTTCATTGAGCGAGATGAACTTGGCTCTACAAGCACAGTGCTGTCAGCAGCAAGTTTGGTCTTGGGCAGAAGACGACCCCACACCAGATGCTCACTCATGGGTTGAAGCATCACAGCACTCTTCAGCTTCACAGTGTCAACCTTGTCTGGGCTGGTGTCCCCCCTCCACCTCTCCAGGTTGGAAAGAAGATTTTGACTGTCGTTGTCCTGGCATACAACATCAAGTTGATCAAAACCTGCCAGTATCCATCACTAGATTTGAACCGTCTAATCAGGGGCTTCAAGACATTTGTGCCTAAAATCAGCTGCTCTTCTTAGTCTTCCGCAGTTAAAACGGGGACAACAAATGTGAAACCATACACTTCAAGTCTCAAGTCACAAATGCCCAGTGGACTGGTTTGCTTACTACCACACCTGACCAGGATGATATCCACAGGAGCCAAAAAGTCACCTGCCACCACTCCTGATTCTCTAAACTGAGGAACCACGTTTGCACTCAGTGGTAGCCATAGACCCGCTATCCAGCATCCCCTGTAACTCAACCTTGTCCTGTACTAAGACAGTGGTGTAAAACAAACTTTCATTCTGAGCTGTTCTTAGCTGTACTGTGCTATTCTTTGGTAGAGTCTCACAAAAGTAAGAATACACAGACTCACCATCACTAACTTTGGAGGGAAAATCATGATGCCTACCATTGCCCTCCTCTGAATGGAGACTCTTTCGTTTCCCTGAGGCTGTCTTACTAGTCTGCCCCAGACCAGTAGTCTGCAGTTGTTTGTCCCTCTGACAATCAAAGTGTGTGTGGCCAGAAGAAAGACATTGAAAGCCAAGCTTGTTCTGCCTACAGTGCCAGTCAGTGGTATCGCAAACCTCACACTCCTGATACCGCTTGATGTTTTGGATGCGGGGTCTGGTTTGGGCTAACTGAGTGTTGCTCCCTAGTGCTTTTTCTAACATGCTCAGAACTCTGTCCAGTGTGTTCTCCTCAGACAGTGTATGATCGGACTCACACCCACCCACAGGAATTTCCAACATGTTTGAGGACCTGGTGACAGAAGCAGCCCTCCCCAGACTAGATCCAGCAGTGGCCATTGAGTGAGAAAGAAGGCTCCCACACGCTTTGCATCCAGGCATTCCTGCACTTCACAGGCAGTCCAGTCACGCAGTGACTTTTAAAGACTAAAGCTAGCTAGTTTCAGATGAACATCACAGTCAGCTCCAGGCTCTGGTTGGACATCAATTTACCTTCATTTTTTAGACACTGCTCTGCCACTTCCGTTGCCTTGTTGAGTCTAATCCAGTAGTCCAGAGGACACTCGTTTGCATCTGGTTTGACCGCATAGAAATCTGCCAGAATACACTGCTCCCCCAAAATGTTATTGATACTTAGGTTATTACGAAGCCAGACTTTGACTAAGTCCCTTACCCGTCCCATTATTTTGTTCACCACCTCCCCGAAGAGCTCATGACCTGTGTACCCATTTTTACCCAGGTACACCCTCATTACATTACATTACATTACAGGCATTTAGCAGACGCTCTTATCCAGAGTGACTTACAGTTTACATTTCTTTACAATCCATTTATGCAGCTGGATATTTACTGAAGCAATGCAGGCTAAGTACCTTGCTCAAGGGTACAACGGCAGTGTCCCACCTCGGGATTCAACCTGCAACCTTAACGTTACAAGCCCAGCTCCCTAACCATTATACCACACTGCCTGCCTCATTAACTCTTCCCACTCAATGACAGAGCATTTGTCTGAGCTGTCACCCCTAAAGTAAGGTGGATCCTTTATATCAGATCTGAAAACCATATGCAACTTGGACCCCTCAATGACTGTTGAGCCTGATCAGAGTGGGAAGCACGCTGTTCGCTCTCAGGAGACGACACATCTGAAGGCTCAAACTGTTTCATGATAAGCTCGATTTGTTTGAATCACCGATTTCAGTACCAATTTGCCTGATTAGGACACTAAGCTGTAGCGATTAATTTTCAGTATCCGATACGAGCCCAGGAGCTAGGGAGCTGTCAGGGGACACTAATGGAGTAAAAGCATGGGGCGGAATACCATTGCTCCCTGAAGTAAAAACCCTACCTATCCCAGCACCCAACATATCAGGACTAAACGTCAGTACACCTCTTCCCCTCCCTGTACTCATATTAGGGACATGCTGCATAATGACACACTACAAAACTTAATTGCAAAATGACCTCCCCCCCCCCCCCAAAAAATAAAAAATGCCTCCAGTACTTAACATCAATCTCATGAATTGCAAAGTGGCCCAAAATCCCAAAATGAAACTTTTTTTTTTTTTTAACTAGTCAGGATTCAGCGTTGCTCATGGACCCACATAGACTCACGACAGGAGAAGCGCAGTAGCGGCAGCACACACAGAGAAACCAGCAGCATCATCGGCGGTCCGCCACTGCCGACCAATCATCGAGTCACGGCACCAGTTGTAACGGCGTTATCTCTGCGTTGTTTCAAAAAATTATGCCCCCAACAACGACGGCGTTGGATCAGCATTTATTACAATGCCTGCATAAAGTGATATTAAAAAGGAGAAACATCAGCATTTTCAAATGTTTTGTGCACCATTAGGGGTGTGGCCGTGTACTGGTATGACGGTATACCACAATATTCAAATATGAATTGGTGCTATCATAAACTTAACGTAATACCGTGATAGTAAATCACATGCCAAAAGCTATTTTCATGCGGGAAAATAATATTTCAACCGCTACCCTACTAAAATGTCAAAATAACCCATATTAAATAATATAATACTGGACCTGGGGTGTCTGCTAATGTAATTTAATCCCACCACCTCTTTGGCATTTTGTTTTACTTACAACGCGATTGCGCACATGCAGACCGCTCCCTCGCATTTTCCAAATCTGGTAGGTAGCTGTTATTAGCTAGATAGCTACACGGCATAAATCTCCGTTTGCAGTCCCTTATAAAACTTGCGATGTCCGACACTGATTCCGATGACGAGGCGGTCTGTAATGACTAATTATATCCCCCCAAAAAGCGAACTCGTTCATCCGTGTGGACTCACTTTCGATTCAGAAAAAAATGATGGTGGTGTTGAGAACGGATCTCCCATCTATAGAGAATGTGGGAAACGTAATGGCCAGAGGAGGGAACAAGTCAAACCTTGCATTCTGCCTGTGTGAGTGTCATCCTTGACGTTATGCCACAATGGAAAAAGGGAGTAGCTAAATATAGTACTAGATCCGAAAAGCTGATAAAGCAAAACGTTGCTTAATTCGCAGAGTGAATAATTTAAATTGATTTAAACATGTAATTACAAGGAGTGAACTATATTTAGTTGCATTTTTTAGCGCATTTTGATACTCGCTACCTTCAGTGTGTTTGTGCTCCAGTGATGGTTTAACCTTGATTTAGCAGAGCATATACCCTGGTGTATTTGTGTCCATGCTTTGTCTCATGAGGTGTTATTTTCAGGTGTTTCAGTTAATTGCTCTTTGGCGTGTTATTCTTCAGCAATTAATTGATGCTTTGGTCAGTTTTGAAATCCAAAAACGTGCTTTCTTATGCACTGCTGCCATTGCCACTGCCTAAATAGCTAATATTACAATAGCCAAACTTAGCTCTCATTTCCAAACATGGCTAACCGTAGCTATAACATTTGTATTCACTTGCAAATGTTTGTGGTTTTAAGGCTGATAAGCTGAAAGCTGCCCTAAAATGTAGCTACAACTGTGCTGTGGTATGGAGAAATGTTTATTTTCACTGTCGGCAAGTATCAATAATAACTATCAATCTGATTGTACTTTGTATACAGCACATACAAGACAGGAGCATTTTGCAGGCAAAATGACTGGATGCATAACAATCCTAATGATTCTTAAAGGTTTTCCATTCCATTATGGCATATATTTTATGCCTGTAGTTATTGTTTGTAATAAAGAAAGCCAGTATTTCTAATCCAGAAGTGCTAATGAATATGGAAATAAGAAATAAAATTGACTGTGGCGTACCTGTTGTCACACAGACGTCAGCTTTGCAATTGAGTGGTCTGCTGCTTTTCCTGAGGAGGAATCATTTTCTCTGTAATTGATCATTGGGGAATCATGTTTCTGGAGGAAATTTCTTTAGCAGAAACCGCTGTTTCCAGGCAGTAGAATTGCTGCAGGTCGTATCCGCAAGCTAAGGTTTACCAAACAATTTGCCCCAATGAGGGAGCAATCCTTGGGGGCCACTGCACTGCAAGATGTTCATCTCAGTAATTGTGCTAATGTGCTTTCCACCCCAAAACACACCACAATTTCAAAGCCGTTGCAAACAGGAAAATGTTTTGCTGAAAAATTCCAGTCACCTCAAATTTTGATTCCTCCATTCCAACATTATTTTTTTAACTGGCCTGTACTATTGACAAAGGAATTTATAAAAATTACATCGCCCAGTGCAGAAGAGGTATAATTGCATTATTCCTGACAGGCACTGGGCTTAATTTTAATGGGCAAGAAGGCCCCCATGGAGTTTATTGTATTTTTAAAATGTGTTTTATCAATATTTTTTTCCTCTTAAACATTGTTTATGGACACGGAGTGGATTTTGTGCCTTTGGAAGGTCAGTGAAAATGAGGGGGGCTTTCAGACAAGGTCGTAAATTAGGATTGAGGAACAATATGTCCATGTGTGAGGTGTCAGAGAGAGGGGGAGATGTAATTCATGGGTCTATTACTGTGCGCCAGGCCCTGACAGCTGAAGCTTTGCCAAGAGGGGGAATTATGTGCCGCTGTGTTGCTGACAGGCTGTGGCAGGGACCTGGAGTGGGTACCAGGAGTCTGCTGCTGGGCAAAAAAAAGGATGAGGGCAGGGGGGGTAGACGATGCAAATTCAGGCCCACCGACGCTCTATCCCAAAACACGCACTGAATGGTAATGGCCATTTCCCCTGCCATAACCAATATAAATGCATAGAGATACCTAGAAAATAAATGGAACCCTAATAAATAGGATATTACATTCAGGTTGGCCTCAGATGGATGCTAGATCATTGTTGTCTCAACCTTTTCCCCTTATTTGCAATTCCAATGTGTGCCGACTGTGTCTGGGTGTCGGAAGCAGAGGGAGCACCCTCACATCACAGCAGGTTTAAGAGCCGGATAAGTATGAAAATCCACAGCTTTCCCCTTTCTGAGAAGACAAGCTCCCCCGAAGGAAAGGCACGCCTTTTGATAAATGCCTATACCAAGTGTCCTACAGTTGATTGCTTATCCGGACTGCAAGGGACATGGAAACATTTGCCGAAGCAGAAATATGTTGGGTCTGCAAAAGCACATCTCCCATGTTTTGAGGGTGTATCCCACCACATCCCCTTATGCCACTGTGGCATGTCCATTGTAGAAGTGACAGAAGGTTATTTATGAAAGTTCTCGGTTGGAAATCTAGGCCCCATGTTGATGTTACATACGGTCTCTGTAGCAGCAGCAGCACAGTATTTAATGGGTTTCAGATTTTCCCCCAGCTGTTCTTTTTATTTAAAAAAAGAAAGAAAAAAAATGCATATTTGGTCGACCTGACACATAAAAACCATCTGAGGGAATGGTGTAATTTGAGCCCTCTTTTCCGGTTTAGCCCGATTTCATTTCCAGATGCTGGTAACCATTTATTAAAAAATGGTTTACAGGCTCAACGCAGGCCACAGAGACCTCCAACATCAAGAGCGCGTAAGCGGCAGTGTGCATATAACAAGAGTGGCACAGTGTGCATATAACCAGTGTGGCACAGTGTGCATATAACCCGAGCGGCACAGTGTGCATATAACCAGAGTGTGGCACAGTGTGCATATAACCAGTGTGCATATAACCAGAGCGGCACAGTGTGCGTATAACCAGAGCGACTCAGTGTGCATATAACCAGAGCGGCACAGTGCATATAACCAGAGTGTAGCACCGTGTGCATATAACCAGAGTGTGGCACCGTGTGCATATAACCAGAGTGTGGCACCGTGTGCATATAACCAGAGTGTGGCACCGTGTGCATATAACCAGAGTGTGGCACAGTGTGCATATAACCAGAGCGGGAGTGTGTATATAACCAGAGCGGCACAGCGTGTATGTAACCAGATCGACTGTGCATATAACCAGAGTGCATATAACCAGAGCGGCAGTGTGTGTATAACCAGAGCGGCACAGTGTGCGTGTAACCAGAGCGGCACAGTTTGCATATAACCAGAGCGTAGCAAAGAATGTATGGTGTTGTGCGTGCCTTGTGTAGGTAGTTACTAATGAGTCAGTTCTGTTGACGAAAATGTGCTTGAAGCGGTGCAATTCAGCAAAGCAAAGGCCATTTTGCAAGGTGGTTGTTTGTGTGGCCGACGACCCCATCCATGGCAACTTGCAGAGCTTTAGAAGATAAAATGCAAATTATTCATAAGCGCAGGTGCAAGAGGATTCGGGCACACAGCATCTCATGCACAAGGTTTTTTTCTTCAGTAGTCCGTACAAAATGTCTTGTTTGGTAAGCAGTGACCTTCTGGTGCACACAGAGCATAAACCAGGTAACAAAAAATAACTAGGAGAAGAAAACCACTTAATATCATGGAATAAACTCCCGCTCACTGTCAATTTCATATTTATTACAGAATAAATGTGACAAAGCCTATTTTACTCATTTGCTATTAACATGCACTAATTTAGTGTTTGGCACACAAGTCTGTGAGATTTTATTTTTTGTTTTTCTCCAGCTACATGAAAGTAACTACGATGCGGGGAAGGCTCTCCAGCGCCTGGTGAAGAAACCTGTCCCCAGGTTGATTGAGAAGTGCTGGTCAGAGGAGGAAGTGGTAAGAGACGCTGCACTCGCATTAGCACTGGCTTCACACTCCGTTTCAAAATCCCCCCTAAAGATAATATAGGGCTGTTTGTTGCATGTTGTAAAAATGTGCTTTATTTCCGGTCTCAATGTTCTGCTCAACTGTTAAATGCTTTGTGAAAACATTTGGCAATGCTCGCCGAAACCCACACATAATGGATTTGGGCATATATGTACGTCAATTTTATTCATGAGTTCATTCAACTTCATCTTAAGGGGTGAGAATGGAATTTTGAATAATGCATTTAGTCTTTTTTGCGATTCAAATTATTTTAGAATACCGGGGTAGCTGCGTTTGTGTGTTGGAGTCCGTTTTCTTATATAAGTACGGTCGGCGAGGGAAGGTGTGTGGGAGTGGAGGAAATGGGCAGTTGGCCAGTGCAGCGGAGTTCAGCGAGCCGTGCTCATTGGATCACAGGTCCTCCATGTGTTCAGGGCAGCTGCTTCCTGTTTACTGCTCGCAGCCACACCTGGTGGAATAAATCTTCCCTGAGACGAGAGAGCCGAAGGCAGCAGTCGTTGCTATGATTTAATTTGGCTCCAGATCACACTGCAGGTGTGGACCTGCTTTCCTTTTAAGAAGGGGAAAACATGTTTTTATGGAATTCTCTCAATTTTCACTGTAAGCGGAATTTAAGTCTGGTGAAGTCGCATAACACGTGTAGTTGCCAGCTCCCTTTTAAGATGCTGGTCGTAATCGTCTGGGGCCACATCGCTAACTCCCAAGTGCCGTCTGTTCTTCTGGTTGGTTCATCTCATATGCATCATTTTCCTGACACTGAAAAAATGTATTGTACTGTATTGGACAGAAAGTACAAAAAGGATTTGTGAAAGTTTGAGTGAGGCTGAGTTTAAGCACACAAAGATTAGCACTCTTGCACTCACAAGTGGTTTTTGCATAGAAAGTGCATGATTACATTCCTGTTTGATGGCATATGACCCATTCACCAGTCATGTCTCACTGTGGAAATGGGACATAGCTCGCTGAACCACCCCATACCCCACATGGCGTTCTTCCCACCCAACACATGCAGACTCAAACCATATCTGAAATAATGAAGCGCTTGGTGGTGTTTGTTGGTTTCTTTTTACACCAGCTGTGATAGGTGCATTTGAATAACATCAGTCCCCCACGTGGAGCAGCAGAAGCGAATGGGGACTGAAGTCCAGCCTTGTGTGGATGGGTATATATTGTGCTTATTTACGGATGGTGGCTGAAGAGGCTTCAGGGTGTCGCGTTACTGCCCCCAGTCCCACATGCAGCCTAGGCACCTGGTTAAACACTCAGGAGCTTGATTACCGCAGCGCTTAAAGCTTCTAATTCAAATACAGCCGTGGGAATGAGCAGGTAGAAGACACGGCACCTTCCTCATTCTTCTAATTACAACGACATAAGTAAAATGAAGCAGGCATTTGGTGATTGACTACATGCATCGCCCAATCAGAAGTATTCACAGTATCATTTGCGGCAGGGATGCTAATGATTAATCGATGATCGATTAATCGGCGTTAATAATTTGATCAATCAAGCATATCAAATGAACGATTATGTATCACAGCACAGCAGAGTTATCCAATAGCACAAACTCGAGTGAGTGTAATAATATTGCTTTGAAACAGTTCAAACCTTGTTGATTTAAAAAATATATATCTAGCAATATTTCACGAAAGAAACAATTTACAGTGCCTATAGAAAGTTGTCATACCCTTTTGAAATAGTCACTTTTTTTTGTCTTATAGCCTGAAATGAAAGTACATAAAATCCGTCTTTTTCATCCATCTTGCCACCACCATGCTTCACTGTAAGTATGGTGTGTTTTGGGTGGTTCAATCCAAAAAGTTAAATCTTGGTCTCATCTGACCATATAACCTTTTGCCACATGGCATCAGAATCTTCTATGTGTTTCTTCGCATAATGTAAACGAGACTCAGTGTGACACTTTTTCAGAAGAGGCTTCTTTCTTGCCACCCTGCCATACAGGCCAGCTTTGTGTAAAGCTTGTGATATTGTTGTCACATGCGCAGATCGCCCAGTCTCTGCCATTAAGACTTGTAACTCCTTCAAGGTTGCCATTGGCCTCTTGGTAGCTTCCCTAATCAATATTTTCCTGGCTCGGTCATCCAGTTTGGAGGGACAGCCTGGTCTTGGCAAGGTGTGGGTGGTGCCATATGCCTTCCACTTCTTAATAATACTCTGAACGGTACTCAGAGGGATAGGTTAAGCCTTTGAAATCGTTTTATATCCTTCTCCTAACTTGTGCCTATCCACAACTCCCGGAGTCCTTTTGAAAGCACCTTTCCAGCCATGGTGAATTATTTGAGTTACCATGCACTACTAGGAGTGGAATCCTCAAGGAACAGCTGATTTTATTGTGAAATATTCAAAACCACTACAATTGATGTCAGGTGGAGGCCAATTAGCTTGGTGTGTGACCTGGAAGGTGATTGGTTATTCCTGAGCAAGTTTATAATGGTTATTCTAAGGGGACTGATCACTTTTCCAACCCTGTTATTCTAGTTTTTCATTTTTTATCAGAAATTGTGCCCTTTTTTTCACTTGAATGTTGTAAGGCAACATGTGTAAATAAAGCTGGAAAAAGCTGGATTTTATGTACTTCCATTTCAGGCTGTAAGACAAAAAAAAGTGACTTTCAAAAGGGTATGATGACTTTCTATAGGCACTGTACTTACATTTTGTTATATTTTGTATAGCCTAATGTTACCGTGCCGCCCAAGTACGTGAACATCTTCAGAGCCCTGTACTGTAACTCCACTTGTTGAGTCAGAACCATCAGTGGCACTACCGATGACTTCGACATTGTGACCGGTGTAAGACAGGGTTTCATCCTGTCACCCTTACTCTTCCTTATTGTCATCGACTTTGTGATGAGGAAGACCCTTGCCGGGATGAATTTCGGCATCAAGTGGGGACAGGACAGACTGACCAACTTGGACTTTGCAGACGATCTGGCTCTGATTAGTCATACCCACTATGCACTACAAGAGATGACCAGCAATCTCCATGAGCACGGAGGGAAGGTTGGTCTACGGATCAGCCACGAGAAGACCAAGGCCATGATCATCGGGCAGGACCAACATCACCCACCACTCTCTCTAGGCGAGCATGATATCGAGTACCTCGACAACTTCACGTACCTCGGCAGCAACATCTCGAGCACAGGAAACGTGGAGAAGGACGTACGAACAAGAATTGGCAAAGCTGCAGGAGTGTTCCAACGGCTCCGCAACATATGGTTGTCCAATGCCATCACTACAGCCATCAAGCTACGCCTCTACATGTCAGTGGTCATTCCAACAGCGACCTACGCCTGCAAGACGTGGATGAGGACAGCCAGCATCACCAACATGTTGGATGTCTTCCACCGACAATGCCTCAGAACCAGCTTGAGGATCTCACAGCGAGACGAGACCACATCACCAATGAAGAAGTGATGAGAAGGACAGGGGTGGCGCTACTGTCTGACATGGTCTCTGACAGGAGAAGAAGACTGGCTGGACACGTACTCTGACTGCCAAGAGAACGACCAGCGAGTGTGGCAATGGACTGGGTGCCAGAGGGCGGCAAGAGGAAGAGAGGGAGGCCAAAGAAGACGTGGAGACATACGTTTAAGGAAGACCTAAGCGAGATGGTCGCCAGTGACCGGTGCAGATGGAGGGGACTCGTCGCCCAATGTTCCAGCAGGAACGGGAGGAACTAAGTCTAAGTAAGTAATGTTACCTCAGCCGACAATAGCGTGGGCTCTTTAATTTGCTAAGCACGCCGAACGTTACTTCTGCATTTCTCTGAGTTTTTTGTGAAATCTTTTTTTTTGGCACGACAGTATTTATGCATCCCCAGGACATCGGTTCCATCGGAACGGGTGTTCTCAGCAGCTAGTCTTACTATGAACAGGGTGCGCACACGGCTCACCCCTGAACACGTGGATATGCTTATATTCTCCCCCCCCCCAAGTTGCCAAGCTTCCGCTGATGGACAGTCTTTTTCATTTCAAAAGGAATATTGTTTTCATTGTTAGGCCTACTGCATGGTGTTTCATTTCCTTCATAATTCGTATTGTTTTATGCTGTTAAAATAGGCCCGTGTTTTTTTTTTTTCTTAAGATTAATTGTTTGATAACATGGGCGACGATCGATCAAGGAAATATCTTAAAATTAACATCCGTAATTTGCAGCCGTCGCACCCCAAGGCATGGTTTCCATGGTGCCAGAGTGAAATGTAACAAGATCCACAGTTCAACGTCCTGACTGGTTTTCCCTCTCGTGGCAAGTCGCTAGACGTCACAGCTCAATAGTCACATGCACATCTTTTCTTTGACATTGGCAAGTAAACCAAGAGTTCAGGTTGCGTTAGGCTTGCAAGGTAACCAATCTCTCACTTAAGAAGGGGAAGGGTTTTACAAGCAAACAGTCTGCCACAATCACAAAGTTTCACAACGTTACACGACCTATACAGTGTGTACCATAAACACTCAAGTGTGCGGCCCTGTACATTTAACCACTACAGGGCTCAACAATGCACTGCACGTGCATGAACACACAGGGGTCATGGAACAATATATTAAAAGTCAAACTGTCTGCTTGTGGTAGGAATAGCAGGGTTGGTGGGCCTTGCTGGATTATTTATTGGATCCCGCCGGGCTGCAGTGTATGTGTTAAATGGGTCTGCTCGGTGACGCACGTGCTGCAGAGCCAAGGACGCACCGCCGCAGCCACGAGTGATCTGATTTCACATTGCGCCTTTACAGCTCTGTGGCCTTGAGGGACACACGCACATTGACCACTGACCTTGTCGCAGCGTTCCATCTTGCTCCTCCTCATCTCCCATCCGGGACCCTGTGAACTCCCCTCCTCTCCTCCTTGGATTCACAGCTTCCTTTTTCTTTTTTCTTTTTTCTTCTTTTTCTTTTTTTTTTTTTATAAACAAACAAAAGTGACAGTGACTGATTCTGAAATGACAGAATTGTTGCATTCCGCCTGAAGGGTCAGTTTCCAATCCTCCCCTTTGCTGCAAGCCATTCCCTGACCACTTGAGTTGATATAATTACATTCTTGATATTTATTTTTATTGAGTGCAGAATTCTCACATAATTGTCGTTTTCCTTCTGATGAAGTTGATTGCTCTTTGAGATTATTATTATTATTTTATTTTTTATTTTTTATTTTTTTATTTTTATAAACGTTCAGTAGCCACATTGAGTTCAGGAGCTGGTGTTTAATATTAGAGTGGACTACAACTCCCAGCATGCTGAAGTTCATGGCTGTAAAATATGCTGCCATGTTTATTCCACACACCTACAGTGTAGCACCTGTGAATAGATTTGAAAAGGCATATCTTGCAGAAGCATTTTACAAGTTCTTTGTACTCTGCTTTATTCTCCGGCTACACTGTAGGTGTGTGGAATAAACATGGCAGCATATTTTACAGCCATGAACTTCAGCTGCTTAGTTATAACTTACCAAATATAGGAACTGTCTTGATTTAAGGCAAGTCTTGATTTAAACACACTCTGTGTGACTCCTACACACTCCTTTATGTCAGGCAGAACTGCCCAGAGCAGTGTGCACTTCTTCCATTCTCATGGTTTTTCTGTCCAATCAGATAATAGTAAGAGGCAAATAAGACATAGCATGCAAGGCAGGCTTGGTGTCCCATTGGACATTTTTAAAAGGGTTGTCAATCCCTCAGCCCTGGGGTATTATCTGCGTGCCTGTCAAAGGAGAATGAATGGGTGCCCAAGGGCCCCTCGGGCTGGATAAAGCAGAATGAAGAGCCTGGCTTCAGAGACGGGCAGAAAAATGCCCACCCAGTGGTGGAACACTGATCAGCAGAACTGCTTGAAACATTCCACCCGCGCAAACATTCCATCTGGCCTGAGGAAGAGGGGGCGTTGCATAACCAGGGATTAGTTAAGTGTGTTCCAAAGGAGCTCATCTCTGAAGTTTTAAACCTAATCATAGTCTGTAACTGACTGACTTTTTTGTCCCCCTTCTCTGCAAAATTACTTCAGTCTCATTTGTCTACACTATAGTACACCAAGTGCTTGAAGGAATATTAGTTTTGTTGCTTGAGACAGAAAGATCAATGCTGATTTGTGGTGGATGTTTGACTTGTCAGGTCGTGCTGTGAAGGCAGGCATTAGATGTTTTATCTCTTCCTGTCCCCGCCAGTTTTTTTTACTTTGAGGGAACGCAGTTTAGCATCCGCTTTTTGACCCCCAAGTAATTTTCACATCCTGGATGTTTGTAGTGAAGCTGCCTGTGGCCCCCGTGCATTTCACAACTGAAGACGGGGTAGAGGGTTTGTGGTTTCCCCACAGCCCCGGGCGACAGTGGACAGGACGTCTACGTAGAAAGGCCTCGCGTCTGTGGCTTTTTTTGGTTCACTTTGGTTTCCCCACTCGGTGACAGTTCCTCTTTCACAGATCTCATCCATCGTCGCTTAGATCAGGCGTTGTCGATGTTAACAGACAAAACCTCTTTCTTTTTCCTAAATCTTCTTTTTATACGACTATGGGAAATGTGTCTTAAAGCAGCATCAGGCAATTATTTATCTGGCTTTAGTCTCCAGGAAGGGCGTGTTGGCGTGGTTACAAGGCACGACTGTTGATGGTAAGGTTTGAGTTTTGTGGCGCCATCGGCTGTTTCTCAAGACCGACGCTCTCTGAGGAAAATGTGGCTCTGCTGAATTAGTGACTTTTTAGCGTCGTAATGTAACACATTAAAGGTCTCCTCAATGCTTGGGGCGTGACACACTGTTGCCTCTAGTAATTTAAGCCCAAAATGCTTTTCGTTGACTCATTTTCTTTTGTTGCATTTTAACAAGTAGCATAATGTGTGGAGAATGAACAGGAAAGGGCTGTGCTGCATAGCATCTGCTGCTCTGTCTCATGTGGTTTTCCTGTCTGTAAGAAGCATTTGTTTTGGGGGTTTAGTGTGTGTGTGCGCGTGCGTGTGCGTGTGCATGTATGTTTTTGTGGTTATTTTCTTGCAGGCTTTTGTGTTTTCAGTGATATAATCATGTAAGGTAGTGATTTAATATGACACGTGGAATGTATTGTACATAATCTAGGAGAAAAATCTTTCTCCAGAGGTTCAACAGATTAAGGATATAACCAGCTTGTGTATGTTTTGGGTAGGTGGCTAAAGGTTATACTTACTTCTGGGCTTGTTGGAGTGTGGTGTCACACCGATGTTGACCGATTGATTTGAGTGGGGTTTTTTTTGGGGGGGGTTTGTGTGTCATTGACCCAATCTCCCCCTGGTTGTTGTTGTGTCTGCTTGTATGATCAACCACCTGTCAGCTTCCAATAATTAACCTGTGTACACATCACAATCACCTAATTTCTTTATCCCACCCCACTTTCTCTTTCCTGCATCACAATTGCGTTCTGCTTGGCTGAGAAAGGAGGAGCAGAGAGAATGGCGGGGTGGGAGGGAAAGTGCGAGCTCTCTGGAACATTTTCGGCCATGGAGAAGCCTGTTGTTACAGCAGAGCGCCTGCCGATTTGTTAGCGCTCGCGGACTCTCTCCCCAGTCCCCTCCCCCCCTCCTCCTCCCGTCCCCCCATCTTCCCTCCCCTTACCCAGTTGCTTAGCAACAAAGGGGCCGGAGCCATCCGAGCACAGGCAGAATGATCCGGAGAGCAGATTGGTGGATGATTTATGAGCTGGGCTGCAAGCTCGGTGAGCCCAGGCAGCTGAAATGGAGCCTTAAACTGGAGCTGACATGGAAAAAGAGCGGGGGGAGAGAAGGGGGGACCGAGGGGAGGCGGAGCAGCACCTCAGTGGCAGAGCGGCCAGCGGGGCAAGGCTGTGCAAATATTACTGTAATGAGAGCACAAACCGGGAGCTGTCGGGTCTCTCATTCTTCTTCTCACAGACCCTCACACCAAACTACTGCACTCCCATCTCTTTCGCCCTGGCCTCATTATTTGTGTTAACATTAGAATGCTTTTCAATTTGCCTGCGATTGAAGGCTTGTGGTTTTAACACCAGTAATAAAACGAAATGTTATTGTGAAGCATTTAGGTACCATCCCTTTTGTCAGCTCAAAATTGTCTGGGTTCAGACATGCGTCACAGCAGCAACAACAGCGACACCCCTGTCCTGTGCTTGTCCCAGGGCTCTGCTGTCTAAACGACAGCCCTTCAGCTGCTGGGCACGTCTGCGTGCCTGTCAGCGCCGTGTGCTTGTCTTGCTCCAGACCTGAAATGTGAGAGAGTGTCGGGGGGTCAAGTGCGGGGAGTTTAGGGGCTGAGTGGCAGCGGAGCGCCATGGCCTCAGCCCTCTCACACTACACCCAATTCCATGGAGGACAGGCCGGCCCAGTGACAAGCACAAACGCACACAGTGACTGTGGGAACCAAGCTGTCCCTTTATCCGTAAAAAAAAATACAGCCCTCAAAAGCAGCATGTATGTACTGTGGGTCCATAAAATGAAGAAGGGAAAGGACAAGCCGACAGTCATCTGGAGCACTGTTCCTGTGTATGGTCACCTGCTGTGTGTTTGTACAGACAACGTACATTTCTGATTATAGAAAAATCAATTTACACTATTTTAAGAAGAAATAGATTGGAGACTCGTGTTATACAGCACTACCAGAATAAGTTTCAGCTGTTTATATTCATAGTTAAAACGGAGGTATTTGACTTTCATTCAAATTCAAATTCTTCTCTTGTGTTTTATTTGCCCATTATGTGGTGTTCAGAAGATTTTCATTTTGAATCTGTCATTTTAAAATCTGCGATGAGGCACACTTTCATTCTAGAACATATATTTGACACAATTTATTAGTGTTTCTTATTCCTTAAATTTTGTAGGAAATTGGTATTGTTGTGTTAACTGTTAACTGATGTGTGATTGATTACTGTTGCTCTTACATATAAGGAAACTACATTTTGGTTTGGCCAGACATATTGTAGAATCTAAAATACCAAGTGAAAATATTTATATGGAATTATTTGTGGGAAATATTATTTTTATTAGTAAGAATAATCATAATATGAGTATTCATTATGAAATATTATGATAAAATATATTTCCTTGCATACACATGCAGAGGTAAATATACATATTTATTTATTTAAATATATTTACCTCCACATATGCAAGAAAATGCAAGTATCATGTTTCAATACTCATTTTAAAGTTGGCTCCACCTACTCATGAATAACCACTGCCAACAGCTCACCCTTCAATAGCATTAATTTGTGGGTGGAGTTAATGTTCCTTTTCAATTGAGTTGCATCACATGAAATAACTTTATCTTGACTCTCAAAATTGCCACTACACATGGTGGTGGTGTGTGTATCCGTGTGTGTGTGAGAGATAAATCCTGCTCAGGTAACCGTTAACACTCCTTAAATTACCCAGGTGCCTTTGTTCGCTAGGCCTGCAGTACATGTTGATTTTTAGGCCAATTTTGTAAAAGGAAAAAGTGCTTTCCCTCAAAAATACCCCCTAGAGGAAGGTTCTGTGAAACGGCACATACTGTATCCATAATAGCAGCAGGGGGGCTTCAGAGTAGCTCTGTGTCAGGGCTCTGTGTCAGGTTTTCCTGGCTGCTGGCCGCCTCTTGCTGTGGCCAAGACCATATTCACACACACACCCGTCCCAGCCCTCCTTCCCCACCCACTCACTGCCGTGTGTGTGTACTTTTGCATGTCACTGTGCGTGCGTGCATGCGTGTGTGTGGAGGCAAATCTCTGAATACGTTTCATGACAGTACACCGCTAATATGTCTGAAGGTAAGAGGCGGTGCAGTTAAGATCGAGCGGCTTGCTGTGCCTACGTGTATCTGTGGGGTTAAGAGACTCGCAGCTCACATTCCGCAGTAAACGGTGACACGCTCCGCCATGCAGGCTCCTGCTCCATCCCGGGTTTTCTGTCCTGCCCAAGACCAGAGGCTCTCTTGCAGAAAGATCACATGTAAAGCCTTCCCCTTTGTAGTGGAAGAGCACAGAGTGACAAGCTATTTCTTGCTAGTAAAAATAAATAGAAAGAAAGCTGTCCACCTCTCCGAAAGCCCGTGGATGTTCACCCGCAATGTTTTCTTTACCTGTGGCTGGACATAAAGATCTGTGTCACGCTTTCCTTGGACTTTCCCTGCTTTTTGGTGGAGTTACTGGGTAGAAGCCTTTGGCCAGGATCACGGAGGAGCGGGGATTCGCTTCTGGAACAAGAAAGTAAATCTGGTTGCTGTCTGCTTGGTTGGTTATGAATGTTTTCTGCCTTTAGCTTTTTATGGCTTGTGCAGTCGGTGGCTCTTAAAGAAATAGAAGTCCTTTTATTTTTATTTTTTTATGCAGTTATTTTTCTTTTATTGATATACACAGTATTTCATGTACTGTAATTGCTAGGATTTTAAATTGACTGTGTCTGTATGCAGTGATTTTTTTGTTGACCATACTATTTGAAAATGAAATTGAAAAGTTTTTTTGGGGCTTTATTTTACATTTTTGTTGCTCTTGCTCATGTTTTCCCCTCTTCTTCCATCTCAATCCTTTTCTCTTTCTCTCTCTCATCCTGCCGATCTGGAATTTATGCATTTGTGTTTCTTGTCATGTACCTTCAGCCAAATTTAAAGTGTGAAGTGGGTTTACTTTGCAGCTACATTAATCTGGTTTGAGTGCTTTAAGCTGAAATCTACAGTTACGTGGAGTTATTGAGCTGAATGCTTTTCGTGGTTATTTTTCAGCTTTGAACTCGTGCGTTTTAATACTATATCCGAATTCTAATTATTTTCTTTTTTAAGAGTAATTGTCATTATGAATTTTCTTCTTGCCGTTTGGGCAAATGCTTGGCTGATTTTTAGTTGAGCTTGAATTCCTGCCTTTTTTCACTCTTGAGATCTCTCATGGCTTTAAGGACCTTTTTCATATGTACGGATGTCAACGTTCACCATGGCTTTTTCTCCTCCTTTTCTCCCCTCTTTACAAAATAACAGAAGCGGTTCATTAAAGGTCTGAGACAGTACGGGAAGAACTTCTTCAGGATTCGGAAAGAACTGCTGCCCAACAAGGAAACGGTAAGGATTGCTCCCTCTTTAACACAATGTTTTCCCGTTACCACGCATCTTAACTTTGCAGACATAGCTGTGCGATTTAATGCATGCAAAGCGCGTGGAGCGCTGGCCACATTTTAAAAGGCAGAATAGTTGAATGGAGAATAGTTGCTCTTAAGGGGACAGGACTTTTGCCCAGTTGGAAATTTCCATTTCCCCAAATGAGCAGAACTCCCTATACTTAGTTTAATATCATCACCACCCAGCAACTATATGAGTCAGTGAAATGAGAGAGACTGAAATGGTATTGTAAATTATTTTTATTAAGACGATCAGCATTTTGAAGTCAGTTTTCAAAAGTTTCTGACTTCTTATTGAATGCTCATTGTGAAAAAGTGATACTACCATGTGCGTAGTTTCGCACGCACGTACACACACACACACACACACACACACAAACAAATTATCTCCATGCAAATATGTTGAATTCTCGATCAGGGAGTGACGCGTTTCATTTTGGAATGTCAATATCGGTGTGCGTTTGCCCCCACACACTGTTGGACACCCCAGTCAAAGGTGACCCCTTTCTCCCGTATCCGTCTGTAACGGCCATCACTAAGGCCTGTCAGTTAGCGGTAGAGAGTGTGACACTCACAGCAAGACAGACGAAAGCATGGCAGCACGCACTGCCCTGAGAGGTGCTAAAAGTCCTTAATTACGTTTTCCATTTGCATTAAAACCTATGTTGCTGTGATAAAAAAAAAAATCATAAGTAGTAATATTTGCAACTACAGATACTCCAGTAAACAACACTGCAGCTCTCATACAGTGGGGGCCAGATTTGGAAGCATACTTTCCCCAATGTTTGTGTTTTGTTAGTCTCTCTGTCCCTAGTACTAGTTAATATTCTCATTTTGTAGGTGTGTTTCGCAGTAAACAAGTCTGATCTGCTCCATCACATAGACTGACTTGGATACAGTATGTCAAAATTGGCCAACTTCCTTTTTCAAACATTTGTGTGCTTGTTCTTTTTATTTTTATTTTGGATTGCATACTTTATTGCAATTTTTTGTCATCCGCCGAATCGCCCAGTTAGTGGCCTATTGGACACCAACAGCCCTCCATAGTTGCGGTTTGCAGGCCCTGGTTTTTTCTTCGTCTCAGTAACTGAATTACTGTGGCTTCCAATCCAGCAGTCTTACAGCTCCAAATTCACCACAAACGACATTTGGAGATGCTGTAGAGGCATATTACTCCCCTGATCATACAAATAAATACGACATAGAAAGTGGCCAGAAGTTGGGAGAGCAGCACTGCAGCATTCAGTCAGGCATGTCTTTTTAAAGCCTGAGCTCTTCCTCCAAAGCATGTCTGTTAGATTCTCATTGAAACCTTACATAAGCCACGCTTCAGCCAGTACAGATTTCTAGCTGTCAGAAAAGGTGTCGTGACCGATCAGAACCAATCAAGGTGGCACCTGGAACACAATGCTGGCCCTCTCTGACAGGCTCTAGTGTCTGGTGGTACAGTGGTAATGCTTTGCATCAGCAACAGAACAGCTCCTGGTATCTTTGTGTTCATCCATTTACTTGTTTAGAAACTAGAGTAGACATTGAACTGTGGTTAAAAACTCTAGTATTGAAGGAATATACGATGTCGGGAAGTTCTCTTCTAAAAGGTGTTCGTCTAAGTATTTGCCTGGTAACCTTAAGTTGTTACCAATGTAAAACAAGACTTTCTTTGTTTCTTTACAATTGCAGTGCATGAGCTGTGATATTACAAACAAATGTATATACGTCTAATTCATATTATTGTATTAGTGTTAAATTCTGTGATAATAAAGTGCATATTTATGCTTTGTATTTTATCACGGTTGTACGTGGGATGATTTCAGATTGTGGAATGTATTCAAATCTCAGTGCTAGTGTTGTGATATGCTTTTATCAGTTAGGCTACATGAAGTGTATATCATTTAACGATATATTATATATAATAATAATAATAGTAGTTTCAGTCGATGTGAACACTGATCAGGGATCCTTTTTGAGAAGTAGTAGTAATGAAGGAGTGACTATGTTATTTGTGTTAGTGAGACTTCAGTGCAGCAGTGTTGCTGAATACTGTTCCTTCCCATCAGCCCTTATCACGCTAGCTCTCCCATAGTGAAATACAGAACCAATAACTTTAGACACTGTGCACTCCACACGCACTGTCTCTTAAACGTACACACATACGTCATATATACGCTCAATTACTTTCTCGCTCCCTCTCTCTCACACACACACACACACACACACTTACCATATTAACAACTGTCGGCAGTGTTTTGTCACAATATTTATAATTTATTTTGAGCAAATATTTGTTTTTGTTTGCTTTGCACGGGCAGCTTTTGGCTGGCTCCAACCATTCCTTTGACTGGGTTTAAATTAAGGTTTTGCAGCAGTTCCACAGGTTTTTTGTTTGTTTTTATTTGTATAGTTTTTTTCTGTCAGTGTACTCAACTTGTGTGCCATGGAATATAATGGTTTCTATTCAAATACAGTGCACACAACGAATCATTAACACATATAGACCTGTAAAAGAGCAGGCATATGGACTGATGTATAGATTTTTACTACAAATCCTTTTTTATACTAGGAACTGAAATCCTGTGATGGTTACTGTGAGTAATTACAGGATGTACATATATTTCACATAACCGTCAACGTAAATGTAAGTGTCTGGGAGTCAGGAGCCTAATGCATAGGTGCATGCATTTAGTCACTATTCCATGGTAAACGTATTCCCCTCCTTTCTGTTAACAGGTAGTAAGTAATATGTTGTGTACCGTGTTTGCTGGCTCAGCAGCCGAGAACTTTCCCGGATCTTTCCTGCCGACCGAGCAGCACTGACAGAAATGTTTTATTAAGAACAACAAAGGCGGAAGAATGCAGTAGCTGCTTGTTCTGGCCACACAATCCAAGCGAAGGAAACGTTTTCTCTCCCCTTTCCTGTGAATGTACCCTGAGCTTGCGAGCTGTGGCCACCACGACATGCCAGCCCAGTCATGCTTGGGAACAAGATCACACATATTTACAGAGCATCGAGTAGCTGTACAGAGGGGTGCATTGGAAGCGCCTCATTCTGTTTTCAAAAGGAAGATTAATTGGGATAAATGCCTTTTATATTATTATAAATGCCCTGTATTTGTATATTATTAGTTGATGCTTTCCTTAAATAACACGGAATAGCAGGGCTGCCGTAAAATTGCCAATTTTAATTTTCCAACATAAATGTTCCAAGCCATGTTCCTGTCCACATTGGAGCTGGTTTGTGTGCAAAACTACTGGAAAGACTTTCACGTGTATTGATTGTGTTCACTCTGGACAAGTTCTCTGTTCAGCGAGGGGAGACTTTGACTTTGAATGCAAAAAAAGAACTGGAGTATCCTTCGGTATCAAAGAAGTTCAGGCCATTGAAATGCTTTAATATATAAATATGATATAGTTCATGGAGAGCAGGTGTTGGGGGGGGGAAGTAGAATGATGGAAAAAAGGTTTGTTGGAATTGGTTCCATCCTCCTGCTGCCATATGCTAGAGGCCAGGGATTCATGTTGTACAGAAAACAGAAAAATCTGCCCTTTAAATACAAAAAGGGGAGTGGGAGAGATGAGGAGAACAAGCAGGGAGGGTGCGGGGCACTTCAGACATAATGAAATACTAGCTTTCTCTTGCAGCTAAAAAGCTCTTTCCCTTTTTTTGACCAAAGACTGAAATGGTGTTTGGTGCTGATAGCCGGAGTTAAGTGCTGGTCTCTACCCCCGAGGAACTTTGATTTGTTTTCCTAAGTCTGTCCTCCTTTGCCTTCCTCTTTCAAAATAAAAAAGGTCAAAATTTGGAGGCTTGGAAGACCTAGGGAAAGGTAGTGTGAAGAGAGGTGGAGAATCAGTAATGTTTTCCCTCCCAGTTATGTATGCACACGCACCTTTTCTTCCCGTTAAAATATTTTCCCACTTTCAACACACTTGAAAGGCTCACCTCTCGTTCCTGCGGGACATAAGAACATAAGAATACATAATGACGAGAACGGGCCGTTCAGCCCATCTAGAGAACATCCCGAGCCCAGGCCACAGACATGGCCATTGTGCTAATTCAGAGAGGGAGGTGATGAAAAATCACAGGCCGGTGGCCAGGCCAGCGCTGCCTCTGCCCCCATTAGCTTTGTTTCCAGTAAGAGGGGGGGGGTGCCAAGTTTAAGCCCCCACTGCTGTGTAAACACACCAAGCCTGACTGGCTTGCTGGAATGCTCTGTATAAAGCAAAATAAAGGGAAAGAAGGAGAGGTGTCTGCGCCAGCCTGTGCACTGTTCGCGCCAGCCTGTGCCCGTTTTGCTGTTTTGTGTATAAATGGTGTTTCCTCCTCCGGAGTCATCGTCGCCAAGCTGTTTGGCGCAGCGCACTGGAAATATCTCCCCACAGCTTAGCTTTGCACATCGACTTTGCCTTCCGTTCCTCTGTAACGAAGGAAAATTGAACCAAATGAAGAGACGTTGCGTTACCTGACCCAGAACAAAAAAGGCAAAGGGCGTTACGCAAACCTCCTAATTAATTATTCACCCGTCATGCGGCAAACATCGGTCACAGAGCCATTTTTAAGACCACGCACAATGTTATCGAGCCCCTGCTTTCAGCATGTGGGTCGTTCCTTCCACAGCGATATGTTGGCTCTCTTGATTCAGACGCGTCCCTCCTGTTTGTTTTGGCCCTTTTAGGTGACACGGCAGCTATTGAAAACAGAGACCGGCTGGGGCGAATCTCATCACCGCGTTACAGAGGTGCCCTCTGGCCCGTGGGTACTCGGCGCATCTGCGCCGCGGTGTTGGGGCGAAAGAGAACGAAGCCGGTGTGCTTTGGTTAAAGCAGAGAAAGATGAAAATAGGCAGCCAGAGGGGCTGGTGTAATACATTTTTGATGAGGGGTGGGAAAGCGAAATACGGGCCGCCTGCGCAGCGTGCAGGCGGGACTCCAAGCGCCACACGGCACGATAAGAGCGAGCTGCTGAGGCTCCAGCAACTCACCTCTCCTCAGGCAAAAACGGCCGCGATGATGGTGCCACACAAACATCAAACCATGTTCACGGCTGCTTCTCCTGTCCCCGCAGCCACAACCCCAGAGCTCGTGGTTATAAATATTTCGTTTCGGCCGTTAATTAAAATGGCTGAAAGGGGGGCCTTGTGCTCAGTCAGTTGCAGCTGGCTGGAGTTGACAGAATGGCTTGATTGTTTAGGTGCTGTCACTGTCTCACTGATGGACAGCTGTAAATGGGGCGCCACTGTTTTTACATTAGTATAATTATATTGGTTAGTGGAAACATTGAACATGCTATTTGTTTAAGATTATGAGTGCAGTACGGCAAACAGAAAGAGGTAGTTTGGTTTCTCTCTGCACGTGTTGTCTTTTTTGTAACATTTCAGGACTACATGGGTTTGTCAGCAGGGAAAGGGAGATGTCACCCAGCACACAAATGTCTCTCTGCAGCACAATGGCTTTCATTGGCAGAAGCGCTTACTGCAGGGAAACGCCACTGCTGATTCCTCTGGTTGTGCGCCTCTGACCTGTGAAAGCAGAGCTTGTTCCCTCTCTTCCAACACAAACCCGCTGCGTAGCGGGGATCTGCTGCCTATTTAACGTCCCTCCACCAGAGTGAGGCGACAGCCCAACACATTCCCCCCCGGCTTGCTGTGACCGCACTGGGCTCCACTGAGTGAGGTCACCCACACTAGCCACTGAAATACTTTGTCCCTCTCTCTCTTTCCCCATTGCAGGTCCTCACACAGTCACTTTTATCCGTGCCATTAAGGCGGCTGGTAACATTTTAGTGGGAAGCATTGATCTGTTTGACCTCGGCTGCAGTTTTTAGAGAGCTGAACCGATTTCCTGATTTCCTATTTTTTTACCTTTTGTTTTATGATTTTATCCTGTTTTTCTCCCAATTTGGTAGCCAATTACAACCGCTACTTTCAGGTCAATCCCTCCCTCATAGTTTGCTGCTGTAGCCCTCTGACCGGCGGCGACGAAGGCAAAGTATCGTTTCCTACGAGACGGCACCCACCAAGCCAACGACTGTAACGGTGGCACTCCCGGCCAGAGCCGACTGGCGCGGTTGGGGAATCGAACCCCACTAGAATAAATCGAAAAGCCACTAGACCACGCAGGACGCTGATTTCCTCATGTTTTAGTCTGAATTTCCCGGCGCACTCTGCTTTGGTAAGCTCATTTAATTTGGTAGGTGTGGGTCAGGAAACTCTTCCTCTTCCTTTTAATACTTTCACGTTTGTGTGTGTGTATTACAAAAACATATTTCTGACGCTTGTGAGGTCAGCGCAGATCAGCCAGAGAAGAGATTGCCTTAAGGACAGGTCAGCCCTATTCCTTGCGTGTTTTGCCGTCACCACGGATGAAATTTCAGCCAGCCAGGATTCCTCACCTTCTGCAACAACAACTGTTGACTCCCTTTAACTGTCATTAACGCCCTCGGTGCAGACAGCCGCTCATCCTCCGGGTTTGGTCCGTCTACGCCCAGAAAGGACTCAAGTCAGCAGCACCACATTTCACACGACTCTAACTCAGAACAGGGAACTTCTCTTTCCAAGACCCTTTTCCTACTCCTCCTGGTCTTGTACGTCAGAAAACAATCAACTCAAACTCAACTCATCTCCAACTGTTTGGTGCTGGTTTTATGCACGCACACACACACAATTCTGCCATTGCTGGGTTTTCCCCAGATAGTGGAACAATGGTACTGCATATTCCTTTGCAGTTTTTATAAATTGTGCACAATCCCTCAACTGTGAGATGCCAAGAAACATAAAACCATAATGCTAAGGGAAGACCGATACACCAGTAAGGGGTTTTAATTCCCAACGACACACCTTCATTGGTTGCCTGCCATTCAGTCACAAAATCACTTAAACAGGTTGTGCAGTGAGCAAACAGCTGTCTGCGGTAATCTAACGGACTGCTGGGGTTTAGGAGAAAATAAAGGCCAATGCATTGTGGGAAACCCTTTCCAGCATATGCTAGCTAGCTTTCCACTTTTTAACAGGTAAGATCCATAATCCATAATCAAAACATGGAAAACACATTTTTACTATTGTTAAAAATAATAATATTTAAGTATACCCAATTTCTTTCCTTTTCAGTAAAGGGTCAACTTCATTCTATAAGCCGTGTACACCCAAGTGTGACAAGTTAGACCTTTTTGGCTGTTCGTTGTTGAAAGAATTTGCTTATTATGAGTATTTGACGAATATTTGCATTTAGTAGTACTGGTATTCTATTAGTAGGCAGATATATTACGTAACTGTTTGCAAGCTTTATTTTTTTTGGATTAGCGGAACTATTATCCTCTGTTCCTGCGATTTCTCAGATGGCACATTATTGCTTCAGTATAAACCCCAACGGCGTGCGTCATCAGGTAGTGTTGTGGCATTATGGTTGAACTGTGGTTCAATAGGAACTGAACTGTTGCTGTTGCTGGATTGAATTCCAGGAGGGGCACTGTTGACCACTCATGAGCAATGTATTTAACCACAATCTTCAGTAAATATTAATAAAAAATACCCATGATATAAACGGATAATATGTGGAGAATGTTAGCCGTACAAAGTCTGTCTGGATGAAGAAAGTAACCATGTAGCTTTAGTTAGTCTTTTTAAAAACATGATTGAGAGTAAGGGGAGTGCATGATGTTTTGGACATGATGGTAATTATTCCTGGGGGCCTTAGCCTGCTATTCATATACCGTTGCCACCCACACTGCTTTTCTGCCCAGGTGTTTACAATGTCAGACTCGTGCACATTTAAAATGGTGTACATGCCATAAACTTACAAATCAGTTGTACAAAATGTGTTGTTGTTTTCACTTAAAGTACAATCTGACTGCATGACTACTACTAACATTTGAAGGAGCAAAAATCTGACAAAACAATTTTCCTAGTGAAATGCAAATGACCAAATAAGAATAACACCTGGGTTATAGTGACAGTTGTCCACTGTAAATTATGTCTACATAAATTGATAGGCAGTTGTGCCCAAAAACCTGTAACCGTTGAATTCTCTAGATGTTACTATTTTGTTATGATTGTTTTCAGAATGGTAGAAAAGGCATCGCACATGTATTAGAGCAGGGACATCCCAACCTCCGTTTCCGTGGAGAACCCGGTGAAATACAAGTCGAGATGCTGAAGATTCATGTCCTGTGGACAGACACCCCCTTCAGGAGCTTAATTTTTTTGTCCCCTTTTCACTTAATATCCATTTCTACTGCTTTTCTCTCTCCCCTCTCTCTCCTCCTTTTGCCTCAATCACTCCCTCCCTCCCTCTCTGTCCATTTGCAAGCTGCAGCCTGATTCATTTGGCCCCCTGTCAAAGCAAAGGCCTTGTGTGGCTCCATCACAAATCTGTCAGGAAAACAGAACCCATCTGTTCCAGCACAGGCCTGTGTGGGGATGAGTGTGTAAATACTTCAGCCAGCCTCTCTCCGTGTCCCGTCCAGCTTACAGAATGGGCTTCAGTGCCTGCGTTTAGAGAGCACACACGGATAAAGAAGTGAACTTTTCAATGGAGTGTGTGTGCATGTTTGTGCTTACGTGCAATGCAAGTGATTACTAGTGGTCACCCCACTTCTACACTCCCACCTTGAGACCAAGGGTTTTGAGTGACAGGGACTGGAATCAAAATGGATGTAGTGATAAGTAAGCCGCTGCCTTGTCATTGAATCCCCCCCCTTACATATCTCTTCAGATGGAAGCATTCTCAAATTCCTCATAGTACTCCGCTTATGTTGTCACTGTGGGTTTTTTTTTTATTGCCTTATACTGTGCAGGCCTGCACTGCTGGCAGTTCAAAAACTGGAATATATCATCAAAAATGCAGCGAAATCCTGCAATTAAAATATTTATAAAAAACGATTGTAGGGTGCTATCCCACTAGAAGTTAGAATTCTAATATGGTTGACACCACAATGTAAGGCTTGTTCATTCCTAACACGGTAGCAGCCACAAATACAAGTTTTCTTATAATATGTCTCATTAAGTTTTATATATCAGTTTCATAAATACCTAATGTAATAAAATATACTTAACTATCAAATTGGAATTGCAATTAATAATTAAATTAATAATTACAATTAAATTACAATATTAATAGTTAATTCATCTTAATCAGATGACAAGATTATTAACATTTAGTTAATACCAAATATAATATTGATGACCTAACCAAGGGGTTGAAGGCATCAAGGAGTTCTAAGGAGTTCTAATTAGAGGTTGGCTCAATTCAATACAAGTGCAACATTAAGACAGGCAACCATGTAAAAATATGACATTTATTGAACATAACATGTGAAAATAGCAAAGCACAATTCAATACATTAATGAGCAACTACATGTGAATGCATGCATGTATCTGTATGTGTGTGTGTGTGACACGTTTGTGTGCAAGCCTGATAAGGCATGTGACCATGCATGTGTGTGTTCTTGAGCGTGTGCGTGGGTCGTGCGCATGTGCGTGCACGCTTTAAGCACGTGGGCATCGAGAACAAAGAGACAAGATGGAGCGAATTTTGAACCAAGGAGAAATAAATGATGGCGCTTACTGCGCACACCAGAATAACTGTAGAGTTATTACGTGCGTTGAGATCAGAATGCAGGGTTAGTAGATAAGATTACATGCAAGACCTGGGTCTAGGTGTGGTGTATTCTACTAACTAACTAAGTGAATGAGCAGCTATGATGGCTACAAAAACAATGGTAAAATCTATGGTACACAGTCATGAACTATGATACATTTTACAACAGTTTGTACAGTCAGTACAGAACAAACAATTTGTTGCTAACTGTCCTATGCCCAGATGCTACAGTCTTACTGTGTTGTTTGCTCCGCAGTCGGCAGGGTTCCATGCGTTTCGGGTTCGGAAGAGACGTGGAAAGTCTGGTCGGGTCCGATGCGTCTTTGCAGTGTCTCTTGCAACTGTTCACGGTTGAAGTGAAGTGTCTGGTTTGTTTCCCGGGGCGCAAAGTTAATTATCGGAGACAAGTTTTGAAGAAGGGAGCTGGCCGCTTCTGTGTTCACTCAAACGTCCGATATTGCTAGCTGTATCCTTTCACAGCTCTTCACAAATTAGCATTGTTTCTAGCTAAGTTTGTGGAAGCAGTGTTCTGTTGATTTCGCTGCTGTTCAGAGAACTTGTCTCGCGCGTGTCTTCACGAGGCCTCTTGTTTGAGACGCTTAGTGAGAGAGAACGACGTGAAGTCTTGGTGATGGAAGGAGGGACAGGAACAGAGCAGGAAAACCAAGGAACAGGAAAAACGGGGCGAATGGTGAGTGCTGGTTTTATTTGTTGCGTTGAGGTGCGCATTTCCGCTTTTACAGTATCGTCATTGTACGTGGAAATACGATCCTAGGAGGCGGGGGCCGAATGACGTCATCGGGATTCCCCGGTACTTTGTAGAAAAGTTTGTCAGGAATTGGATGCGTGGTGGAGGAACGTTAAGCATTTAAAATGATATTCATTGAAATTGCATTTCAAACATATCATTTTATGTGGATTGAGCAGTCCCTACAGGATGTTAGTATTATGTATATGACATGAGACATGGACATTTCTTTCCACAATAGTTTCCTTTCCGCAAGCATATGAATCCTACAGATTTAGTGTGGATGTATTTCAATGCAGAATGCACAGAACATGCTAATTAGTCACACACAAGGAAGGGTATGCTTGTTTGTATCCAACAGTCTTTTTTTTTTTTTTTTTTTTTTTTTTTTTTTTTTTTTATAATTTGTTTCTGATTTTATCCCATTTTTCTCCCAATTTAGTAGCCAATTACACCCTCTATTTTTCATGTCAATCCCCCTCTCGTTTTGCGAGTTTGCTGCCATAGCCCTGTGACCAGCAGTCTCCTCCCAGACGGCACTCGCTAAGCCTGTCAACTATAACTCCGGTACTTCAGAGCCAGTCCTATACACAGGGGGCGGACAGCCTAGTGGCACTCCCGGCCAGAGCCGACTCTGTCGCGGCCGGTGGAATCAAACCCCGGTTGCAGTGGCCAGCGTGACCACCCGGGAGGCCTGTATCCAACAGTTTTGCCTGTAAAATGAACACAGCAAGGTCACTGGGTCAGAGGAGGAGGAGCCAATCAGAGATACTGAGTTAATTACCATGAATTAAACCTCCATTTCAGTAATTTACCTCAATTTAGACCTTCCTCAGGCAGGAGTTGCATCAGATTTTAATTGAGGTCAACTCTGCCTTTTTAAAATATGAATATTTTCATTTTACACTCCACATGTGCTTGATGCTCTTGAAAATACTATGTATCAAAAACAAGAATGGGTTGAGTGTGTGTGAGAGGGAGAATGGTATGGATAAAAGAGTTTATGACATTTCTATCAATAATGTCTTTGCCAAGCCTTGTAAAAGGGACCCTTGAAAAGAATTGTACCCATTTTGGTTCTAAAAGCCGTTAAGGATAATTTTGCTATTTGGACACTGTGTTACGGGACCTGCCATGCCTGTTTGTTTACCTGGATGACATTCTCGTCGCCAGCTCCTCCAGGTCGGAGCACGTATCTCCGGACTCTCTTCGAGGGCCTCAGCCAGGACGGACTGATTGTCATTCCGGCCAAGTGCCAGTTTGGGCTGTCCACTATTGACTTCCTTGAGCACCGAATCGCAAAGGATGGGGGGTCCCGCTGCCGTCGAAAGTGGAGGCCATGAAGGATGTTCCGGGACCACTCACCATTAGGGCCCGGCAGGAGTTGTTTGGGCATGGTGAACTTTTACCATCGCTTTGTCCCCCGGGCGGCCCAGCTCATGCGGCCCCTTTATGAGGCTCTCAAGGGCAAGTCTGCCAAACTCAACGTTAGCTGGTCCGAGGAGATGCCTAAGGCTTTCTCGGACACGGAACAGGCCCTCGCTAATGCGACCATGCAACAGACTACGCTGTCGGCGCCGTTCATGAGCAGTTGGTTAATGACGCCTGGCAGCCTCTTGCCTTTTTCAGCCGCCCGCTCCGCCCCAACGAATGGAAGTACAGTACCTTCGAACGCGAGCGGCTTGTCCTCTACCACGCCGTCCAACACTTCTGTTTCCTGTTGGAAGCCCGCCCGTTCACAGCATTCGTGGACCACAGACCACGGACCTGCTCATCAGCAACGCCAGCTCTCCTTCATCTCAGAGTTCACGACAGACATTCAACATGTCGCCGGTAAAGACAATGCCGTTGCTGACTGTCTCTCCCGGGCCTTCACCAGCGCTGTTCACCTTGGCATCAACTACAACCGTATACCAGGGCTCCGTTAGCACCGTTTTCAGTGCCCGAAAGGCGTTTTGACCACGTTAACGTAGACCTGGTGGGACCTTTGCCCCCTTCCCACGGGTTCACCCACCTCCTCACGATGGTTGACAGAACCACCCAGTGGCTGGGGGTCATCCCGCTACCTTCAGCGAGGTCCACCGATGTGGCTCGGGCATTTATCTGCGCCTGGATTTCCCAGTTCGGCGCTCCATCTGACATCTCCGATCGGGGGCCCCAGTTTACTTCCGAGCTCTGGGGTGCCGTCGGCCAGGGTCTTGTGGTGAAATTTACTTCCATACCACCGCATATCATCCCCAGGCTGACGGACTGTGCGATCGGTTTCATCGCTCCATGAAAGCCGCAGTCAGAGCCAGCCTTCGGGCACGACAGTTAGGAGCAGGCTACCGTGGGTCATGCTGGGACTTAGAACTGCCCCTAAGGAGGACCTCCAGTCTTCGTCTGCCGAGCTCGTCTATGGGCAGACGCAACGGGTCCCTGAGGAGTTCATCCCCAACACCATGAACCCCTCGTCCGCGACCCGTCAGCAGTCCTTTCTCCTGGACAATGCTAGGGTTTTCACACTGGTGCCCACGTCGCAGCACGGTTTGCCCCAGTCTCGCATTCCATCTGACCTCCGCACAACGCATTATGTCTTCATTCGACACGACGCCCACCGGGGGCCTCTACAGCCACCTTACGATGGACTATTCCGCATCCTAGAGACCGGGGACAAAACCTTTGTGGTCGGCGTCGGCGGTAAACTGGACCACATTTCCGTCTGAAGCCGGCCCACCTGGATCTGGACCGCCCCGTAAAGTTGGCTCAGGCTGTGTGGCGGGGCCATCTTCCTGCTGTTACTCCCTCTGCCTGCCCCCAAGCACCTCCTGTCCCTGCATAGGGCTTCCGTATGGTCCGGGGCCCACAGCGGCTGACATTGCTGGTTCTAGTGAATGCTGGGGGGATGCATGTGGGGGATACCACATAAGGACTGGCACATAATTCACAAGGACCCTTTAAAGGCCCTTTTCCACTGCAAAAAAAACAAAACAAAAAAACAAGACCCAGACCCAGAACTTTTGGTACTTTTTTGGGACTAGAAAACGGGAACTTTCCAATGGCCTAGGTTCCAGTTCCGCATAGTTTTCGTTATTGATTTTTGGTGGCTGTTCAAGACCAAACAGGACCTTGGGGGCAGGACTAACAGCACTGTTTATCGCTGATTGGTTACGCACTGGTTACGCACTTTTGCATCACTCAAGTGACTGATTGTGAGGCAGAACCGCCATTTTGTTTAATGCGTTTGTTGGAGAAGTTGTTAATCATGGAGAAAACTATGGAGGAAACCACGGGACCATGGAGCAATGACAAGGTCCAAGCTCTCGTCGCCATTTAGTCAGAGGACGAAAGTCAACGGGAGCTTGAAGGAATGAAAAGAAATGTGAAGGTCTATCGTAAAATATCGCTGCGTTTGAGGGAACTGGGCTACAAGTGTGATCATGACCAATGCCGTTTAAAAATAAAGAAACTGAAACAGGACTATAAAAAACTGAAGGACCATAACAACAAATGTGGAGTGGACAGAAAAACCAGTCGATGGTACAACATGCTGGATGGTGTTCTTGGCCACATGCCGGCAAACTGTGGGAGGGCCACCACATTGGATTCAGCAACAGTGTTGTTGGAGCCGATGGTGCAGGAAGAGAGTTCAGTGCCAGTGGAGGAGGACGGTAAATCTTTTATCAGCAAATTTTTATCAGGTAAGTGGTTATGTTTAGTTTAATAGCATCAACGCAATATTTAACTTTTTAAATAACTAGTTATTTGGCATGTTACAACCATGTTTTGCCATGTTACCACCATGTAAACAATAAAACTACTCACTCACATGCAGCTGGGATGAGTTTGAAATGTTTGCATTTTTACTGTGCCAAATAACACTAAGTGAAATGTAAAACTAAGCGAAATATTGCTTTAAATTTAGCTATAACATTAGCTACTTAAAGCCTGCCTGTGTTTGTTGTAAGCATGTTGATAAGCTCATCTGGGTGCAAAAACACGTTGGTTCACCAAACAGCTAAAAATGTAAAACGGCACTTTGTTTTTGCATCGTTTCTTGTAACAGACGTTCTAGCCTGCTCACTGTGAAGATGTCGACGCACACCGTGATATCAGTCGCCTTTTCCTGTCGTCACTACAACCGTAACTGTTTCCCCTGAAGTCGGTGGAAACAAGAACGGTGTCTAGAACCAGAACTAGCACTAGGTCCTGTTAGTTCCCGTTAGGTCTAGTTCTTGTTCTTTTTTGTGCAGTGGAAAAGGGCCCTAAGAAAGTTGAAAATTTTTAATCTCAAGACCCCTGTAGGCAGAAACAGAAGAGTATTCGTGCAGTGATGTTGATGATATTTTGTGCAGAAAAATGTCTTATTGACATAAGACCAATACATATTCTGGTGCTGACATTTGGGCACAACTTGGGAAATGTTAACATGATGTTTAAACATAATGAGGGCATCGATTATCAATCCTGTATAGTATCATACTTTTACAAACAATACCCAATGGGCAATACGGAAGAACGTTTTTCATTGTATACCCATTCTTTGTAATGTACAGTATATGATATGCTATGTGTACATGGTTTAATTGGCCTGAAAATGTTACCTTGTCCAGGAGTTTGAATCTCTGTATGCTGCCATTTTCTTCAGATATGTGCTCACAGGTGTTTTTCACAGTCTCTGTGTTGTATTTAAGTCCCCTGCCCTTTTTGCTGAGGGTAGATACATTTGATATGCACTGTGCAGGCATAGGCTTATCAGGTGTCCCAGGCTGGTGGTGCATTTCCGAAGCCTATCAGGCTTTTGGCGCACCCCCGCCGAGTGCTGCACTCATCCCCAGAAAAAAACCTTGGAACGGCTCCGACGGGGCCCCCTCAGACTGCAGATCAGGTCAGCATCGTGAGAAGTGCCTGCTCTGCTGGCCTTTCGAGCGCAGAGTGATGTTCAGTCCGACACGTACGGCTCCTTGTAGCGAAAACCAAATGAAACCAAACAAACCCGCTCAACCTCTGGCGTGTACGAAGATTTCTGAATCCGCCTTGAAGGATTTGTGACATCCTGCTATCAGGAAGGAAGTGCTCACCGTGTGACTCACTTATGTTTGTGTGTCAGGATCACTTTGTGCAGCTGACATGCACGCACACACACACACACACACACACACACACACAGGTTTCCTCTGCACTTCATATTATCAGTCTCGTGTTTGTGAGGGTAACTCGCTTTGAAATCGTCTATATATGCACAGGCATATTTTGACTGTCTTCGTTGCTTAAATGCATACATATCTAGACTTGCAGGAACCCCCCCCACGTACTGCATGAACTGCGCTCCTTCACCTGGGTCTCCCCACTATATGATGTGTAGAAATACACATGAAATTAGAGTATATCGAACCACAACACTATACTTGGATTGAGTGCTGCAAAAAAAAAAAAAAATGCACACGGTGAGACAATAAATACTGTATCACCAGGCAGGGATTCGCCTCTTTTCCAGAACTATCCTTTTCTCTGAGAATGGATATTCATTCAATTATTACCTTGGGAAATTCACAGCCATTACCGGTAATCCGCTCAAAACGCTCCCTTAACTTCATCCCCCTTCAATCTCAGCTCATCTTCCCACGTCTCAGTAAATGACATACCGATTTGCACCCGTGTCGCCGATGAGCAGCGACGATCGGGTTTGGTTCAAAGTGAGTCATGAAGGCTGCAGGACTGTTCTTTATTTGTATCTGAGATTCTTATTTCCTCTGTCTATAAATCAGTTGTGATCCCCCACACCCCCACAGCAGTCCTTAAACATTTAAGCCACAGCAGAAGTAAATGTAAGGTTATGAGAGGAAATATGACAGTAGGTTTTTCTTTACTCCTCTCTGACTCCTGGTTTTGCTCTGTGATTGTGGTCATGTTGTCGAGGAGAGCAGAGGAGAGGTGCGGTGCGGCGCGGCAAACGCTCATTAGCCAGTGGAGACTACACCACACCGCCCTGGCAGACAGTCCTTATTCCTCCAATTAGGCCTTGAATCCCCCCCCCAACCCGTGCCTGTGTACCCAACCAGCCAAGCCCCAAAACCCAAAACACACAACTCCCACATTGCTGACCCCAGCGCCTTCCCAAAAAGCAACGCTTTGAATCACTTTTTTTTGTTGTATTATTCTGGTTTAGGGAAAGGTCTACTAAACAGAACAGCCTTTTTGTTTTCTGTTCCCCTGGTTTTGTTTTACTAGAATAACTGAGGTTGGTATGATGACTGTGTCCAAAGCAGGGTGTGAACTGCCCTCTGATCCATAGTCCGGGGTTCTGACCACAGCTCCACACTGCATCCCAACTGTGTGGTTCAGGGATTAGTGTTATCAGCATGCTGTGAGGTGGAAACATGTGGAAAGTGTGAGGAAATCTTCTGCTTTCACAGCGAAACCCGAGTATGTTTTTATAGATATGGGGCGTTGCGTTAAAGCCATCGGGACCTAATATCTTTACACTCGCTCCATTATTTTGCTGTACAAAGTTTAGCTTTTCCACGTGAGTTTCAAAAATCCAAGGTAACACTTAAAATGCCTGTATTTGTATGGATGAACATGAACGGGTGAGTTTGGGACTATTATATTCTGATTGGTCCAGGTACATGCCCCTTTAATTTGTTAAGTTACATAATATAACATACATAATATTCAGAAAGGGGCCTTTATTAAAGAATAAAAATCCTATTTGTTATAATAACATGTATAATAAGTGGCCTTGACTTCCTTTTAGAGTGCTTCAGCAGACTTCCACAATATGGGAGAATGGAAGGAGAGGAATTTGCACACGGTTAAAGGAGGTTTTTCCTCTGATGCATCTTAGCAGTTGGGGACCAGTTGGGGGCAACACCTTGGCCTCGGAAAATAGCGCTGGTGTCATTCGTCTTTGGCCCCCATTCTGCTTACACAAGGCCAGCAAAGCTTTTCTCATCTACCGGTGCAGGCCTTCCAGGTTGTCAAAGCGCTTAATTACAACGAGGCAGCGTGACAGAGATCCACTGTTTACTCAAGGCAAAGACGGGGAGCTGAGCACACAGTACTCTGTATCTGTGTTTAAAACCAGATAAGGGCTAGGTTGGGAGGAGTTAAGCCCATCTTCATTTTCGCCTGATTGTGTGTAGGCTGTTTCTTTTTGTCCAGGTTCTTTTTCTCCTTGGTTTGGTTGATGACAGGTTCCAGCCCAGATAATTGTTTTATTTATTTTTTGGTGTAATGTGTGTGTTTCTGCTGGGGCAGATGGGAAAAGCCCCAAACACCCATCTGAAACCCTATCACACCACCTCTGCAACACACCCTGGAGCCTCTCCTTATTATTTATCTGTAATCACTCAGCCCCCACTGGCTTGTTCTCAACGCGTTTCCCACACGCACGTACAAACACACACCTGAAAATGGAATGTCAAATGGCAGTAACAATAAAAGGCCATTTTCTTTATACCTTGGTATGGGAACGCCACACACAGCTAATAGTAAAGTAATACGAATACATCTTTTGGAGGGTCATGGTGCATGGAGGCAAAAATGCAATGAAAGCAGTATCAGTGTCTGAACCATTATTTAGCGTGTGTATAAATACAAACAAATTTCTTGCTCAGGAAGCACCCTAAATGGGTAGAAAGTTTGTATTGCTCTCTACACGCTATGCTAAATTGCTGAAATAAGCTATTGCTAACAGTTCAATAAAAAGTATTTGCTTTAACACTCCTGAGCGCAGATCTTGTTTCAAGTCTCGTAAAAAAAATACAAAAAATAATAGCTGCTTAGCAAAACCATCCAGATTTAAATAGATTACAACACTACAGAAATGTAGCTTTGCATTTATGTTCTGTCATGACACCAAATAGTTTGTTACAAATCTGTTAAAATTATCAAGTAATACCCTAACTCATTCATGTCAAGTAGAGTAGCGACTGTAAAGATGAGATAGAACAGTGGCTGGGATTACAATCAAAGTCCCATTGATTACTGGGACAGCAATCAATATACATAAAAGGTCCCTCACCCCATTCAACTCCAGTTTACCAGACCTTGTCAAACCAGATGAGTGTCCTCACCCCATCAATCTCTAACTGTAAACACTTAAACTACCATAACAGCTCAACAATTACCATTTGGCAAGCTGCAAACACCATTTGCATTTGGCTGTAAAACCATATCAACAAGTGATAGTGATAGTGTTGTTTTTTCTATAATAATATACGCCATTTAGCAGACGCTTTTATCCAAAGCGACTTACAGTAGTGAATGCATACATTTTTCAGTATATGTGGCCCCAGTGGGGATTGAACCCACAACCTAAGCGTTGCCAACGCTGTGCTCTACCAACTGAGCCACAGAGATGTATATATATAAAATATATAATATATATTATATTATATTAAATATTCTTAAATCCAGAAAGCCTGCTTTTACAGGATGTATGTGTGTGCGTATTGTTTGAATTCTGGCAGTTCATTTGTGCAGGCTGCCTCAGCAAAGCATTCTCTGATCCATGATTGCCTGTGTTAATGTTTCAGTTGGGTATTGATTTCCCGGCTGGCTTTTTTTGTGTGGCCGGATTTATACGCCCTGCTCCATGGCAAGCACGCCACGAATGTCTGATTAAAGTTCAATTCACTCCGCCAGCAAATGGGGCCAGGAGCCATTTCACTCCCCATTTGTAACGGCAGGGCTCTCTCCGACATGTTCCTTTGTTCACATTCAAGCGCCTACCACCCAGGCAGCCACCAATACACTCATCCTAATACCCCTGCCATTCACTGCACATCGCTGCCTAATCCTGGGACAGACACGACCGCAGCGTGACACGCTAGCCTGGAGGTAAAACCTGGCATGGACTTCCTGTTCCTCCCCTACTGAGGCTGTTCCACCTTTACCAGGGTATCATGTGGAACCTCAGGTCTGTGTGTTTGTCATCAGTCCTGATCCTTTTTCATTTTAGAGTGTTTCTTAAAGTGGCCACAATCAAAGGAATTGGGACTTTTGGCCCCGTTTGTTGAGAGGCCTGGGTGCGACCTGTTTGTAGTTGCTACGTCCTGAAACGTGCTGCATTTACTTTCTTTATTATACGATTGCTTTGTCTGATGTTTTATTGAAGTTCAATTCTCATCTCAAGTGCATATCTAGCCTTTTTTTGTATTTGTTCAGAGGCCAAACATATTGGTCCAAGTTATAGAGCCAAAGGACCAAAGCAGTGATTGGACCTAGAACAGTGCTGTTTGGGGGATTGTTTTATGAGATAGAAACGTTCTGACGCAAATCACAGAGTAGCTTTGCCATATTTGACATTTTGAACTGATTTCCTTTTCCTGCTGAAGGCAAGATGTGTAAGTTTATGGGAATGCTGTCAAGAGCCATGCCATTGTTATTACTGCAAATGGATCAAATACTCACAACCTAGCAAGCTATGTTTGACATTATTCCACTTTGGATATAACGACAGTAAACAATTACATTTTCCATTTTAAATCCTCAATGGCTCTGTTTACATAGGTTTGCACTAATTGTGTTTAATATAATCAAAACATGAAATCTCCATGAAAAAATGGTACAAGTAGCTATTGCGTTTCTGTTGTGATGTCCCGCCTGTATTTGACTGTGTATTTTCCCCTTGTGTGGTGTGTTTGCAGGGCGAGTTGATTACATTCTATTACTACTGGAAGAAGACGCCGGAAGCTGCAAGCTCGCGCGCTCACCGCCGGCACCGTAGGCAGCCCGTCTTTCGTCGAATCAAGACCCGCACTGCCTCCACCCCCGTCAACACCCCATCCCGCCCCCCCTCCAGCGAGTTCCGTAAGTGCCCCAGCGTCAGACATGCGATCTCTAAATAACCTGCTAACGTGCATTTGGAGAGCAACAGACAGCTCACCAGTATTTCAGACAAGAGTGGCAACATGCACCTCTTTATAAATGTCCTACTATGGGAAGGGTTCACAGGACTATATTACCAGCGGCTGACGACTAAATCACAGACTCAGCAAGTGAACTTTGGGCTAGTGTTGCATAATTGGCCATGTTACCCAGAGAAAGGAGGGCTTCAGCTGGTAGGGTTGGCCCCCTCTGGTCGATTCGGTGCCTGTAGCCTTCCAGCGCAGTAACTGAGCTGCTCAGCTGGCGGATTGCAGAGTGAAAAGAAGCGGTGACCTTCACTTTGGCGGAGAGCGTGTGCTTGTCTGTGCGCTTGTCCAAAATGATGGAGACATGGACATTGCAGTTATGGGATGGGTCTACAAACAATATTAGGCAATCTGAATTGGGAGGGGGGAAAAATTGGGGCTAAAAGTTTTGGCCTGGAAGTGTGGACTAGTATTGAGGCTTTGTCCCCCTCGTTGGATAAGCAGTACTGGCAGGGTTTGGATCAGAGATCAGTTTGATTTTGAGTGACCCCCCGTTTTGCAGTGGACCTGAGCTCGGCCAGCGAGGATGACTTTGACAGCGAGGACAGCGAGCAGGAGCTGAAGGGCTACGCCTGTCGCCACTGCTTCAGCACCAGTAAGATGTGCTCTCTCGCCACTTTCTCAACAGCACTCACAACTTAACATCTCTCTGCCAGCACACACTTCACATGTCAGCACTAATTCAGTCAATCCTAGCGGCGGCTAATTCGATTTCTCCTCACACTCCTCACTCCTCACTCGAAATCTCCCAACTTTTGGCTTTTGAGTATGGGAAGCCCTTTGAAACCCCTCTGGTTCTGGATCTCTTTTGCCTCTGCATGGATCTTTATTTAGAGGAATATAATTGTAAACCCCCCCCCAAAAATGTCTGCTGCCAAGACAATGTGTGGGCAGAATGGTGTGGTCTGAGTGAACGGTGGTGTGTACACTGGGCGTGTTGTCCCCCCTGAGGCTCTGACACAAACGTCTTTCAGACTCCAAGGACTGGCACCACGGGGGCCGGGAGAACATCCTGCTGTGCACCGACTGCAGGATCCACTTCAAGAAGTACGGCGAGCTGCCACCCATCGATAAGCCTGTTGACCCTCCACCGTTTATGTTCAAACCCGTCAAAGAGGAAGAGGATGGGCCCGGCGGGAAGCATAGCATGAGGACCCGCCGCAACAGAGGCTCGGTACGCCCCGCCCGCTCACCATGGCAACCCCCTGCTCGCTTCAGAGCCCAGCATCCCTGGGCAGTTAGTCGGCTGTTATTATTAGGGTTACGAGTTTACATGTGCAAATGTTTAGTAAATGCCACAAGCAGGATGCAGGCAGGCAGTAAATCAGGGTGGTATAGTGACCTTGCAGGAACACACTTAATGAAATTCTTACAATGCCCATACAGATGTTTTTTTAATTGGTTACTGTCCTTAAGCAACTAGCAGTTTTTAAGTGCTGCCACAAGTAGTGCAATTGATTCAATACCTAAATGGGGATTTGCGCTCTGCTAGCCAAAGATGTGCAACTTTATTAACATTGGAAGTGGTTTATTATTACAGTTTAGGGAAGTTGCTGTTTTCTGCAGCTGAGGATAATGCATAGCTCAGCTGAGATTCTCATTATGTCTGTTGCGGGCTCATAGTTTAATATCACCTCATTAGGTACTCATTTCTTTTCAGCAGTAAAAGCAGTTTATTTTGTAATCATCATTATGCATTTTAGATTAAACAAGGAGATTATTATTAAAATTTTTTCTCAAAAGTTCACATTTTGGTCTTCTAACAGGAATTTTCACAATTTCCTTGGCCTCTGTTTATGTCACGATCCATGATACTGTTGTGTCCTTAATTTTTACTTTGTAAGTACATATAAAGTAGCACACTTTATATGCACTTCATTCATTTCCTCTGCTCATAACATGGCATTTCTGCTTGCGAACGTTATTTTCTTTCACGCCGGCATGTTTTGTAACCTGCAGATGTCGACTCTAAGAAGCGGCCGTAAGAAGCAGACAGCCAGCCCCGATGGCAGAGCCTCGCCCAGCAACGAGGACCTGCGCTCCAGTGGCCGCACCTCCCCCAGCGCCGCCAGCACCTCCAGCACTGACAGCAAGACTGAGTCCATGAAGAAACCCAGCAAGGTACGCACACACACGCACACACACCGATGTACACGCACGCACACACACCGACGCACATGCAGATGCAGACGCGACACCCTCCGAAACCCCTCTGCATAGGTCACAAAGGTTGCGTTGATGTTGCAGAGCCTTGGTTGTGTTGCTGTCGTGTTGTTGTCCTTCAAGCATGTCGATTTTTTACTGACATGCCATATTTTTTACTGATACCCGTCTTAAGAAGTGTGAAAATAAATAAAATTATACTCACGTTGTGGTGCAGAGCTGCCTTTGGCTTGGCTTTTGTGGTCGTACATTGTAATATTTGCAGCATTTATCATTTCTTTAGTGGATAAGCTTTTGCTGTCTTTGACAGTTTTAACAGTCAATATTCCGTTCAGGTACATTGACCTATCTACGCTCTTCATCAAACTTTAGTTGAACAAAATGTTTGTAACTAGGAGGAAAGAATGATGGCAGTCAGAAATGTAGCAACGAAGGAAGTATAGGTGAAGGGTGGGTGATCAAAAAGTCTCTATGTAGCAGTTATACTGCGAACTTTTTTACGGATTTACGGACAAGGTGAAATTAAGATTTTTTTTTAACGGACTGTCCGTAAATTTACGGACGGTTGGCAACCCTGGGAAGAACCAATCTGCTTTTGAAAAATCTATTCTTTGATGGTCAACACAAGTCGCCAATAAAGTTAAACAGACCCTCATTATAAAAGATGCCTTATTGGCTAATGTTAGGATAAGCAAAATGGATTTAAGAAAACCGAATTGAACTGTAGAGGAGGTGGACTCGAAAAAGGAAATAATTAAGGGAAAATATAGCCCCACACAACACAATGATACAAGCCGTCATAAAAAAGAGGCATGGAGGCAGGTCACAACAAACGCAAGCTTCGGCTCCGCTATTCGGAGCCCAGAGGAAAGCTGAAAAAAATGGTACAATGTTCTATCCAAAGCACGTCAGGAAAATCTCTGTTCTCAAGAAGGCAACATCTAGCACTGGTTCGTAGTATAATTGCTGTATTGCTGATGAACAACAAGTTATTACAATTATTTTGACCTTTAAGCGCAGTGTTAAAATAACTTGCATATCTGCCGTAACTGCGCTACTTCTCAAAGTTGCTGGTAATATTACCCGCACAAGATCAGTGACAAAAATGATTCCCTGACGATCTAGGCGATAAAGTTTGATTAACTGTGCGTCATCAAACCTTTCTAAAACATTCTTCCTGTCTTGGAAGGTGCGCGCACGTCTCCGTCTTTGTAACTGTGCCGTCTTGCCTACTCCTAGCCAAGTTAAGAGATCTCCAGAGGTCTCTTAAATATCTGACGGTTTAAGAGTGCTTTTAAGTCCAGAGAAATTTGATAAAACACAAGTTTTCACAAATTTGAGTGTAGGAGTAAAAGTCACCAACACACTTCAGCTAAAGTGCTCCTTTTGCAATGGGTCTAGAGGAACACTTGCCCATTGAAAATTGGGGAGAAAGAAGGTGGAAAAACTGTATAATAACAACATGGCACTAACACTGTAGCAGTCCACTAATCACTGACATTCAACCGCGTTGTATGCTTGGATGGTTGGCTAGAGCCAAGTAATATCATTCACATAGCTAAGGAAAAAGTAACGGGAGGTGTCCCCTGAATGGTTTTCAACATGTTTGCGTAGTATAACAACAGCCTTATGCGTTTTATTGCGTGCTCTCTGTGCATTCCCTGGGATAACGTTTCCCCCAGGGGTGCCTCAGGTTACTCTTTGGGGCCTGTTTGCTTTTGGGAGGTTCCACACTGCACTGTTCCAGTAATTACTTTGAAAAGGATGTTCTTCATGTTCACAGAAGATTAAAGAGGAGGTTCCCTCACCCATGAAGAGTGCCAAGCGCCAGAGGGAAAGGGTGTTTCAGACACAGAGGAGCCAGAGGCCAAGGCCAAGAAATCCAAGACTCGGGTAAGAGGACCAGCGTCGTGTTTGTGGGATTGCCCCTGCAAACTGCAACAATACAGTCGGCTAGCCAAAGGGTCGTTTCCCCATACGATTCTGTTTTGAAGAATTTAACAGACTGATAAGCTTATTATTAGGTGCGTAGACTTTTACACGTGTTAATGCATGAATCACTATCCACAGAAGCACAGCCTCACGCACTGCTGTCTGACCCTCACAGGAGCTGAGCCAACCGGGGTCGCCATCGGAGGGCGAGGGGGAGGGGGAAAGCTCGGACAGCCGGAGTGTGAACGACGAGGGCAGCAGCGACCCCAAGGACATCGACCAGGACAACCGCAGCTCCTCCCCCAGCATCCCCAGCCCCCGCGACAACGAGAGCGACTCAGACTCCTCCGCCCAGCAGCCCGTGCTCCAGGCCCCGCCCCAGGCGTCCGCCACCCCGCCCATGTCCGCCTCTCTCACGGTCCCCACCACCTCCATGCCACCGCAGCAGTCACAGCCTTCGCCCCTGTCACTCATCCAGCCGGGCTCTGCCTTGCACCCGCAGAGGCTCCCCTCCCCCGACTTGCCCCTGCAGGGTTTGACTCAGGCTCCGCCCCTGTGCCCAGCCGCTGCCCAGACAATCCTGCCACCACACCACGGCCCGCTACAGCCCCTGCCTCACCCTCTGGTCGGTCCCTCGCACCTGCCCCACCCCCTGCCTCCTCAATCCTTCCCCTTGTCCTCACAGTCTCAGGTTGCTCCAACCCCTGTCCTGCCCGGCCAGCCCCCTGCCCCGGGACTATCGTCTCCCCACACGCCCCCGTCCCAGGCACAATCTTCCATGCACGGACTGCCTCAGCCACCCCGGGAGCAACCGCTGCCCTCTGCGCCCCTGTCCATGCCCCATATCAAGCCACCTCCGACCACACCCATCCCACACATGCCCAACCCACAGTCTCACAAGCATCCGCCGCACCTCTCCGCACCACCGTTCCCTCAGATGCCTTCCAACCTGCCCCCACCACCCGCCCTGAAGCCCCTCAGTTCCCTGTCCACACACCACCCGCCCTCCGCCCACCCACCCCCTCTCCAGCTCATGTCTCAGAGCCAGCAGCTGCAGCCCCTGCCCGCTCAGCCCCCTGTGCTCACTCAGTCCCAAGCCCTCCCCGCCACAGGCACCCACCCCCTCCGCCCGCTCCCCCCCTGCCCTCTTCCTCTCAGACCCCCTTCCCCCCACACCCCTTCATCCCCAGCGGACCACCCATTCTGCCCCCCTCCTCTGCTGCATCGGCCTCCATCCCCAGTCTGCAGCCCCCGCCTTCCTCCATCTCCACACCCCTGCCCGCCTCCGTCAGCGCCTCCACCGGAGTCCCACCCGTTCAGATCAAGGAGGAACCTCTGGACGAGTCAGAGGAGCCCGAAAGTCCACCCCCTCCACAGAGGAGCCCCTCCCCCGAGCCAACAGTCGTCAACACAGCCAGCCACGCCAGCCAATCAGCACGGTATGCACGGCGCACCTCTCTTCCCCCCGGGGCTGCACTCAATATTCCTGCCCTGGGTTGCGTTGATTGATTGAGGTCCATTGATCTCACTCAGGAACGAGCTTCATTTACCGTTTACCTTATGCATTTACCTTATGCGTATCGCCACATCTTAGCAGTGTGGAAAGGTGTCTGAATTGATTCACTCTTTCTTTGTGATCCAGTCCAAAGACCTTAAAGGAACCCTTTCAATTCTGTGTTATTGACTGTCACTGGACACAACGTCAGAACCATTGGGCTAGTTACTCATCGAAGAAAAAGGTGCTCATTATTTTTGTTTTCTTTATTGGAGCTCATCGCCCTCAAAGTCCCCTCCTCACATTCCTTTTTAGGCACTTATTCCGTTGACAAAACGCTGCTTTTGTTTTTGTCTCCAGCAACTCTATAAATAAGGAGACACACAGCCTCGCTGAGCAGGGGTCGATCAATGGCACTGAGGCTTCCTCATAATGGAACCCACCATCTTGAGAGTATTAGTAGATTTGAAAGCTTTGGTGGAAAAAAAAAAAAAAAAAAGCAAAATCCCATTTTCAGTAATGACATCTGCACCAAAGACACGGAGAGCAGAGCAGGATTTGCCTGAAAATGGAATAAGCTGAGAGTCGTAGGGGAAACGCAATAAAGAGGTGATTAATTACGGCACTTCTTCAGGGAACGACTCCATCACAGTCACGTTTCATCAAGTCTGTCTGCTAAGTGCTGCCGAGGCAGGTCATGAATAGCAACGAATCTGTTAACACGCAGTGGAAGTGCACATCAGGTAGCCAATAAGCACACCTCTGATTGGTTTAGCGGTCTATGATGAGGTAACACACACACAAAGGGTGGTTTTTTTGTTGTTGTTTTTTCCCCAGGATGTAATTGCATCTCGAAATTGAATTGGGGTAAATTTTACGACCATGTCTTATTTCATCCTCTTAATTCAGTAGTAGCGGTGGTTGTTGTTGTTGACCGTCCATGTAGACCGTCCATTGAAATGCAATGGACACACATCAACTACATCACTTTTCAAATTTTGGAAGGTCAAACTTTTTTGGTTGAAACACTGTTAAGTTCCATGGTACAGTATCTTAATGAGTGAACTCTGTTTTATTTTAACATGTGCAGATTTATACACATTTTTGCTGCCGTTGCAGGTTCTACAAGCACCTGGATCGGGGGTACAACTCCTGCGCTCGGACGGACTTCTACTTCACGCCCCTGCCAGCGTCCAAGTTGGCTAAAAAGAGGGAGGAGGCCATGGAGAGGGCCAAGCGAGAGGTGGAACAGAAGGCCCGGGAAGAGAAGGAGAAAGAAAAGGAGAAGGAGAAAGAGCGAGAGAAGGAGAGGGAAAGAGAGAGGGAAGCAGATAGGGCTGCTGTAAGTACTCTTCAAGTGCGGATTAAAATACAGGTAAAGATGACCTGTATTTAATTAATCGCTGAAAGTAGGAAAATGTGTGTGTTTGTGTTTATATATACACTACCGGTCCAAAGTTTTAAAACACCTCCAGTTTTTATTGACATTTACGCAGTTTAATGTTTCAATGTACTCTGAAATTAAAGCATAGAACGAATAAACAATTGGAGATAAAAAATAAATAATTGAATCGTTTTGTTTAACAAAATGCAATCTAAATATTTGACTCATCAAAGTATCCACCTTTTGCGGATATAACAGCCGAACACACTCGTGGCATTCTTCCTACAATGGAAATCAAATATTGTTTGGAAAATTCTTCCCAACACTGTTGCAGAAGTTCCCACAAATGTGTTGCACTTGTAGGTTGCTTTGCTTTCACCCTTCTGTCCAGTTCATCCCAAACCAGCTCAATGGGGTTTAAGTCTGTAGACTGCTGGCCATTCCATGATTTGAAGCCTACCGTCTTGTTCTTTTCTTCTAAGGTAGTTCTGACTTAGCCTGGAGGTATGTTTTGGGTCATTATCTTGCTGTAGGATGAACTCCTGACCAACTAGTAGACCAGAGGGTATTGCATGGCGCTGCAAAATGCTGTGGTAGCCATTTTGGTTCAGGGTGCCAGTCACTCTGTGCAAGTCACCGACTCTTGATCCAGCAAAAGAGCCCCAGACCATCACGCTTCCTCCTCCATGTTTGACTGTTGGTGTTACACACTGAGGAACCATCCTTTCGCCTACTCATACCCTGCGTGATGAACCGAAGATTTCAAATTTTGATTCATCGGTCCATAAGACCTCCTTCCAGTCTTCAGTAGTCCACTGGCGGTGCTTAATGGCCCAGGCAAGCCTCTTTTTCTTATTTTGCCATCTTAGCAATGGTTTTCTTACTGCCACTCGACCTGTCAAACCTGCAGCTCGAAGTCTTCTCTTCACCGTTGAAACTGAGACTTCCCTACTTCGACCAGTGTTAAGCTGTGCTTGAAGTTGTTGTCCTGTGAGCCGCCTATCACGCAAGCTGTTGAGTCTCAGAAACTTGTCTTCTGATTTTGTTGTGGCTTTGGGTCTGCCAGACCTCTTCCTGTCAGGGTTTCCTCCAGTTTCCAAGTGCCTTTTGATGGTGTAGGAAACTGTACTCACTGACACCTTGGTCTTCTTTGCAATTTCTCTAAAGGAAAGACCTACACTTTTAAGGGTTATAATGGTCTGTCTGTCTTCCTTTGTTAATTGCCTTTTTCTTGCCATTATGATAGCAATATACTACTTCCTGCAGTACAATATTGTCCAAA